>CM038147.1:553706526-554077382 GCA_021437245.1 Aegilops speltoides | reverse complement strand
AAACCCTGTTAATTAGGCTGTGTCATCGACTAGTGGACCCCACTGGTCAGGTTTGACCTGGGCGCTGTTGACTTGCTGAGGTCAGCATGACATCATCCGACGCAGATATTCCTTTTACGGAATTAAAATAAATCCAGAATGGTTTATAAATTTCAGAATTTAGTTCAAACTTCCAAAATTCATATAAATTCAACCGTAGCTCCAAATCAAACAAGTTATATATGAAAAATGATCAGAAAAATCCAATCTATCCATCTGCACTGGTTTGATGCATGTTAGAGCAACTTAACCCTGCTGTTTAGATGAAACAAGTTAATGCACCTTTATGACTTCATATAATGGGTTTGCATTTGAATCTTTGGTTCAAATGGATTCATTTCAATCTGTTCTAGCTTGCATTAGCCAAAACACATGCATATTGCCATGTCATGAGCATGCATCATACTGTGCATTGCATTGATTGTATTTCTTCTCTGTTGCCGGTATCTGTCCCCTCTCGGTAGACGATGTCTCGACGATGAGTTCGATGACACCGATGAAGAACTATATTATCTTGAAGTGCGGGCAAGCAAAACCCCTTGTTCATTCGATACAATCCTACTCTCTCGCTCCTGCTCTCTTTTCTGCATTAGGACAACAACGAATCATTTGTTACTTGCTGCGGTAGCTGAACCCCTTTATCCTTTGCATGACTGTCATTCCACGGTAAATAGATGAAACCCACTAGCATGAGTAGGAGTTGTTTGAGCCTGATGTGCCTACTCATTCATGCTTGTTTGTCATGCCTGCTCTTGCTTAGAGTTGAGTCGGTCTCGATTCATCGGGAATGAATCGAGGTGTGTGAACATGTCCTCTTGTGTGTGAGCTAAGTGTGTGAACACGATTTGGTAAAGGTATCGGTGAGAGGCCATGTAGGAGTACATGGTGGGTTGTCTCATTGAAGCCATCCTTAGGAACTGAGTTACGTATGCATGATCCATGATTCAGCTACTACCATGCATTGGGCCTGAAATATGACCCGCTCGACTTCTTATTCACCCTTGTCCTCTGTCCGGGAGTTGCAAGTAGTTTCGTGTTTGTAGTATCTTTGGAGGCCGTCTGTGATCTTGGCCGTAGGGGTGGGCTGTGATGCGGTAGGCACGCGTGGCAGTAAACCGGCGCCCGTTTGGTGTCTGGAACCCTATTCACATCGTTTGGGGCTGTGAGCGAAACTTGGCCGAACTCCTCATAGATGGAACCCAAATAGGCGATAAACTGGACTAGGGACTTGAGTGTCTAGGTAGGTCGTGGTCTACACCACGTCGGCTTTCGCTTGAAGTCTGCCGAGCACATGTCGTGTCTGACGCTAAGTGGTGGAAACATGTATGAAGAAGTACACCTGCGGGGTTAACATCATCTATTGAATAGCCGTGTCATGGTAAAGGACTTCGGGTTGCCTATAACAGTTCATAGACAATGAAAGTGGATACTCTAAAACACGCAAGATAAGTGTGAGTGCTATGGATGGCGTTCTCGTAGGGAGACGGGAGCGGATCCATAGTGGTGTATTGATCTGGTGAATATGTGGACTCGTGTGCGCCACCTCAAAAGAGTTACTTGCAGTCGTAGTTTAGGATAGCCACCGAGTCAAAGCTGGCTTGCTGCTGTTAAACCCCACCATCCCCTTTGTTGACAATGATGCATATGTAGTTAGTTACGATGTAAGTCTTCTTTGGGTACATTTGTACTCACGTTTGCCTATTTTATGTTTTTGCGAGAGAGACTTGGTCTCGCTAGTAGTTCAGCGTGGACTTGACGTTTAGCTTGTTACCTCAGCTACGATCTTGTGCCCTCGGCAGATCGGTAGATAGTCGGGCTTCTAAGCCTTTTTCATTTGTAGATGTCTGTACTCAGACATAATAGCTTCCGCTTGTGCTTGATTTGTATGCTCTGAGTGTTGGGTCATGAGACCCCTGTTTGTAATATCTCGCTCCTCGGAGCCTAATGAATAAATACTTGAGTCATAGAGTCATGTTGTGATGCCATGTTGTATTTGCACATATCGAGCATATTGTGTGTATGTTGTTGAAATGCTTGGTATGTGTGGGATCTGACTATCTAGTTGTTTATCTTTAGTAGCCTCTCTTACCGGGAAATGTCTCCTAGTGTTTCCACTGAGCCATGGTAGCTTGCTACTGCTCCGGAACACTTAGGCTGGCGGCATGTGTCCTTCTTCGTTCTGTATGCATCCCTCGGGAAATGTCACGCGTTGAGTACCGGAGTCTGTTAGCCCGCCACTGACCGGTTTACGAGTCTGCTAGCCCGATGCTACAGCCGGAACTTACTCGTGATGACCGACACGTTCGATCTTTGGGTCATGGATGCTGTCCTGTAAGTCTGTGCCACTTTGGGATTACGACTAGCCATGTCAGCCGGGCTCCTTATCATATGGATGCTAGCGACACTATCATATCGTGTGCCAAAAGGCATAAGCGGTCCCGGGCAAGGTAAGGCGACACCGTGGGAATACCGTGCGTGAGGCCGCAAAGTGATATGAGGTGTTACATGCTAGATCGATGTGACATTGAGTCGGGTCTGAAAGCTTTAGTATCGAGCCCGTTGCTCAGAGGATTACCAAGCCAAACTGGTCGAAGTTGTGTCTAGAAATGCTTTAGTTATGTAGGGGAATTGATTGTGGGATGGAACGTAAGGCTCATTTTACTCCTTATACCTCATGGCCTCCGTATCTGAGTCATCCTCTTCTCTTCTACGGGGATTAAGAACTAGGCCTTCTCATCTATCTATCAGGATGACGTGTTACTAATCCATAGACTTATAGAATTGTTAGTTTCAAATCTCAGTTCAGTTTTACTACTTCCGTATGTTCATAACTGTTGATCCCGAAACCTTGATATTGTGATATTAAGTGGCCATGCCACCATTTTTGTAGCATGTCTCCAATCTTTTTGAGCATTTACGGCCGTTATGCTGTCTGAGTCATCCCAGGTTTCTAAACAATCTGATGCACTTGCAAATCCTTTCCCTCTGGTTTTGATGTTCCTTTGGGCCAGGTTAATCACACTAATTGCTGAGTTGAGGTATTCTACTGCCTCGACATATATGTTGGAATTATTATTATGACCCTAGGTGTTTTAGGGAGTCACCTAGTAATTTAGCTATGTTATGTGTTCCCAGTGTGATGATTCTGGCCATCATTCTCGAAAGCATCCCGTGATGTTATTAGTTAGTAGGTATTCTACTCCTGGGTTTTGAACCCGAGATTCACCCCACTTACCTCGTGTTGATAGTGTTGCTAGTTCCTTTAGGTTATTAGTAACTTTTGCGATAGTTCTCGAGGTTCGTGGTATATCATTCTTCCAAATACCATGAACTACTTATGGCAGCAGTTCCTCGTTGAACCAAAAGATCGCAACAAAAGTGCTCTCGATGAATTATCGACTTCATGTTGTGACTCTGCCAGTTCTACCTTTTCGCATGGGTTATCCGGAAAAAATGTTGAACCTGGTTCGACATACTAATCTATGCATCCACAACTCAGAAAATCATATGTTCCTTTGAGTTGCCTCCCTTTAATTGTATTCCGACCCTCGTCTATCAATTGCTAGTCAGGAGTAATTGTGCATCTGTTTATCGATGCTTATTATTCCTGTGGTCTGTCGAGCCATTCTAATCTGGAATGACTAGGAGAAACAAACTCCAGTACCTCATCCATTTCGAGGATTGGGTCAAAGCAGTTGTATTCCATAGATCAAAATGCCAATCCAGCTTTTGTTCTGTTCTACCTTGGAGTGTTACCATCTTTATGTCAAGAAGTGTCATAAGAATTGCACTACCTCTTATGAATTCTTGATGTAGTAATACTTCTCGCTATCATTATTCATTCCTCGGTCCCCGTGTTTTTGCAACCGGAATACCGGCAAGTGAATCGTAATGTGTGAAATCTATACTCCTAGCAACTCCGTTGCTTGGTAGTTGAGGGACAATAATTTCATTCTTAGCATGTTGATTCTTGAATCATCATCCTAAAATAGGTCGTGCTACCTAGTCCTTATTTACGGTGCACTCTTCGATCAATGAGTTAGGATTGTGCCAATCCCTCGCTCTTGTGATCATATCATCTTGCCTGAAAAGCAAGATTGTTCTCAAGCTTAGTGACATATCGGTGGTTCGTGATTTTCTGAATATCTTCTCGGAAGTATCACCAGGTCGTCACCAGACCGCTATGTTGAGCTCGTGATCAAGTTGGTTTATTCCTGTAAACCACCCCTTTCTCCAAGAATCCATCTTTGGATACCCACGAGCTAGTTGGTTAAGCCAAACAACAACTTGGAGAGTTGGAAGATAAAGATTGCCTGGCTTAGTTCATTTTAAGGGATATCTTTTTATGTGTGTTGAAGAAAGATGATATCTTCACCAATTGATCCTTGAGACCAGTTGCTGGAGCTGTTGTCTTGCCAAAAACTTTGATTTGAGTGTGGGCTATTCTCAAATCAAAACAGAACCAACGATGTTCGTAATGTCGTCTTATTCGTGGATTTTCCTCGAGCATACACCATTATGTCTTTTGGGTCTGACCGATGCTATCACCTTGTTCACATAGTTATGGGATCCCATCTCCATGGGAATCTGGACGAATTGTTGTTGAGCCCATCGACAACATCCTTGTCTTCTCCATAGTTTTGTTGAACATTAAGCTAGTGTTGGAAACTTTTTAAAACATTTGTTCATGCTACGTCATGAAGCATATGTTCGGATGTAAGAAGTGACTTCCTCTAATTCATGTGCATTTGATGCAAGTTGCCGCAGTGAATTTGAGAAAGTCAATGTTGCCCCCTTTGGAATCATCCCAAATCATTCATGCATACGTGCGAAGTATTCTGTGGTTCGAAGACTTGCAACCTTCATTCTATATGTATTCCTAGCACACCAAGCCACTGATTGATTTGTTCAAGAAAAAGAAGTCTAAGCGTAAAGACTTGAAATCCTTGATGATGGATCCTAACCTAAACTTCGATAGTGTTTCGTTATAAGACTACTACGTGATCATCTTGTCTTGGACAGCTTGTTCACGAGGTTTGTAGCGAGAACCAGCTCATGTTTTGGAGCTTGCTATCGTAGTCATTCGAGACTCCATAGCGTCATCTCGTCGGTTTGTGTTGCAAACTTTCTTTTTCTTTCTAAACTTGAAAAGTCTAGAATATCCCGACACCAACCAGATCTGAATCTCGGCAGATATGATGGTTGGAACATTTCCCAAAATTATAATATTGGTCTCTCTCAGAATCGTAAAGTGAATGTCGTGGCCAACACACCCAGCCGGAAGACCTGTTATTGTAATATCTTGATTGAAGAAGTTGGCCACCTCTCCATAAGAACTTCGTAGGAATTATTCCCTATTTGTGTGCCTTATGATTTTTGTGCTCCCGAAGTCCGACCTGTTACTTGATGTTCTAGATATCAAACCATATCTATGAATGGGATACACTAGTACATCAAGGAGAACATTAGAAGCGGAGTGCTAAATGTCTCTCGGTCGATCATCCAGATTTTGTTCCCTTGGCCCCATCAAGGGGAAATCTGAGAAGGTGTTATCTTCATTTGCATCTGCATCGTCCATCGCTATTCATCATGGTAGTATGTTGTGTTGCCAGGATCCTTGACACGGAAATTGGTAAAACCTTGATGAATATGGAAATGCTCAAGTTCTTGAGAGCACGCACAAGCATTAGGTGCTATCCTAGTTACTAACCGGGATTGTTCTCAGTTTCCCCGGTTATGCTATAACCATTCCAATAGTGGAATCACTCTCTGCCTTTGAGTTCCTCCCCAGTTACTAGAATCATTCCCAGCACTTGTATTTTGTTCCCAACTTGCACTGTCATTGTGCCATCCTATCTTGGGTCCCATCCATTTCCGAAGATAAGAAAAATCATCCCTTGTGTTGTCTTCAACAAGGTAATCCACATCATCCATTCTGGCCCGAGAATGTCATTCTTTCGGACTCCTTCAAGTGATTGATTGTGATTGCCTTAGGCTGGTATAAAGAATTTCGATGATCCCTGAATCAAAGGTAATTCTTTTTGCCACTTAAGGGATGATCCTATGAGTTGCCTCCTCTAAGATGTCTCGTTATGGTATCATGGCAACTTAACTCCTCGCTGCGCTGACAACTATTCACCACCTTCTTAAGTGTGGAATTGTTGTCTACCTAGTGAACCCTCGTCATTTGTTCCACTCCATTCCTCTAGATGTGTGCTTCGTGCCTCAGCTCGAGAGATGTTTTTATGACTCACCCCATGAGCTGATCCTAAGCTATTTGATCTTCGAGAAGATCGATCCTACTAGAGTTTTCCCTTTCTACTTGTTGTCATGTGGGATGGTGTTCTCAGAGCAAGACTTCGAGACAACGATGGTGAACGAATCAACGTTCATTTGAAGTGCAACCTGGATCGTGAAGATTATATTAGTTTGCCCTTCCCTTTCATCTTACCCTACGCTTGAATCTCGGGACGAGATTCTTGTTTTAGTGGGGGTGAGTTGTCACACCCTAGCTAGTTCTTGCATTAGAGTGTTGCATCATGTTTAAATTTCATTTAAACCTGAAATGGGGATTGTTTCAAACCCTAGCATCAAGAGGAATTCAAATAGGGTCAACCAAAATATTTTCAATCATTTCAAAATGCCCTTTAAAAATGTTCATCATTTCTGGATCAAGGTGGAAGCATCTACCAAAAATGGTTCACATTTTTGCAGGACATATTTGGACTTTGAATTAATTCAAACATATTTGAATTGGGGCTATTTAAATGCTATAAATATTTTAGATGCTCCAAAAATGTTGGAAGTTCTTTGAGGTCCTTGAAATAATTGAAAGCACCCATGACTATTTCAGGATTTTATGAAATGGTTTAGCTTTATTACTAAACCAAAACAAAATAATGAGAAATAGAAAAAAGGAAATAAAACAGAGGAGTTACAGGCACTTACAGGCGCCTACCAAGCCCACCTGGGCCTCACCTGGCCGGCCCAGCTGGCAGCCCAGCCACCAGCCCAGCCCACTAGCCTCCCCCTGTCGTCTTCCTCGCGACAGAAGGACGCCGGGCGTGTGCCCGTCTTGTGACCACGCGCCCCGGCCACCTCCTACTTGCCGCTCCACCTCGACGCCTGGACGCCTCCGTGAGACGCCACGCACCCCCCGGTTCCCTCTCACTCTCTCCCGAACGCCCTCCCCCTCCTCTGCTCTCTCTCCACCTTGCCGGCGGCCGTTGCCGCCACCGACCACCGTTGCCGTAGCTACCGCCAATCCCTCGCCCCTCCGTCGTGCCCAAAGCTCCACCACGTCGCGGCTACCCCGCCATGTAATCGACGCCTCGGGAGGCCTGGAGCGCCTCCATCGACGTCGTCTTCATCCCCGGCCGCCGGAGATCCCCCTTGCCGCCCCGACCACTCCGGACCATCTCCGAGCTCGCCTACCGCCTCGCCCGAACCGCCGTGAGCTTCTACGCCGTCTCCCCCTCTTCTTTGCGTCGTTTGCGCCCTCTAACTGCCTCCTCCACCGGAGCCGAGATGCTCCGCCGCAAGAGCTTGTCGCCGGCGTTGCTCCGGTGACCATTTGGTCGTGCCAATGTGCCAATCACGTCCGCCGCACCGCGTAGTGCCTCGCCCGCGCTTTAGTCCACATGTTTGCTCGCTGCAACCGCGGCCCTGTGCAGCCGAACTCCGCCGCCATTGTCGAGCTTCGCCCGGCGTCGTTCGGCGTCCCGTGTCCAAGCTTTTCGCACCGATGGATGCGGTAGCTCCCACTACGCCAGAAGCGCATCTCCGCCGTCGATTTGGTCGACGGAGGACCAAACCCGAAGCCCGCCGCCGCGTCTGGCCTCACCGGCGTCAAGCCGCCGGTGGGTTTGACCCCGCCGACCCGGGTTTGACCCCAGTCTGACCTCCCCTGGGTCATTGACATGTGGGGCCAGCCCCTTCTAATTACTCTAGTTAGCACTAATCAACTAGCTAGGTTAGTATTAGTTAACGCTAACTAAACCTAGTTAGTCTAAATGACACTGACAGTGGGCCCCGGAGCCCTAATCTTTTAATTAAATTAGCAGAAACCCCTGTTAATTAGCTGTGTCACTGACTAGTGGACCCCACTGGTCAGGTTTGACCTGGAGGCGCCTGTTGACTTGCTGAGGTCAGCATGACATCATGCTGACACAGTAATCCTTTTCTGGAATTAAAATAAATCCAGAATGGTTTATAAATTTCAGAATTTAGTTCAAACTTCCAAAATTCATATAAATTCAACCGTAGCTCCAAATCAAACAAGTTATATATGAAAAATGATCAGAAAAATCTAATCTATCCATCTGCACTGGTTTCATGCATGTTAGAGCAACTTAACCCTGCTGTTTAGATGAAACAAGTTGATGCACCTTTATGACTTCATATAATGGGTTTGCATTTGAATCTTTGGTTCAAATGGATTCATTTCAATCTGTTCTAGCTTGCATTAGCCAAAACACATGCATATTGCCATGTCATGAGCATGCATCATATTGTGCATTGCATTGATTGTATTTCTTCTCTGTTGCCGGTATCTGTCCCCTCTCGGTAGACGATGTCTCGACGATGAGTTCGATGACACCGATGAAGAACTATATTATCTTCGGAAGTGCCAGGAAGCAAAACCCCCTTGTTCATTCCGATACAATCCTACTCTCTCGCTCCTGCTCTCTTTTACTGCATTAGGACAACAACGAATCATTTGTTACTTGCTGCGGTAGCTGAACCCCTTTATCCTTTGCATGACTGTCATTCCACAAGTGAGATGAAACCCACTAGCATGAGTAGGAGTTGTTTGAGCCTGATGTGCCTACTCATTCATGCTTGTTTGTCATGCCTGCTCTTGCTTAGAGTTGAGTCGGTGCGATTCATCGGGATGAATCGGAGGTGTGTGAACATGTCCTCTCGTGTGTGAGCTAAGTGTGTGAACACGATTTGGTAAAGGTATCGGTGAGAGGCCATGTAGGAGTACATGGTGGGTTGTCTCATTGAAGCCGTCCTTAGGAACTGAGTTACGTATGCATGATCCATGATTCAGCTACTACCATGCATTGGGCCTGAAATATGACCCGCTCGACTTCTTATTCACCCTTGTCCTCTGTCCAGGAGTTGCAAGTAGTTTCTGGTGTTTGTAGTATGCTGGAGGCCATGCGCAGCTGACCGTAGGGGTGGGCTGTGATGCGGTAGGCACGTGGTCGGGTAAACCGGGCGCCCGTTTGGTGTAACGGAACCCTGTTCACATCGTTTGGGGCTGTGAGCGAAACTTCGGCCGGAACTCCTCATAGATGGAACCCAAATAGGCGATAAACCTGGACTAGGGACTTGAGTGTCTAGGTAGGTCGTGGTCTACACCCACGTCGGCCGCTGAAGTCTGCCGAGCACATGTCGTGTGCAGACGCTAAGTGGTGGAAACATGTATGAAGAAGTACACCCCTGCAGGGTTAACATCATCTATTCGAATAGCCGTGTCCGCGGTAAAGGACTTCTGGGTTGCCTATAACAGTTCATAGACAATGAAAGTGGATACTCTAAAACACGCAAGATAAGTGTGAGTGCTATGGATGGCGTTCTCGTAGGGAGACGGGAGCGGATCCATAGTGGTGTATTGATCTGGTGAATATGTGGACTCGTGTGCGCCACCTCAAAAGAGTTACTTGCAGTCGTAGTTTAGGATAGCCACCGAGTCAAAGCTGGCTTGCTGCTGTTAAACCCCACCATCCCCTTTGTTGACAATGATGCATATGTAGTTAGTTCTGATGTAAGTCTTGTTGGGTACATTTGTACTCACTTTTGCCTATTTTATGTTTTTGCAGAGAGACTTCAGTCTCGCTAGTAGTTCCGCGTGGACTTCGACGTTTAGCTTGTTACCTCAGCTACGATCTTGTGCCCTCGGCAGGATCTGGTAGATAGTCAGGCTTCTAAGCCTTTTTCATTTGTAGATGTCTGTACTCAGACATAATAGCTTCCGCTTGTGCTTGATTTGTATGCTCTGAGTGTTGGGTCATGAGACCCCTGTTTGTAATATCTCGCTCCTCGGAGCCTAATGAATAAATACTTGAGTCATAGAGTCATGTTGTGATGCCATGTTGTATTTGCACATATCGAGCATATTGTGTGTATGTTGTTGAAATGCTTGGTATGTGTGGGATCGACTATCTAGTTGTTTATCTTTAGTAGCCTCTCTTACGGAAATGTCTCCTAGTGTTTCCATCGAGCCATGGTAGCTTGCTCTTTGCTCCGAACACTTAGGCTGGCCGGCATGTGTCCTTCTTCGTTCTGTGTCCGTCCCTTCGGGAAATGTCACGCGTTGAGTACGGAGTCCTGTTAGCCCGCTACAGCCCGGTTTACGAATCTGCTAGCCAGTGCTACAGCCGGAACTTACTCACGCTGATGACCGACACGTTCGATCTGGGTCATGGATGCTGTCCTGTAAGTCTGTGCCACTTTGGGTTTACGACTAGCCATGTCAGCCCGGGCTCCTTATCATATGGATGCTAGCGACACTATCATATACGTGTGCCAAAAGGCGCAAACGGTCCCGGGCAAGGTAAGGCAACACCCGTGGGAATACCGTGCGTGAGGCCGCAAAGTGATATGAGGTGTTACATGCTAGATCGATGTGACATTGAGTCGGGGTCCTGACATGTTCTCTCTCGTGTTCCCTCTCGTGGCACGATCTTGATGTATCCCGAGCTTTCCTATTATAGTTGGATCTTATGATGTTTCTCCCCCTCTACTCTCTTGTGATGAATTGAGTTTCCCCTTTGAAGTTATCTTATCGGATTGAGTCTTTACTTTGAGAACACTTGATGTATGTCTTGCCGTGGTTATCTGTGGTGACAATGGGATTTCACGTGCCTCTTGATGTATGTTTTGGTGACCAACTTGCGGGTTCCGCCCATGAACCTATGCATAGGGGTTGGCACACGTTCTTGACTCTCTGATAGAAACTTTGGGGCACTCTTTGAAGTACTTTGTGTTGGTTGGATGAATCTGAGATTGTTTGATGCATATCATATAATCATGCCCATGGATACTTGAAGTGACAATGGAGTATCTAGGTGACATTAGGGTTTTGGTTGATTTGTGTCTTAAGGTGTTATTCTAGTACGAACTCTTTAATAGATCGATCCGAAAGAATAACTTTGAGGTGGTTTCATACCGTACCATAATCTCTATGTTTGTTCTCCGCTATTAATGGCTTTGGAGTGACTCTTTGTTGCATGTTGAGGGCTTGTTATATGATCTATCTATGTTATTATTATTGAGAGAACTTACACTAGTGAAAGTATGAACCCTAGGCCTTGTTTCCTATCATTGCAATACCGTTTATGCTCACTTTTACCATTAGTTACCTTTCTGTTTTTATATTTTCAGATTACAAAAACCTTTATCTACCATCTATTGTGCACTTGTATCACTATCTCTTCGCCGAACTAGTGCACCTATACAATCTACCATTGTATTGGTTGTGTTGGGGACACAAGAGACTCTTTGTTATTTGGTTGTAGGGTTGTTTGAGAGAGACCATCTTCATCCTACGCCTCCCACGGATTGATAAACCTTAGGTCATCCACTTGATGGAAATTTGCTACTGTCCTACAAACATGTGCACTTGCAAGCCCAACAACGTCTACAAAAAGAAGATTGTGTAGTAGACATCAGTGATCGAGACCATGAACGAAGGAGGATGATCGTTGGGGCAGCAGCTGCAATTTTTGATGATTGTTTTCACTTAGCTTGCGATTTTTCTATTTCTAGATTCGATCATTGTAATAGAGAAGCAAATAAAGTTGCTCATGAACTTGCCAAGTTGGCTAGATTTTCCTTCATTTTTTATTGGCTCGAGGAACCACATAATGCAATTGTACCAATCTTGGTAAACGATGTAATGATTATTTCTAATGAATAAAGCTCGAACTTTCTTTCAGAAAAAATGAGGACATCTATCTATCCATCTATCTATCTACTCCCTCCGTTCATAAATATAAGTCTTTCTAGAGATTCCACTATGAACTACATACGGAGCAAAATGAGTGAATCTACACTCTAAAGTATGTCCATATACATCTGTATGCTGTTTATAGTGAAATCTCCAAAAAGACTTATATTTAGGAATGGAGGGAGTATTACTTAAGAATTTACTATATGGTGCCTACACCATGCACACGTGAGGTTTCCGGCTTGAAGGGATGTGGCCTCTCACGGTCTCGCAGGCTAGTGATGCAATCACCACTAGTTATATAGAGTTTTATTTTGTGAGGAATTGCAGTAGGAGACCCCCTACTGATATTTTATTGAAAAAAAGGCTTTTCTGCCCAAGAACATCACCGTAACATAAAATGGAGGGTGTAGAACTGCTTGCACCAGCAAGTTCACCCAAAACCTCAAGATGATGGGAAAAAGTGGGTTATGCATTTATACGTCAAGACTTCCCTTCAAATGTCTCCCTCCGGCCTAAACGTGGACCTAAAGTTTGCTGCAATTTAATTGCGCAGCCGGATCTTGAACTCAAGCCTCTTGTCTCTGATACCATATAGAAACTGCATGCACAACTATTTCACCCAAAAGCTCAAACTGATGAGAAAAGATGGCTATACATTTATACGGGACCAATGCACTCTCAAACAAAAAAATATGACAGGAAGGGTCAAGACAGATTGAGGGGAATTACAGGGAGACTTGAGAGTACAGTTTCATGAGAGGTTATTTGTTTTTTTTTCCTTCACCCGGCACCCTAGAATGTCAGTTCTTGGGCCAGACGATGCCTCCAAGTTGTGAACTCAGGCCTAACCCCAACAACGAGCATTTGTTACGTATTTTCCAGATGTTCCACACACCCATGATCACATCCTCTGTAAAAAGCGGTCCTTGCCAGGAGAGCCTGGCTTTCTCATGTCATCTAGCGGTCCTTGCTGCTCCTGTCATCCAGGCGATCGAGACCCTAGCGAAGCATGTCAAGGCGGCCAATACCAAGCCAGGAAAGAAGAGAGCTGCCGCCATTGCGGCCCCCGGTGTTGCCAATGAGTAGTTCAGCCATGTGTGTCATAGCTCGCAGTCCTGTCTTCGCTGCTTCCTCTCATGCTATTCCGGCCCTGTGTCATAGTAAAGCCATGTCTGCTTCTACGAGTCAACGCATCCACGTCCTGGCACCTGCGAGTGCCAATCCAATGCATGTTACTTGTCTTCTACATCAGCGTGATCTCTGGTTTCCCATATGGCGCAACCTAACGTTAAGCTTCTTTGCTGGAATGTGCGTGGCCTAAATTCCCCTGCCCGTCGTGATGCCGTACGTGACCTCATCCGAGACTACAACGCCACCATTGTGTGTCTTCAAGAGACTAAACTAGATCACGTCGATGATGCTCTGATCGCAAGCATGCTCGGTCCCGCTTTCATGGCTAACTACCATGTCCTCCCGGCTGTTGGGACAAGAGGGGGCATGATCATGGCCGTCTCCGACGCTTACTTCCGCCTTGATGACTTTCACGCCACGCTTGGATCCATCTCGGCCACCATTACCATGCTGGCTGATGGCGTCGCATGGACTCTGTCATGTGTTTACGGCCCTCAGGGGGAGCAAGACAAGCTGCTTTTCATCAACGAGCTTAGGGGGCTGAAGTATTTGGTAAAGCCCCGGTGGCTCATCCTTGGCGACTTCAATCTGATCACCAAAGCGGCTGACAAGAACAACTTGAACATCAACAACCGCCTCATCGGCAGATTCCGATCCGCGCTAGATCACCTTCAGCTAAAAGAGTTGCGGCTTTCAGGCCGTAAATTCACTTGGTCCAATGCTCAAGAGAACCCGGTGCTAACCAAGATTGATCATTTCTTCCACTCCGATGATTGGGATGAGCTCTTTCCCAATGCCCACCTCCAGGCCATCTCGTCCGCTTGCTCGGATCATGCACCGCTATTCCTCCTTGGGGATACGGAGGTGCAGCGGCGACCATCATTCAAGTTTGAAGAGTTCTGGCTTCGACTTCCAGGTTTCAAGGATACGGTAGCTGCGGCTTGGAATAAACCTGTGCAGACAACCAATGCAATCCGCAAGATTCACATCAAATTGACACGGACTGCAAAGGCCCTTAAGATTTGGCAAAGAGCTACAGTCGGGGTCCTCAATACTCAGATTGGCATATCAAAGGAGGTCATATGCAGGCTCGACTTGGCCGAGGAGGGGAGGTCCCTCTCCCCTGCAGAGCTGGAGCTAAGACGCTGGCTTAAGCTCTCTTATCTCGGCCTCCTTTCCTTACGGAAAGTGAAGTTGCGCCAGCGCGCGCGGCTCATGGGTATTAGGCTGGGAGATGTCAACTCAAAGTTTTTCCATGCCAAGGTGAATGGGCGACGGCGGAAAAACTACATCCAGACGCTACACTCGGACCACGGCATTGCCATCACGGCTGAAGACAAGGAGCAAGTGCTCCTTTCCCACTTCCAAGACCATTTGGGCAAACCCACGCCACAGCTCTCAAGCTTAATCTGGGCCAACCTCGAGATAGCCTCGCATGATCTCTCGGAGCTAGACGCTCCTTTTGATGATGAAGAGATAAAAGACGCAGTTTTTTCGCTGCCCTCTGTCAAAGCGCCTGGCCCAGACGGGTTTATTGGAGCCTTCTTTAAAGCATGCTGGGAGATCATCCGAATAGACGTCGTTCAAGCAATTCTCCAGCTTGCTAATCTCCACGGTGATGGTGCCTCCCTAATCAACTCAGCGAATATCATTTTGATTCCAAAGAAAGCGGACGCTCGAGTGGTCGGAGACTACAGACCTATAAGCCTCATTCATAGCCTTTCGAAGATCTTCTCCAAGCTCCTAGCCAACAGGCTGGCCCCGATCCTACCAACTCTGGTCTCCAAATGCCAGAGCGCCTTCGTACAGAAGCGCTCCATCCACGACAACTTCTTGCACGTCCAGAATCTCATAAAGGACCTGCATCGACGGAACATCCCGGGCCTCTTCCTCAAGCTGGACATTTCCAAAGCCTTCGACTCCATCAATTGGGCCTTCCTGCTAGAGGTCATGCAACGCCTCGGTTTCGGGCAGCGATGGCGAGACTGGATATGTCTCTCCCTGTCCTCCTCTTCTTCAAGAGTGCTTCTTAACGGAAACCCCGGAAAGATGTTCAGACACGCAAAGGGCCTCCGTCAGGGCGATCCGGTATCTCCGATGCTCTTCATCCTCGCCATTAACCCTCTCCAACAGATCCTACAGCTCGCTTCCCGACGCGGCATCCTCAAACCCATTTGTGTAAGAACGGCCAGATGTAGGATCTCCCTTTACGCTGACGATGCGGGCATCTTCGCGAACCCAGACAAGGATGAGCTCCACGCGATTTCTGCAATCCTAAAGACCTTCGGGGAGGCTAGCGGACTAATCACAAACTTGAGCAAAACAGAGGTCTTCCCGATCAGATGTGCCGGCATTGACCTCCAGGATGTGCTTTCATCCTTCCCTGCCAAGATCGCCTCCTTCCCGGGACGCTACTTGGGGCTTCCCCTGCACTTTCGCCGCCTTAAGGGGGTTGATCTGCAGCCCTTCATCGATCGGTTTGCAGGCAGACTACCAGGATGGAAAGGAAAGCTTCTCAACAAGCCTGGCAGGGTGGCACTCGCTCAGTCAGTCCTCACGGCCATGGCCACCTTCCACATCACAGCTCTCAATCGGTGCACATCGAGCTCATGAACGAGAACTGGATCAGGGCGGTGGCTATGCTGCAGTCCATTCAGCAGCTGGGTGAATTCGTGTCTATCTCGAATCTCATTAGTCAAATCACCCTGCTATCGGACCAAGATGACACCATCCACTGGAACTTAACCACCTCGGGGACCTGGAGAGATTCCGTTGGCCTTGGCTGCTATGGACTGACCCAGAAAGGCCATGGGTGGGATCGGAGCTGCCGTATGACGAATCAGATATGAGCCTCTTTCGCGCATGTACCTCGATTGTGCGGGGCAATGGGCACAAGGCGTTGTTCTGGCATGACAACTGGACAGGTGACGGTCCACTCAAGCTTCTCGCCCCACAGCTCTACAAGATTGCCTCAAGAAAGAACAGATCGGTGCACATCGAGCTGATGAACGAGAACTGGATCAGGGCGGTGGCTACGCTGCAGTCCATTCAGCAGCTGGGTGAATTCTTGTCTATCTCGAATCTCATTAGTCAAATCACCCTGCTACTGGACCAAGATGACACCATCCACTGGAACTTAACCACCTCGGGGACATACTCAGCCGCCTCTGCCTACGGTGCGCAGTTCCTTGGCTCCTTCTCTCGTTTCGACACAACCAAGGACTGGTCTGCAAACGCTGAGCCTAAGTGCAAGTTCTTTGCTTGGCTTGCTCTACACGGAAGAATCCTCACTGCGGATATGCTGGCTGCAAGGGGTTGGCCTCATGATCCCAGATGCCTGCTCTGTCTCCAACAGCCTGAAACAGCAACCCACCTCTGCAAAGATTGCCCCTTCACGGTCGCGGTCTGGAACCAGGTGAACACCTGGACTAACGAAGGCGTTCCTATCTCGGGCTTCCTCCCCAAGCCAGGAAATGTGTCTGACTGGTGGGACAAGACTCTCAATTCACAGCCCAAACAAGTGCGCAAGAGGCGTAGTGGAAGAATCATCTACACGATATGGTCCATTTGGAAAGAGCGTAATAGGCGGGTGTTCACAGGACTGAGGTTGACGCATCGCGAGGTGGCGGCTCTAGCCCTAGACGCAATCAATCAGCGAGACTTGGCATTTGCTGGCACTCTGCCACCCGCAGGCATTGGTTAACCTAGTTCTAGGTTTTGTTATCCTTGTGGTTTTTGCGACGTTCCCTTTAAACACTCGCCCCTCTGTAAATTGCGTTCTTTCGCCATCTCTTCTATAAGAAAAGGCAGTGCTCCTGCCGGTTCCTCAAAAAAAAAATCTAGTGCTACATCAATATCCCATGATATCCCAAGCCTAGCCCAACATTCAATGCTGAAGGTGCATTCGAAGAGGAGGTGGTTCCTTGTCTCCTCGCGGCCAGCGTCACAGAGACTGGAGAGCAGCGTCACAATACTAGTAAACATTTTTCAAATCTAAGTTGTTAACTTTTAATATATAACAACTAGGTAAGTACATCATTAACCACTATCATGATAATAACTCTAGCATGATTTGTGCTTACTGGCAATGTCATGCTTTGACTATAGTACTCCACACTCCACCCGTTATCTGTTTGACGCATATCGCAAGGAAATTAAATACCGTTACCTGTTGTCATTGGCATTTGTGCTAATTCCCTTAAAGAAATTAAAGGGTGCGCGCTGCATCCAGTGGGGTTGGAGCTTAGGATAATCAATCTACGCTCCCGTATACTTCATTGGACGTGAATTTTTATGTAGGTGGCAAGAATCTTCGTGACTAGCTGTTAGAGCAAGTACAATAGTGAGCTTATAGCCCGCTTACATGGCACTTTTGTCTATCTGAATGAAACATATGTGAAAAAGTGAGGGAAGTGGACTCTCATGCAAGAGCCTAGCTATATATGCATTCCTAGGTAATTAAATGCAATAAATGTGAAGAAAGAGATAGAGAGAAGATGGAAAAAGTAGTAGTGTAATAGCAAACCTTTTAGTCAAATAGTCACTTTGGAACCGGGTGCATTGGAGCCCTATTTTTTGAACTGTGCCAAAATGCTATTTTGAAGTTTCAAAAAATTCTGAAAACAAACAACATGTTTATATGAATGTATATTACACATGTGTAAAATTTTGATGCTCAAATAAGTAACCATGTGAGTTACACAAAATGACAAAATCTTGATTTTGGAGAGATGAACAGTGCATGCACTATTCACTATTTGGAAATCACCATTTTGTCGTTTTTTATAGGTCGCATATTTACTTATTTCATCACCAAACTTTACACATGTGTAATATACATCCATATGATCACATAGAATTTTTTTCAGAAATTTGTGAAACCTTAAATGTGATTTTCAAAGTATTTAAAATAAGGTCCTCCAATACACCCGGGTTCCAAAAATCCACTCTCACCTTATAGTCCACATTATTGTATAGGCGTCCATAGATGATGGCTATACATGACAGTTCCTTATAACCATCAGCTGGCTATATTATTAACCATGCTCTTAGACAAGTTATGCACTACTACACTACTATGATCGTTGTGCCAGCTTTCAGGGTTGCTGCGGATGGCGTTCCACTTGTAGCAGTTGTTTATTTATTTATTTAGCTGGCACTTGTACCGGTTGTTGGTGCTATATGATTACACTTTGAAAGATGCAAACAAGTCCAATGTATAATCCAAATGTACTAAGCTTCCAAGGACCCTTGGCGTGTCTGGTGCAAACTTCCACCCACACCAGCGCTTTATCAAAATAGTGCGAAGATAAAACAAGTAGGCATTGATGTATAATATTTCAAGTCATTCTCATAATCTTTGCAACATCGAAAAGTTCTCACGGTCACCAAGATCGACATTTCCAGACCCATTTAATGTACTAAGCTTTCAAGGACCCTTGGCCTGTCTGGTGCAAACTTCCACCCACACCAGCGCTTTATCAAAATAGTGCGAAGATAAAACAAGTAGGCATTGATGTATAATATTTCAACTCATTCTCATAATCTTTGCAACATCGAAAAGTTCTCACGGTCACCAAGATCGACATTTCCAGACCCATTTAATGTACTAAGCTTTCAAGGACCCTTGGCATGTCTGGTGCAAACTTCCACCCACACCAGCGCTTTATCAAAATAGTGCGAAGATAAAACAAGTAGGCATTGATGTATAATATTTCAAGTCATTCTCATAATCTTTGCAAGATCCAAAAGTTCTCATGGTCACCAAGATCGACATTTCCAGACCCATTTAATGGCTAGCATCAGAAGTCATCCCTGTTCAACCCGCTCATCATCTCCCCAAGTTTCAATGTGAGCAGTTTTATAAATGCTATTATACCTCCAGACTCAACACATACCAAATAATGTGAATTATCTTGGATCCCTCCTTAATCATGGACAAGGTTATTTGAATAGTTTTAGATTCTACTGTGGTTGTAAACTTTCGAGAGAAGTCCATATTACAACCTCAAACTACCACCAAAGTCTAAAATACACAACCCTGAACTATGAAACCATCTAGTTTATAACCTTGAACTTTCAAAACCGGACAGAAAAGAACCCTGGGGGTAGTATTTGACCAGTTTTGACCAGTCAACAGCTCAGTCAGCGCCAACTCATCCGCCACGTCTAGCTCTGGTTAAATTTTGGCAAAAAAAAACAGTGTCCAGAAAAATTTGAAAAAATTATCAAAAATCTAGACAACCCTCATATTAAATCTGGGAAAGTTTCAACAAATTTTGCAGAGCAGAAAAAATAGTTAGAGCAAAAATTAAAATTCAGAGACATTTTGGGTCAAATTTTGCCCCAAAAAAGTGTCCACTTTTGAGAAAAAAGTGGTAGATTTTTTTGGGAATTCAGAGCCATTTTGAGAATTTTTCACATTTTTTTGGACACTCTCTTTGGTAGAAATTTAACAAGAGGAGGACGTGGTGAATGAGTTGGCACTGACTGGGCTGTTGACTGGTAAAATACCCTCCCAGGGCTGTTTTCTATCCGGTTTTGAAAGTTTAGGGTTGAAAACTAGACGGTTTCGTAGTTCAGGGTTGTGTTTTCGACTTTGGTGGTAGTTTGAGGTTATAATATGGAGTTCTCTCTAAACTTTAATCATACAATGGAATATCCTTTGCGGGGGCACCCCAACAAGACTACCCCTAATCCACACACTTCTATCAAGCTACTAGCAAAGTCTGACTTTACTTTGAGACAGAAGGGCTGGACATCATCACCTTTTCTCATCACTAGATGCGCACATGTGGTGGAAGACAACACCTGACCGCACTTTGCCTCTATGGTCGCCGAGAATAACAAACTGTGCTACCATGAGACATGTGTTGGGAGGAGGTGGCGGAGACGAGGCGCCGGAAGGAGGAGAAAGGAGGCGGGGGTGAAACCACCATGATGGGGGTGAACTCCCCACGACAATGGGTTGGCTGAGGGTGGTGGATGACACGGTGGTCTTTTCGAACTAGTCTTACCTTTCTTTTCGTAAGTTTTATGTAGTTGTGTTTGCTCATTGGCACTAGAAAATATTAACCTATGCATATGTTGCAAATGGTGGTCCTGAAATCAACATGCAAAAAAACTGATGTACATAAAATTTGCTAAACAAGCACTAATGATATATAAAGATCAAGTTCTTAAGAAGTAGAAATAGTGGTGGTGGTGTCGGACGAGTTAAGGTCAGGCAGCTTATCATGCTCAAGGAGTCGCACTGCTTGTTTCATGGAAGGTCGCTGCGCACCATCAGCGAGAGAACACGAGAGGCCCACGACAAGCACACGGTGCATCTGGTCCCTATGGAAGTCACCTCCCAACTTCTTATCAGCAGCGGCCTCCACCATCTTCATCTCCTCCCCTTGGTATCTTCTATAGAGATCCCAAACTTCGTTCCTGGAGTTGTGCCGCCCACAGGCGATCTCCAGCAGCACGAGTCCGAAGCTGTATACGTCGGAGCTCCTATCAAACTTCACATCACCATCTATTTTTAACTTGGGATCCATGTACTCATCGGTCCCCATGGCGGTGGTCACCAGCGTGGACTTGTTTTTATTGGCGATCCTCGACAGCCCGAAGTCGGCGATCTTGGCATTATAATTGTCATCCAGGAGTATGTTGCCAGGTTTGATATCTCTATGCAGGATGTATGGCTCGCACTCGTGGTGGAGGTAGACAAGAGCGGATCCTATCCCCTTCACTATTTTGTACCTGGTTGGCCATGGCATAACGACATCCTTTTTATGTAGGTGATTGTCGAGGTCACCCTGATGCATCAGTTCATAGATAAGGAAGAGCTTGTGATCATCCAACTGGTTTTGGTTGCAGCACCAGCACACCCAGTTCCATCTACTCCTGCCGCTGTAACAACACCAGCCTTCTAACCTGACTAGATTCCTGTGCTTCGTCTTGCTAATGGTGTTGAGTTCCGCAAGGAAGTCCTTGGTTCCCTCTCTGGATCCCTTCAAGAGCTCCTTGATCGCAACCTCATGTTCTTCCCCATCATTGTCTACATTAAAAGATGTCCCGCGGTACACCGCGCCAAAGCCGCCCTCTCCGAGCTTCCTGTCGCTGGAGAAGTTGTTGGTTGCTTTAGTCAAATCCTTCTACTGGAATTGCCTAGGGCCAGCCCCGGAAACCACGAGGGAATTGTGTCCTCGTTTCGACATAAACCATGAAAGAATAAGCCATATCACGAGCAGGAACGCACAAGCTCCTCCAGAAATCACGGCTGCAATTAGACCCGTACCTGTCACAGCATGCACGCATATTTTAAAATAACCTCTAATGCAATGTAGTTAGAGATTATTACTCTGCTCAAGATGGAGACCTATTTACTGGATGTGCCTCTACGCAATCAGACCCCTATTTACTTCCTCTTTACCTAAATGGAATGAGACCCCTATTTTATGCACATATGTATGGTTTGACAGTAATTCATTCTTACGGTACAAAGTGCATATTCTAATACTACTAAGGGGATACGGAACACTACACAATTAAGGCCTCCTTTGGTTTATAGGATAGAAATGGGAAAATCATAGGAAATGAGATGACATATATCAATAGGAAAAGAGATGTAAAAATCTGACATCAGATTTTTTGGCATGGCAAATCGAAAGTTTTTCATGCAATTCATGTTGGCGCGAGATGACAAATTTAGTTGGCGAGCATGCCAATTTTCTTGCAAAAAAAAAAGAGCGGAGGCATATTTGTCATGCTCACCAACTTAACTTGTCACCCTCGACAAACATAATTTGTCATGGAAAACGTTCGATATGTCATGCCTAAAAATCTGACATTCGCTGGATATTCGGGTCCTTGGTTTATAGGATAGGAAATTTTCCAATAGGTCTGAGCTGATGTTTTTTACTTCAAAATGTGAAGGATACATAGAAAAAGGAATCTATTCCTATAAACCAAAGAGTTATAAAGTAAAGTTTCCTACCGGAGTTCTATCTTGTAGAATTCCTACAATGGTCAGCCAATTTGCCCTGGATCTATGCTTAATTACCGTAGAAGACATCTACTTTGGTAGTAGGTAGTCAAATTCTGTGTGTTTACATATAATTGATTTTATGAAAGTTGAAACACATACCTATCTGCCGCAAAAAAAAGAAGAAACACATACCTATCAATTTTGGCTGTTCTTTGGGAGCAAGCGTGGAGTTGAAGGACCATGACAGTATCTGATGGAGCTCCATGCCTGTGCCAATGCCTGCAGAGAACCCCACCGCCACCTCTGGCGGGAGTACCGTGTCTGGGTGGGACAACTGCGCGCTGACTTCAACCGGTTTCATGGAAGGACGGTCATCGAAGTACAATCTAGCGACCAGCATCCTGGTGCTGCGTTAAAATTGATGGACGCCGTCATGGTTCCATTGAGGCTGAACTCGGGCAGGTTTGTCGTGTTAACCGAGCGTTTGACGGAGTTGATGTCGATGCCGATGTGGTCCATGGTTTGCCCGGGTTCGAACTCGGTGTTGTTAAACGTGTCGAACTCAACAGCGACGAATCGATTCTCGCCATGGGCCTGCAACGTCGTACCAGACACAAGGCCGAAGGCGCCGCCATAAGAGTCCAGCGGCAGTACTGACGGCGGGTAGCTGAGGAGGAAGAAAGCCATGCCATCCCCTTTGTTGCGTCGAGGCACGAGCGTGATATTGAAGGTGAAGCGCGTGTTGAAGCTCGCCACCTCGCCGGGGGTGGTGTCGTAGAAAGGCACCGGGCGCCCGTACGACACCCGCCCCATACAGTTAAGCATCTTCGACGTGTCCACGGTGTTGCATGTGAGGTCGACCATGCTGCTGCCCACATGCGCGTCACCCTGGACAAGGAGGTCTTGTGAGTTGTATGAGGTCTCGTTGGTGAAGTCGAAGCTGAAGGAGATGGGCGGCGACGCAGCGGCAACACGTCGAGGAGCATGGAGCGGCAGGGAGAGGAGGAAGCAGCCGGCGTAGAGGAGGATGAGGAGAAGCTGGGGCATGCTGTTTCTTGCAGGAAATATAACTCTGTCTAGGACTCTAGGTAGCCCGATGGGGTGTTTTTCAGCTTATTAGGAGCGTTGCCTCATCCTATACAGAGGAACGAAAGTACTCCCCCACCTTGCCAAAATGGAGTCATATGGTTTTTTTGGTTCCTCCGAGTCATGTTTGACTTGAGGTTTTTTCTTTATTATAAGATAGTTTGACTTTAGGTGGGAGGCAAGAATCTTCTTGGCTGCCACAATTATCATATTTTCTCTTCTTGCGTGCTTCCCATGTTGCTGCGGGTGGCGTGTCCCAAACTGTACCAGTTGTTTATTTAATTTATTTCGAGCCAGAACTTGTACCAGTTGTCGCTATTGGTAGTACTTTGAAATATGGCAGCAAGTCGAAACCAATAATCAAGATGCACTAGCATCTCTTTCATCTTCGTATGTCTATACAACGGATTATTCGTTTTTACAAATGTAGTAGAAGCATGTCCCCGCAGCCCCAGGTCTCCGTTTTGCCGTCAAAACGGAGCCTGCCGTCAAATGTAGTAGAAGCATGTACCCGCAGCCCTGGGATGCTTCTACTACATTTTCATCCCGGCTTATCTTTTTGCGGGAAAAATGTGGACCCTATTTAATAGGTTAAAAAGAAATGAACCCTATTAACTCGCAAACATTCGCTTTGAGGGTGGCACATGCAAACGACTGGGTGGCAGTTTTACTCGTGATAAAGTGGTGCGGGGTGGCATTTTCTACAGAAGGCATGACAGTTTCTTGCCGAAGGCAATTTTCGTTTAAACTGCCGCCGTTTTATCTTTGCCTGATAACAAAAACTGTCATTTATAATAATGTTCGCTTGCCACCTCCATTAGCAGGGGCGGAGCTGGAGCTAATGCCACCCTGATGCACCCGTTTAACATGGCTTAAAATTTTCAAGCAACAGTGTATTGAATATAGGTGTATTCCATAGCTTATAGAACATATTATCAGACATAATAGAAGGTGATGTATATAAAAAAATGTACCGGTCAAAATGGTTGCCATAGTGATGAATCAAAGAACAAAATTACTTGAAAAGTATGTCTTGGGTTTCCAAATTCCAAAATATATCATCAGACATCAAGGTTTCTTACCCTACAAGATAAAAAGGTAGAATTAAGCTTTCAAGTAAAACATAATTAGAAAAAGAACGAAAATACTTAAGAGCCTTTCTTAAAAAACTAAATATGGGAAATTGATGTCTCTTGGCTGACAATGTCTATTAACCACGTACTTTCTTCTTACCAGATCTTTCAAATGTGGCCGTATGCATCATTCTGATGCAGAGGCCGGGGTCACCCTGTGCGTTCGGTTTATTCGGTTTACATGGTTTGGTCTATACGGTTTTTCGGTTTCACTAGTAGAAAAGGGGGCAATGGTCCAGGCCGGGCCAGCCCATTAGTCCCAGTTCAATCCAGAACCGGGACCAATGGGGGCATTGGACCCAGTTCGTGAGCCACGGGGGCCGGCCGGGCCACTTGGGCCATTGGTCCCGGTTTGACTGGACCTATTGGTCCCGGTTGGTGGGACAAATCGGGACCAATGGGCCTCGCTCCTGGCCCACCACCATTGGTCCCGGTTGGTGGCATGAACCGGGACCAAAGGCTGCCCTTTAGTCCCGGTTCTGGCCACAAACCGGGACCAATTAGTTGCCTATATATACCCCTCGCCCGCGAGCAGAGCACTCCCACTACTCTGTTTTTCGTGGCCGGCGCGGGGAGAGCTTTGTGGTGCTCTAGCTCACCTCCTATGCACACGAGGTGTTCGATGGAATGCCCGAGTCACACTACTTAAGCTTTCTCCTCTCCAAGCTCGACCTCCAAGCTTCATTTTCCTCAATATTTGTCTAGGTTTAGCGGTCCGTCACATCCCGTCCCCGTCTTCACCGCCGTCGATCGCCCGCGCCGATCTCGTCGCCGGCACCAGTGTGGTGAGCCTCTTGTTCTTATCTTCTTTCTGAAAGGAAAAAAAATTCTTACTTGTATGTTTATATAGATACTTGTATAATTTTCTTACTTTTATTATTGCATCTTATATAGTGCGATGATTTTGGTATCTGCCCCCGTCGGTCCTCGTCCTGTCTATGATTTGGATGTGGTATATATTATCTTTTCATAACTATTGGTTCATTTATTGTTTATGACAATTATGCCGACCAACGTGACATAGATTTTATTTATCTAGGAGGTTGTTGAACCGGAAATTCCAACCGACCCTATTGTCGAGAATTTAAATTTAGTTGAAGAAGAAAACAATTTGTTGAAGGAAAAAATTAGAAAAATTGAGGAGGAGAAGATGATATTGGAGTTGCATGTTGCGGATGTTGTCGATGATCACAAGACCAAGATGGATGCAATGCGCTTGAAGATTAGAAAGATTAGAAAATATGCCATTCATACCGAGGCTTGGTATCATTATGCCGTTGGATCAGTTGTTACATTGGTTGCAATTATGATTGCATTTGTTTTCGCATTGAAATGTTTTACATAGTTTCAGTGTATGGTTTAATTAATTTAGATGCTCTGCAGAGCTTTATGTTGTTAGATGAGAACTATGTATGTACTTTGGTTTTAATGTGATGATGAACTTCTATTAATTTGGTCACTTAATTATCTATTCATGATGTTACGTAATGATTTTGATACACTTAATTATATATAATGCCGCAGATGAACCGCAATGGATGTACGGTTCAAGATACACCTCCGAGTACATTAAGGGCGTGCATGATTTTCTCGAAGTGGCTGAGGCAAACAAGCAGAATGGTTTTATGTGTTGTCCATGCCCTATATGTGGGAATACGAAGTCTTACTCTGACCGGAAAATCCTCCACACCCACCTGCTTTACAAGGGTTTCATGCCACACTATAATGTTTGGACGAGGCACGGAGAAATAGGGGTTATGATGGTAGACGACGAAGAAGAAGAGTACGATGACAACTATGTGCCCCCTGAATACGGTGATGGTACTGAACATCAAGAGGAACCAGACGATGTGCATGATGATGCTGCAACGGGCGAAGCTGCTGAAGATCAAGAGGAACCAGACGATGTGCCCGATGATGATGATCTCCGCGGGTCATTGTCGATGCAAGGACATAATCACGAAAGTCAAAAGGAGCAGCTGAAGTTCGATCGCATGTTAGAGGACCACAAAAAAGGGTTGTACCCCAATTGCGAAGATGGCAACACAAAGCTCGGTACCGTACTGGAATTGCTGCAGTGGAAGGCAGAGAATGCTGTGCCTAACAAAGGATTTGAGAAGCTACTGAAAATATTGAAGAAGCTTCCAAAGGATAACGAATTGCCCGACAGTACATACGCAGCAAAGAAGGTCGTATGCCCTCTAGGATTGGAGGTGCAGAAGTTACATGCATGCCCTAATGACTGCATCCTCTACCGCGGTGCGTACAAGGATCTGAACGCATTCCCGGTATGCGGTGCATTACGGTATAAGATCAGACGAGATGACCCTGGTGATGTTGACGGCGAGCCCCCCAGGAAGAGGGTTCCTGCGAAGGTGATGTGGTATGCTCCTATAATACCACGGTTGAAACGTCTGTTCAGAAACGGAGAGCATGCCAAGTTGATGCGATGGCACAGTGAGGACCGTAAGAAAGACGGGAAGTTGAGAGCACCCGCTGACGGGTTGCAGTGGAGAAAAATCAAGAGAAAGTACTGAGATGAGTTTGCAAGTGAGCCAAGGAACATATGGTTTGCTTTAAGCGCGGATGACATTAATCCTTTCGGGGAGCAGAGCAGCAATCACAGCACCTGGCCCGTGACTCTATATATGTATAACCTTCCTCCTTGGATGTGCATGAAGCGGAAGTTCATTATGATGCCAGTTCTTATCCAAGGCCCTAAGCAACCCGGCAACGACATTGATGTGTACCTAAGGCCATTAGTTGAAGAACTTTTACAGCTGTGGAATGGAAACGGTGTACGTACGTGGGATGATCACAAACAGGAGGAATTTAACCTAAAGGCGTTGCTGTTTGTGACCATCAACTGTTGGCCCGCTCTCAGTAACTTTTCAGGACAGACAAACAAGCGATACCACGCATGCACGCACTGTTTACTTGACACCGATAGTATATACCTGGCAAGCTGCAGGAAGAATGTGTACCTGGGCCATCGTCGATTTCTTCCGACCAACCATAAATGTCGAAAGAAAGGCAAGCATTTCAAAGGCGAGGCAGATCACCGGAAGAAGCCCGCCATGCGTATCGGTGATCACGTACTTGCTATGGTCAATGATTTACACGTAATCTTTGGAAAGGGTCCCGGCGGACTAGCTGTTCCGAGTGACGCTGGGGACACGCACCGTGTGGAAGAAGAAATCTATATTTTGGGACCTACCCTCTTTGGAAAGACCTAGAGGTCCGCTCTTCGATCGACGTGATGCACGTGACAAAGAACCTTTGCGTGAACCTGCTAGGCTTCTTGGGCGTGTATGGGAAGACAAAAGATACAGCTGAGGCACGGGAGGACCTGCAACGTTTGCACGAAAAAGACGGCATGCCTCCAAAGCAGTATGAAGGTCCTGCCAGCTATGCTCTTACCAAAGAAGAGAAGGAAATCTTCTTTGAATGCTTGCTTAGTATGAAGGTCGGACTGGCTTTCGTCGAATATAAAAGGAATAATAAATATGGCAGAGGAAAAGTTTGAACCTAAAGTCTCATGAGCGCCACGTGATTATGGCGCAAGCGCTTTCGGTTGCATTGAGGAGCTTCTACCGAAAACGTCCGATTAGCCATTGTGAAGCTATGTGCATTCCTCAATGCAATCTCTCAGAAGGTGATCGATCCAGAAATCATACCAAGGCTAAGGAGTGATGTGGTGGAATGTCTTGTCAGTTTCGAGCTGGTGTTCCAACCATCCTTCTTCAATATCATGACGCACGTCCTAGTTCATCTAGTTGACGAGATTGTCATTACGGGCCCGTATTTCTACACAATATGTACCCCTTTGAGAGGTTCATGGGAGTCCTAAAGAAATGTCCGTAACCGTGCTAGGCCGAAGGAAGCATCTCCATGGGCCATCAAGCGAGAGGATGTCATCGAGTTTTGTGTTGACTTCATTCTGGCCTTAAGAAGATAGGTCTCCCTAAATCGCGGTATGAGGGGAGACTGATTGGAAAAACACGCTTGGAAGGACTCAATAATATGCAGGGACGGATATTCTTGGTCTCAAGCACACTACACAGTTCTCTGAACTCTACCTTGGTGACCCGTATGTCGATGAACACAAGAACGATCTGCGCTCCAGACACCAAGCAAAGTCTGACGATTGGATTACATGTGAACACATCAGAACTTTCAGCAGTTGGTTGGAGGCACGTCTCAGAGGTGACAACACTGTTTGTGATGAGCTGTACTTGTTGTCGAGGGGACCATCTTTGACTGTATTGATTTAAAAAGGATACGAGATAAATGGGAATACATTTTACACGATTGACCAAGATCAAAAGAGCACCAACCAAAACAGCGGTGTCCGCTTTGATGCAACAACCGAGAGGGGAAAGGACACATATTATGGTTACATAGTGGACATATGGGAACTTGACTACGGACATGATTTTAAGGTCCCTTTGTTTAAGTGCAAATGGGTCAATCTGTCAGGAGGCGGGGTACAGGTAGACCCACAGTATGGAATGACAACAGTGGATCTGAAAAATCTTGGGTACACTAACGAACCGTTCGTCCTAGCCAATGATGTGGCACAGGTTATCTATGTGAAGGACATGTCTACCAGACCGAGAAAGAGAAAAGATAAGGAAGCGAATACATCATACGATGAGCCAAAGCGCCACATAGTTCTTTCAGAAAAAGGGACATCGTGGGAGTGGAGGGCAAGACAGGCATGTCGAAGATTATGAAAAGTTTCATGAAATTCCTCCTTCAAAGTCAAGGCTGACCCCACATCACGATAAGCGATGAAGATTATCCATGGTTACGGCGCAATAAGCAAATGACACAAGCGAAGAAAAAGTGAAGACTTTCTCCCGCAACTATTATGATGATACCATGCCAACTTTGTAACTGACGAGTATGATACCATTGTTCATTTTGTACATGCACATGCTATGTGGGTTAATTTATGTTACCATGCCAACTTTCAACTTTTTCAGAGTTCATTTGAAATGCTTTAATGTCTTATGGTTCGGCCTTCGTAATAATTAAAAATAGCAACAATAAGTATTTTGTTGTAAGTAGAAACAAAATAAAATAAATAAAGCAAGAAAGAAAACAAAAAAACAAAAAAAGTGTTTTCAAATTTGAAAACTAATGGCACTAGCAGAAAGTTTATAATTTTCCTAAAACTAAAAGGAAAAAGAATTAAAAAATAAAGCAAAAAAAAAAAGAAAATAAATAATGCAGAAAACAAAACAAAAAAACTGGAAAATAAATAAAAATAGCAACAATAAGTAAAGAAAAAAAACAAAAAATGCCTCCTACTGGGCCCCCACGACCTGAATACGACTAGAAACCCTACTATGGCCAGGATTCAAGCCCGCAGTAGGCCCAGAAGGCCTATCAGGAAAAGCAATAGCAAGTAGGCCCGAAAGCCTGTGGTGGAGAGGTGCTCGAGAGGGGTGCGGCAGTGGGGCTTATAAACCACTGCGCGCCCCTCTCAACTAGCGAGGTGGGACTAAACTTTGGCCCCGACGGGGGCAGCACAGGGGCCGTTGGTCCCGGTTGGTGGCACCAACCGGGACTAAAGGGGGGGCATTGGTCCCGTTTGGTGGCACCAACCGGTACCAAAGGCCGCCGCTTCCCGCCCTTTGGGCTGCCGAAAAAGAGGCCTTTGGTCCCGGTTGGTGGCACCAACCGGGACTAAAGGGTGCATTAGTCCGGATGGTTTCACGAACCGGGACCAATGGCTTTGCTATATAAGCAAACACTTTGCAAAAATTCAGAATTTCATCGCCAGTTGCCCCCCGACGACGCCGACCTCCTCGACGCCGCCAGGCTGCTCCACCTCGCCGTCGCCTCCGCTGCCGCCAAGGCCGTGCCTCCCCGAGCCCACGTCGTCCTCGTCGCCGGCCTCCTCGAGCCCGCGCCCGCGTACCGGCGCCCTTGCCGCCCCCACCGTCTCCATCGTCATCGCTAGCCGCCCCCGCTGTGAGCCGTCGCGCCGCCCCGGCTCTGTTTTTTTTCATTTTTATTAGTTTAATTTTTTTGTTCATATATATATATACATTATACATATATATATATATATATATATATATATATATATATATATATATATATATATATATATGTATATGTATGTGGCTATGCGTATGTAGATGTTCAAAATGTATAAAAAATTGTTGAGCATGTTTTTGTTCATATATGTATTTTTGTTCATATGTGTATTAATGTTTTCATATATGCAAAAGATAGATTTTTAGAAAAGTTAGGATTTTTTTTCTGTTCACAGATTTTTTTTGGTGATATTAATTATTGTAGAATATGCAAATGTTTGTATATTCATATGAACAATGCATTAGGCAAAACCTTTGTTTTTTTCGAAATTTTCTATTTGAACATTTTTTTTAAAACAAGCAATACTAAAAGAGTGAGAGGAAAAAGGAAAATAAGAAGATGAAGAAAGGAGAAGAAGAGGAGAGGAATAAGAGGAGAAATAAATAAGAAGAGGAAAAAAGAAGAAAAAGAAGAGGAGAAGAAGAAAGGAATAGAGGAGAAGAAGAAAAATAGAAAGTTTCTATTTTTCTTAACTTTCTATTTTTCTTCTTCTCCTCTATTCCTTTCTTCTTCTCCTCTCTTTTTTCTTCTTTGTTTTCTTCTTCTTCTTCCTTCTTCCTTCTTCCTCTTTTCTTCCTTTTCCTTATTTTCCTTTCTCGAGGGAGAAGAAGAAAAAGAAGAGGAGAAGAAGAAGAAAGGAATAGAGGAGAAAGAAGAAACTTCAACACGAGGGGGTACCGATACCCCTCCCGATAACATTATTTTCCCATGTATATGTATGTCGCGTCATTGTTGATATAACCCCTCGAGATAACCCGACATGAGGGCGGTCGATATATATACCCTCTCGACCGTGATAACTTATACCACGGCAGCACCCCCCTCGGCCCTCTCGCTCGACCAAAACTCTCGAGGACACCCAAACCCTAGAGAGAAAACGATGTTGGTATCCTACCCCCTCCCGCCGCGCCCCTACCCGACAAATTAACTCTCTCGAGGCCACCCAAATTTACCAAGTTAAAAGAGCGTTGTCGTCGAGGCCACCCCAAACCCTTGAAGCGTTGTGTCGAGGCGACCCCAAACCCTAGAGAAGCAGCATCGAGGCCACTAACATGATTCCTTATTGTGATTAGCCTGCTAGTTCTACGTTTGCCACTATATATATATATATATATATATATATATATATATATATATATATATATATAGGACAAATGTTTCCTACAAGCAGTGGTAGTTACCACCACTTGCGTTTTGTATGTTGTATGTAGTATCTGTCTAAATTGAGAGTATATACGTGTAGTATGTAGTATATAACAATGATTAGGTAGTATATATACTAATTTTTAGGTAGTATATACCATGTTTTGGGTATGCTCTTTTTTACGTATACATATGTACGTATTTCATAAATATAACAAAAACTATGGGTTCATATGTAATTTTTTCATGTAACTTGTTTTGAAATATCTTAGATATAGTATATGAATATATTTAAAATGATAAAGTAATATATATAGTACCACATGGTAGTATATGACATATGTGGGGTAACTACCACTGGGTGGTAGGATGGATTTTCCTATATATATATATATATATATATATATATATATATATATATATATATATATCCATCTGTACCATGTTTGAATAATAATTGACATGTTGTAATTATTTGCAGAAACTATGGAGCACTCCCGAGACGAAGAAACAGAAGCGATGTTGGGGGATATAATCGCACAAGGAAGTGATGAAGTTGCATCATTTCTCAACGACACCGATGGTCAGGAAGGACTGGGTGAAGAAGAGGGCTATGTTCATGATGGCTTCGGCCCATTAATGTCGGTACAAGAAGAGGACTATGTTCATGATGGCTCCGATGACACAATGGAGGTACAAGAAGGAGACCGTGCTGACTGCTCCGGTGACCGAACCAAGTCCGGCCAGGTATATATATATATATTAGTTAAGCCCGTGCTGACTAGTTAATTGATGCATCCATTGTTTTGGTATATGTACACATATTAATTACTCTCGTCTTTCTTCCTTATAATTTCTAGCCCTCCGGATCGAGCACAACTTCGGTAAGGAGATGAGGCCCGAAGAAAAAGTTGAGCTCGGATGAAAAGTTTGAGATCATAGAAATCACGCCCGCCGGCGAACCGATTGGACCCATCCGGACAAATCACGCATTTTCTACTCAGTGCGGGGTTCTTGTTAGGGACAAGATCCCGATCAGCATCCAACAATGGTATAAGCCTAAGGAGGAAGACCCTGAGGTGTCTTATATCAATGATATGCAGAAAGAAAATCTTTGGACTCAGCTGAAGGCAAATTTCACCCTACCGCTAGAGGAGGATCCGAAAAGCCAGTTAAAGAGCAATTAATCAAGTCTTGTGCTCTTAAGAAGATGGCAACCCTATTCAGGAGGTGGAGGAAAGAGCTGAACAAGTTTGTCGACAAAAAAAAGACACCAGAATTCATCGGCAAATATGAGAAGATCAAAGATCACTGGCCCGCATTTGTGGCCCACAAGACATCAGAAAAGAGTAACAAGATGTCGGCAACAAACAAGCAAAATGTTGCGAAGAAGATGCTTCACCATCGCACGGGGTCAGGTGGCTACCTCAAAGCCCAGCCTAAGTGGTCCAAGGCTGAGCATGATCTGCTTGAAAAAGGGATCGAACCAGAGGCAATGTACTGGCCAGACCATTGCTGGACTTCGTTCTTCGGGGCTGACGGAACCTTGGACCCTATATTAGGGAAGTGCCATTGGACAGACGAGCAACTGCAAATACCAGTCAAGAACCTTCGGCACTATATCGATGTAGCGCAGCGAGGGACGTTCGTTCCAGACAGGGAGAAGGACAAGCTCACAATGGCCCTCGGGAATCCTGAGCACCCTGGACGGACACGAGGCACGCTAGGCTCCATTCCGTGGAAGGTTGGTTTTCCGGACGCAGGGGGTTACAAAACCATTGAGAGGAGGAAGAAACTGGAGCAGGGCCAACTTCAGGCGCTGCATGAAAGGGTAATGGGGCTAGAGGAACGAGAAGGGGAACGAGAAGCAGCAGATCGCAGCAAACGACCTGCCGAAGCTTCCCCCGAAGCTACCCCGCCATCTCAACGGAGAAGCAGTGTGGCTTCCACCGAGCTGCTTCAGCCGGAGCATGTCTTGACGGCTCCTGCCAGCTATCCTGTGGATGATATCACGGAGTTCAAAATTGCCACATTATGGCGCGATGGATGAATTTGAAGGTCAAGGTGGCTGTTGGCTCTGTTTATCCTAGTTCCAGAAGAGACCCGCCGATTCCAGAAGGATATGCTAAGATGATGGTGGATGAAATAACGGAGGGATTTGAGGACCTCCTGCTTGACCACCCTACCGGTGAAGGGGAGACTAGGCTGGGTTCTGCTCTGAAGACTCCATTCATATGGCGGAAGGAGCTCATCAACCTTCCGAACTGGACGCCTCCGCCTCCTCCTCCTCCTCCGGCGAGTCAGGGCACTCCGCCTCCTCCTCCGGCGAGTGACGATCAGGGCACGCGTGGCGGCACTCCGCCTCCTTCTCCGGCGCGTGGCGGCACTCCACCTCCTTCTCCGCCTGCGCCGAGCAGCCAGCAGCCTCCTCCTTCTTCGCCTCGCTAGCAAGGGCGGAAGAGACCCGCCGCCACCCCGGCTGCTCCGGCGCGTCGTAGTCCTTCTCCTCCAGCTCGTAAGCAAGCACGAAAAAAGACAGACGCCGCAGCCGCTCCGTTTTCTCCGGCGTCTAGCAGCACAACCAGAGGCGGGAGGCAATACAGATACGGTCCACCTCTCAAGCCTCTAGAGAAGTTACCGTACGAGAGGACCGAGGAGGAAAATGATACGATCGTGCAGACCCACGTGAAGGAGTTCTTTGAAGGGGTGAAAGCAAAGAGACATCCACCTCCGGAGGAGAAGGTAGATCCGGTGAAAGCAAAGCGCACTCTTGATGCCCTGAGGAAACCGGCAAAGTCTCCGCCGAGAACCAACTATGAGCGCATTACTGAACAGACATATCTCCAAGCGGAGCGGCCGGGAAGTACTGTCAGACATCAAAGAGCAAGAGAACGAGCAGCTGCGAAAAAATTGACCAGCTCGGCGAACAAGCAAACTAATCGTGCCCCCCCCCCGCTCAATGTGTCAAGCGGCAACATCGTCGCTAATGCTCCGGGGATGGTGGCCGGTTATGGCAATCCACAAGATTACCTGCCTGACGATGCACTTCCTGATTTCATGAAGGTGGGCGAACACGAATCTGAGCACGGGAAGCCTCTCGTCAAAGATGAAAAATCTCTAACAACGATGATGCGAAGATTCCATACTTGGTACATGAAAACCTGCAGAGAGTCTGGGGGGACGAATACTTTGTATCTGAGAATTAAAGAGGAGCACGACCTCGTTGCAAATGATCATTGCTGTTCCATTTGAGGAGTTCTTCGAGTTCTTCAATCAAAAGGCCCTCGATAAATTAACGGTCTTTTGCTACTGCCTGTAAGTACTATTTCTATCATTAAGTCTCTATATATAGCTCGGCTCTTTCATTGCATGTATTTATAATTAATTATCCTCAATATATTATGCAGATTGAAGATCATCGAGTGCAAAAAACAAGAAATTTATGATATTGGGTTCATTAACACAAATATCATAGATGAATTTCTGGTTGAAAAGGACGTCAAAGAGGCCGAGGACAACTTGCTACAATCGTTGATCAAAAATCAAAACAAAGATATCATACTCTTTCCTTGCAACGGCAAGTGAGTGTTACTGTCGTGTGCATATTCGGTTTCCCTTATTACTCGAGCGAGGTTATAGTAATGTAATTGATGAGTTATGCATGCGTGCGCAGGTACCACTATATTCTTCTGGAGATTAAGCTTGAGCGTGGACTAGTAACCGTCTTAGACTCGAGACGGAAAGATCCCAAAACCTATGCGGACATGACTGAAATGCTCATCAAGTAAGTTCAATCGATCATTATCGCACCATATCGGCAACTTCTTGTTCATTTCCTGATATCTCAAGTAATAATAATTATTTTCTTTGTCTTGCAGGGTTTGGAAACAGTTCACCGCAGAAGCTCCGGGACTGCCGAAGGAGCTGTGATATACATACCCGAAAGTAAGTACTACTGGCTAGCTAGTTGCGCGCATATCCCATTGATTCTATAGCTATACTTTCATAAATTCCATTTATAATGCTTCATTATCAGTTTGATTGACCTCTATTTCTCGTAAAGTGCTTGTGGCAGGAACAAGGGAATGATTTCTGTGGATACTACGTGTGCGAGTTCATCCACACCGCGATTTTGAAAAACAAGCGGGGCTACTCTCAAAGACAATATGAAGTGTGTAAGCAATAATATTCACAATTTCATTTTATTACACCATCATTTCTGTTGAGTGTCATTCATATATATGTATTAATTAACCCCCTTCTTCAAATTAAACGTGGCAGATGCGGAATGAACTCCTTGAACCAGATCGCATGAAAGCAATTCAAGAGGAATTGGCGGGATTCTTTCTTGACCACGTCATCAATAAAGCCGGTGAATACCATGTGAAAGTTGATTTCAAATGCTAGGGGACTGTAATTGAGAGATCTTACATATTGTACATGTATGTAGCCAGTAGCGTCGGATACATGATACAAAAACTTGTTGTTCGACCAATCTCTCGGAGAAGGAGAGGTCGATCGATCATTTCTCTCGGTATGCATGACGAACTTCTGTACTCAATGGTTCCCTTCATTTTCTTACTAGCTAGCCTGTCGAGGGCTATATGTATATAGTACGTAGCGTCGACCAAGCACGGACATAAGAGAGGACACTTCTCTCTATTAATTAGCTAGCTAACACAATATATGAAACACCTAAATTAACCCCCAAAACCCCCAACCCCCCTTTAAAAAAACAAAACCCCAGCCATGGAATCTTGACGCGTGGATGCCTTTTGGTCCCGGTTGGTGCCACCAACCGGGACCAAAGGCCGCCCTGCCAGGGCTCGGCGCACCGGCCACGTGGAGGACCATCTGTCCCGGTTCGTGTTTGAACCGGGACTAAAGGGGGGAGGTATTAGTAACAACCCATTAGTCCCGGTACATGAACCGGGACTAAAGGCCCTTACGAACCGGGACAAATGCCCCCTTTTCTACTAGTGTTTGTATGGTATTAATATTTCGGTAAATACAGTATAAAATTAAAATACGGTTCGGTTTCAATATATACCAGATTATTTCGGTATGGTTTCGGTATATACCATAAAAACCAAAGTTGACGCGAATTTGAAAATGACATAATAGTAATTTGCAAATTCATGACTCGAAACACATACTATTTTACACAAATAGTACATGCCTATATATATATAAGTATATATGCATGCATTGATCAATCAGTTGATGGTTATGGATGTGCTTAACATTTTTAAAAGAGAAAAATAACTATGTTACAAGAAAATTTTACGTGCTTAGTAGTGAATTTGACTCATGTACAAGAAAAATGACAACTTGTATGGTTGTTCCTCTCAAGAAATATAAATTTATTTTTACTTCGGTTTATCCGGTTAACCGTTCGGTTTTGCGGTATATATCATAAAAACAAAAGTTCAAATCAGTATGAAAATTTCATACCGTACCGAAACCAGAAACCATAAAAACCATAAAATCGGTTCGGTTCAGTTTATTTTCGGTATGGTTTTTCGGTTCGGTTGTCAAATGCACAGAGTGAGGCCGGGGAGTCCCCCCTTTTCAAAAAAAAAACCAGATCTTTCAAATTAGAATGATAATGTTCTATCAACTTCATTTTGCCTCGATCATATTGAATCTCCCATTCCCAATTCATGTCTTCTATCTTGTCTTATCACTTTCTGGAGTATACAACTAATTAGGGATTTACTCTACTAGTTACAACTTCATATTGTACATAGTAAAGCGGGTTATAGTTCATACCGAATAACTGCTGCAGTTTACAAATATATTTATAAAAAACAAACACAGACTACCGAAGAAAAATTAGGATCAATTATAGTCGACTGTTTACCGCGTGTGGTGTGCCTGCCTGGGCCGCCGGCAACGTTGCGGTAATCAGTCGGTGAAAGATCCGTGTGCTTGGGTGTGACCGAGTGGGGGTCAGGGCTTGGGTGCTGCCGTGCTAGCAGGAGTCGGGCATATCATCGGCGTCGTCGTCGATCTGGCCGCCGCCTGGGCGCGACCGAGCGAGGAGTCGGGTGGGCAGGGAACAACCTACGCCGTACGATTCGACGATGCGTACGCATCTACAGGAGGAGGTCTGTAGCTGAGCAAATCGATCGATTTAGCGATCTTTCTTTTAGAGGAGATTGGTCGATTGATCGGTCAAACCGATCGCTAAAACGCAAGACCCTGATGCACTCGCCTCGTCCTTCCCTGATGCCCATGGGCCTTTTAGATGGTAGGTACTACTGAAAAATATATTCGACCCTGATGCATATGCATCAAGGTGGGCCTATTGGGCTCCGCCCCTGTCCATGGTAGGTACTATCTTCATAGCAAAGCTTCATTATTAGGTTATAGACTCATATTGCATTGGGACATGTGATGTTACAGTAACTAGCTAAGTTACTATAACTACCTCTCTCCTTATTAACTCATTGCCACATAAACAAATTTGCTGAGTTGGACTCGATGTTACTGCTGAAATTACTCCCACTGTGGCTAGTCTTACCGGGAACGTCAGCTAGGGAACATTACTGTAAATACTTTGAGTTATCCTGGCTTCTTTTTCTCATGGCTTTACGACAGTTATAGTCATTTTGTAGCGAAGGTATGGTCTAACTTACTGCAGTAAAATAAGATAAAAATTAGGAGTTGGCGGGAAACGAAATCAGGCTTTGCTATCACGGGAAAGCTAGTACTTTTCTAGTCACGGGGGGCGTGGAGATTTCCTTTTCCAACTGTAGTGAGTACTGACCATAGCTTGGCGTGTTGACGCCCGCTTCCACACGGGCAGCCGCTCTATCGATCCACCAAGGGAGGTCGTACATCCTCCCCGTTCCGGCCATCCGACGGGTAGCACGCCTCTCTCCGACGGAACAGGCTCGATGTCAACGCTCGGCGCTTCTTTTAGCATAATGCTGAGCTGGCATTGAATCCCACTAGTCTATCTCCATCTCGAAAACTCAAAGGAGTGCCCGTCCTTGCCTAGTCACGGTATCGTACACCGCCAGACTTCATTGAGATTTGCTAAAGGGATGTTCGCTGATACAGTAGACGCTGCCAGTTGGCCCACCCCTACTTCTATGGTAACAGTGGTTGACGGCATGCAAGCTCCGTTTTGTACCCGAAGCCCCAGGTCGTAGGCTGCCGAGAACCTAGTTACTATCCTTTCACGAGTCATCCAAGGCAACACTGTAGTACTGCTTATCTACCCACCATTGTTTCCCCAAAAAGAAAACGAAGACGAGCTGTAGCAGGAACAAGTAAGTTTCAATCTATCTATCGATACATCGGATAAGGGCATTGGCTAGTTGGGAGAGTCATCTAGTGCATCTGGAACACACTTTCGTTTGAATTGCTGCAACGCTTCATGAATCATCAGACTATCTAGTCCGACCCAGCCGAACTTCTTCGACTGCACAACATGTTCCAAACTCCATGAGCCTTATACACATGTCGTTATCCTTGCCACGCAGACCATAGACCATTAGGCTACCATACACGTACTCAACGTGTTTGAAGAAACGAAGCCAACCTACCTCATAAGCCTTCCTGTGCACTCCAACCTGAGATCAAAGGAAAATTTCCAAACTCCACCACGTGCATATGTAAGCTGTATAGAGGTCCATTAGCTTTGCCTTGCTTTTCATCGAGATGCAAAACACCAGTCTGTCACGTAGCTTTTTCCGAACAAATATCCGGCCTGTACAGCACCTAGCTCATCCACGCTCAGCCCACGCGCACGGGCCTCCGCTTTCCAGCTCCGCCAGCGCACCATGGTCCAAGCACGTACGTCTGCTGTCGGACGCTCGCCGGAATGATCCGATCGCTGCACGTCCAGCCCGCCGTTGCCATGGGACACGCGCCTTCCGCTGATCAGACGCCTGCTGTAACTTGTCGTTCTCGTCATCGATTGCATGTCTTTACAAAAAATTCCGATCGCATCAAGAGTTTCTTTGATTCGCTGCTAACACTGCGACTGCCCTAATCGAAACATGGAAACACCGCATGACAACCGATCCGCTCCATCGCTGCCTCTTGCACCGCAATTTAACTCAATGATCTTTTCACAAAGCACTTCCTCTAGATCAACGGATGCATTGCCTCATCGAACCTTGCTCTGATACCACTTGTTAGAATAAATCCGAGGCAACCGTTGATCATCCGAGGACCAAGCAATCACACGAGCACAACACCAAGATTTGTTAATGAGGTTCACCAATATGGCTACACCCCCGAGGCTTGACTACGGGCGCTCCTTCCCGTGACACCATCACAACGCACCCGGTCGCCCTGGACGCCTGCACATGCCGCCGGCTTCCAATGTGTTCTGGTGCTATTATGTTGGCACAGGTTACATCGTGTGTCTACCCCTGCTATATACGAGAGGCCTAGGATACAACTGTTCTACTAGGACACGACTCCATATCCTATGTAAACACAGTACTACTCACAGTCCAACTGTAACCTACCGTGTGCACAATATATTCGACACAACTCTAACAGTGGTCAGTCAGGGTGACAGCAAGGCAACCAAATCACAAGGGGGCAAACTGTATAATGGTGATGTTAAGAAGAGAGATTCATCAAGAATTACTTATATTCTTTTGTGAGAAGTATACCCAGTCAAAATTACATATGTTTGGTGAGAATTCAATCGCTTCTTGCATATGTGTTGGTCTGAACTATGGGTTAGAGAGAACAAAATTCGATCGGTAGCAGAGAACTTCCAGTCCAAATTCTGAATCGTCTCTAGGCAGTCATGGATGCTTATTTAGTTCTTCTCTGATTTTGACTCGGTGTATAAACATTCATGCATACACACGGGGTTCAGATTTCAGTGTAAACTGAAACATGAGATTAATCATTGTGCCATGTTCCAAACTAGAAACAGGGAAAAGGCGGAGAAATGAATGGACAGCAGATATACATAGCTGCAGGAACATTTATTTTTGTTTGCTGACTGCACAGTTGGAACTACATATCTGAAAAATATATTTGTCTCTTGCTTTTGATAGATTTGGCTTCTTTGGTGTTGCTTTTTATACAAATGATATGCTCGCCTCTTGGTTTAGAAGCTAAAACTGAACAATAATAGCATCAGTTTAGAAATATGCACTTGACCATTTTTCGAAAGAAGTCCACATCACCCCCTAGGGTTTCACAAACCGGCTAATTTACCCCCTAAAGTCTAAAACCGGGTACTTAACCCCTTGTCTTTCTCAAAACAATGTGAATTACCCCCTAAACCTGATTAGAGTGGTTTTGCGAGGCGGTTTGCTGACGTAGCAACATTGCGAGGGGCAAGGTCGGCAGAGTTCTTTCTTCCTCGTCCCATATGTATGCAATCACGTGTATACGGCGTCGTTCACATCCTCTCGCCTAAACCACCTGTCACCGTCGCGCCGTGACAGTTTCACCCGACACCGAGGTCCGCGCGAACAACTCGACATTGAGGTACTCCGTACTCGCTGTACAACATCAAGCTGCAGCTTCGATGATGGACTCCGTGCCGGATTGAAGCGATGCCTTTCGATGTGTGAGACTCTGCTGACGACGAGGTTCACCATGGAGAAGTTGACAGAGTTGAAAGAATGGACCAGCAAGCTACATGGTAGTGTCTGCATCCCCGCGTTGTACACGACACCGGCATGGTGCAGGCGTGTAGCTGAGGATGGAGAAGGCCAGGTGCAGCTGGGTGCAGGTCCGGAAGGACAAAACCACCTGCCAAAATCACTCTAACCCGGTTTAGGGGGTGATTCACATGGTTTTGAGAAAGGCAGGGGGTTAAGTACCCGGTTTTGGACTTCAGGGGGTAAATTAGCCGGTTTGTGAAACACTGGGGGGTTATGTGGACTTCTTTCCCATTTTTCACAAAGTCGATGTGTTGTGGCAGCACACGTGCAGTTCTGGACATTTGACTATACCAAATTGTTGGGAAATAGAATATCACTTGTACATTCAGAAAAACCTTTGTACATCGTTTCGTAGTTGCACATCTCTGATTTGGGCATCTTTAAAAAGGTGACTGGGGAGGATGAAAGGAAAGAACCCTTAAAAAGTTCAAATGATGAGCCGATGCGGAGAAAGTGGAGGGGTAAAGAGAAGGGAAACCTTTAGAAACGGTGCGCCGGTCGTACCATCGCGCCGGTTGCCTCTGTCGCGAGCCTGCCTAGTGGACCCTCCACCTTATCTTTTGTTTTTTGCTGGCCACTCGTTCTTCACGTGGACCCATCTTCTCCCTTCCACTAGCCAGCCTTTTGGCTGCAGTGCAGTGCGCGCCGCCGTCGCCATCTCGTCAATGGAGTGCTAGGTGTTTGCTCTGCAGGCCATGGCCGATGTTGCTCGGAGGGGCCGCGCCCAACCACGACTGCAACCGGGAAACTTCGCCGGTGCAGCGCGGCGGCGGCCATGTTTGACGACTGCGCCACTCGTCGATGTTTGTCTTTGACAAGCACACTTGTATGCACTCTCCACCTCTCCGTACAGGGCTCGGCGAGTGCCGGAGCTGCAACCGGCGGCGCATTTTTACTATTAACCGTGGTCGCCGGTGCTGAAAAAGAAGACCACGCCAGCATTTTTTTCCTACAGCCCATAGAACAAAGCTGCAACATCTGTCGTGTTTTGCTACAACTAGCAAATCCATGACTGGAACCAGCAATTGGTTTTGCTGCATCGTTTGGTTTGTTTTCTACGGCGGTGACGGCGGCCGTTCTCATTTGTTGCAAACGGACTAGGAATAAGCTTCTACAGCTGAGCTTTTTTGCTACCATTATGACTGGCGAAAATAGTGACCACGAGGTGGTTTGCAAACAAGTGAGTACTTCCAGTAGAAGCTCTAAGCTGGAACTAGCTTCTGGTTTTGCTACAACCGGCAAAATCTAGAGCTTGAACCGGCATGTGATTTTGCTGCATCCATCATGGCGGAGCTGCGACTGGTGACGGCGGCAAGATTTTTTTGCTGCAGCAGTCTTCTGATTTTGGTACTATCGATGAGGGATTTTGCTACATCCATCATGGGCGGAGTCGCGACCCGCAAAGACGGCGACGACGAATTTTGCTGCAACTATCGGTCTTTTTTGCTACAACCAGTCTTTTTTTCTGCTACATCCATGAATGACGCTGAATCTTGGCCGTGGCTGACACAACCCCAGGCAGCGAGCCTCGACGGCAAGGTGGTGGCGACGGCGCATGATGGTGCTGCAACCATAGAGCTCGCTGGCGAGCTGCTGCCGTCGCCACCGGAGCTGCCACCATGGGTGGACGCGGCTACATGCGTGGAGCCGACGAGAAGTGTAGGCGGCAACAGGTGGCGAGGGCGCGACCGGCGGCGACCGGCGGTGAGGGAAGAAGAGGAGGCGAGGCGATCGGCGTGTGCGGAAGCGGCGCTCCTTTTCCTCTCGTTTTCCTGTGCAGAGGTTAACGACGAAGAGGACAGGGACATATCTGACTTTTTTTTTGACGGTGGGGACAAATCTGACGGCTGTACGTATAAATCGAATGGCTACGGACAGACCGGCCGAACAATTCGGCCGGCGCACCGGCGCCCAACAGTGGCCTAAAGAGAAAGAGGCAATGATCTCTGATTGATATAAAATCTCTGATTTTGAGGCAATTTATTAAGAGATACTCTCCCAAATCACTGGGAGATTCGATTTTGTTATCTAAAAATTAAGAGAAAGAAATGGTAAACTCAGCCGGGTGAATCTCCTCCTTCCCATGGCTGAAAATTCCTATCCGACACGACACGATCACACCGCAACGACCTTTTTCTTTCCCACTTCCCAAGGGATCGATCGAGCTCACGTTTCCGCGGCCGCTGCTCGTCGCCTCCGGCAATGGATTCAAGTTGAGACCTTCTCCCGACTCAGGTGAGCATGCATCGTCCCCGCCCAATTTCTCCTAGTAACGGAAGCAATTCACTAACGCTTTTCACTTTTTAGTTCACCAGACTTAGCGGAGCATCATGCCGGACAAGAGAGGCGCGACACTGCTCGAGGACCTGCCTGAGGAGATCATTGACAAGATACTCATCCGGTTGCAGCCCAAGGACGTCGGTCGTTGCCGTGCCGTTTGCCCGTTGTGGCGCAGTGTCACCTCCACGCCTGAATTCATGGTCGAACACCACCGCCGCCAGCCGTCGCTCCCTGTCATCAATGGGTTGGGGCGGCCTGCAAGTTTGGTGATCTTGCGTAATGTCGGTGCCGGAGTCCCTAGTCAACAGCTCTGGCCTTTCGTCTCAGGCCAACAAAACTGGTACGAGAATCACCTTCAAGGCGCCCACGGTGGCTTTCTCATCGTCTCCCGGTCCCGGAGATCCCGATTCTACGTCTGCAATCCGGTCCTCCGCAAGCATGCTCTCCTTCGGCAACCTCGATTTGGACAAGGCATTCACAACACTATAATTGGTTTCTACCAGCACCATCCAACTAGAGAATACAGGGTGCTCTGGGTCTCAGAATTACAGCACTCGTCTGACTCCAGCTTATACATCCTCACATTGGGATCCGATGAGCCTAGGCATGTCAGAATCGGAATGCTATCCATGGACCAGAAGTTACTGAAGGGGCTAAAACCACCAGTCCACCACCGTGGTAGCCTGCATTGGTATCCTTATTATTATGATGCCAGTAAAATTATGGAAATCGGCAAGGAAATTATTGCGTTTCACACGGAAGTTGAGTCATTCCGGTTACTCGGCAGTCCCCCGCAACCGTATCTCTACTCCTATCTCTACTCCTAATGTCTTAGTTGGTAGGTCGCGTTCCGGGTTTTATTTTCGTCCCACCTCTATTGGTTTATTTTCGTCCCATCACTGGTTTATTTTCGTCCTCCCTCGACCTACGAAAAGAAACCAACGAAAAAAGATCGAGGCCCCCTCGCACGAACCGGGAGCGAGGCCTCCTCGCGAAAAAAAATCTGACGATCCAGGCTGCCCTCGATCGTCTCTCGCTACGAGGACGAGAACCACGCCCCAGCCGCCATAGTGGAGCCCTACGCCGCCGCCGAGATCGGAGAGGAGCCGCCGCCGCCGAGGTTCAAGAGGAGCTGGCCACCACGACCTCCCTCCCCAGCCGGCCGCCACCACCCCCTCCCCAAGCAGCCATGTATAGCAGGGCGGCGCCCGCGCGCCTGGCCTATGTAGGTCTCAGCCTCCCTCCTCTCTTCGTCCAAGGCCAGGAGCTCCCCCTCCCCGACCCGATCTGGTGGAGAGAGGGCCAGGCCTTGCCACTCCGGTGGTCGCTGTGGCCAGATCTGTCCGGGGTAGTCGCCGTAGAGCCTCTACAGCGGCGGAGTAGCAGCAGCCCGACAGAAGGTGGGTGCCAGATCGTCGTCCAGCAGCTCGCCGTCGGAGCTTCTCACTGGAGGCAATGGAGGCCGGTGCTACTCGGTTTATCTAAGATGTTTGTTTCTTGTGTTTACATGGCAGAGTGATTGCTGCACTGGCTTTTGGCTATGGATGCAAGTTGGGAACTCATTCAGTGATTTGAGGGTGCAGGTAGGGATGATGCTGCGGATGGGATGGGAAGATGTGTGTGTGCTAGCTGCCATTGCAGGGACTTTTTATTATTCGGATAGTTCAGCTTCTTATTATGAATCTAATAGTGCTATCTGCCACACATACACCATGTTACGAATCTATTTACATACGACTCAGAGAAAGAATTGTTTTGCAGGTACACACTTGCTGCAAACTGATGTATTGAACTTTCAAGGATTTTGATTGGTCGCCCAAATAACCCATTCTCCTTTTGTTGATATTTATGAAGGAGATCATTATTTCTCTTTTAGTTTCAGGTTGCCAACATCACGAATTTCATACTTATGGAGTGGAGCCACGAAGAACCAAACATTTTATGAGGTAAAATCACTATATACATATTGTTTTCCCACCGCTGCTTCAAGCGACATGCATTTGTTGCAAAGAAATCGGCATCACCTGCGTGCTTGCTTGTGTTTGTTTCTAGGCGGCAAGAATCCATCGAGTCTTCCTCTATGTGTGCAACCTTGCCAGTGTGTGAATCAATCAAGGCAAGGGCAACCAACCAACATTAAGCATGTGCGAGTCTTGCCGGGATCTGATCTATCAACTCCTTCAGCCAGCTTTGCACCATGTGCACGTCGTCCATGCTAGAAAAGCACTTGGCAAGTGGACGGCTCCATTGGCCATGCGTCAATAATTCAAATCATTATCTATACTCGGTAGACACATACTTTTTTATGCAATTCTGAATTTATGGAAGCAGAAGAACTGATTATGTGAATTAAATATCTAATCCCATGTGTAGGTGATATCCAACTGTTGTGATTATTTATGCGCATATAACTTGCAGGTAGATAACTCTATAGTATGAAGACTTAAAAATACGAGTGCATGTCATTGGTGTTTTGAATCCATCTTCCATCACTTCTAATACTTTTGTATTAGATAATACTATTTTTTCAGCATTTGATTGACATATCGATGGTATTTGTAATAAATTTCTTTCTTTAAATTCTTTACCAGGAAATATGTTGAAGCACAGAATGTATTCCATTTGCAGTTAGTATTGTCCCCAGTTCTGCTTGATTTGATTTTTATTTCCCATCAGTTTTGTGTTTTGTCAGAGAATGGTTTCTCTTTACCTATGGTAGTCCCTGTACTCAGGTAAATCCTTTTGCATCATTTCACTATTGGTTTTGTTGTAATTGTATTAGATTTCCGCCATGGACGCCGCCTCGCTCATGGGCTCCTCCTCCGCCGACGCGCGCACCGACGGGGAGCACTGGATGGGCATCACCATCGTGGGCGTCTGCTACGACGGCGGCGTCGTCCTCGCCGCCGACTCCAGGACCAGCACAGGTACCCCGATCCTTGATCGCCCGTGGATCCAGCAGCAGCGGCTAGGTCAGGGTCGGAGATGGCGCATCGGGCATCCGATTCCGCTGCTCGTAGATCAAACAGAGGGCGTGATAAAGTCCAGCAGAAGTGGTGGCCTGGATTTTTACTGTTAATTTGATCTGCAAAACAGTGATCAATATAGTATATGTGCAGTAAAATAGACATGTTGCTGATAGTGTTGTATTAGTGTGTGATTTGGTTGCATAGTTCAAGTGAAAAACTGTTTGATTTTCTGATTTCTTTATGCTTGCAGAGAGGTTCCACAACTTCAGTTTGGCTATCATCAAAATTGGAGGAGAGCCCGATGCATTGGAGAGCATCATCCGCGAGTTCCACAGGATCGAATTGAGGAGGCATTATAACCTGACATCATTTGGATGACTTTGTCAATAGGTAGAAATTAGAATTTGAGCAATCCGAGACCCTGAGTTCTGCATAAAGAATTCCGAAAGTGAAACACCTTGTTTGTCCTGCAGGAAGAATGGCTAACATGCCTGTTTAAGCTAGATAAACGCGTATTGAAGGAACTGGGGTATGTCCGCCATGTTGAACACCCTCACGATGACGGGTAGTTTCTTGTTACATTCACCATGCAATGGTTTTGTGATTCTGTTCCTTGTACATAATTCAGTTAAATTCTATCAAGTATCCAGTTACTTGCCATTCTTTGGTGAGATTTGTTGATGATTTTTCTGAAGTATTTTTGTGCTATTCTCATGTTTGTCAAACATCAATTCAGACATCTTGACAATACTGCCAACACTTTTTTAGCAATTGATACTGCCCACACTTTTCCTGGTCTTTTCGTCCCATGGTAGAATAATCCTATGTTGCCATGAAAAACAATTTCATGTGCTGAAGGCAGCGGATCAGATCAGCACTACTCCATACTGCATTGTTCTTGTCCCATTTCGAGTATCTTCGTTAAATCATTTTCATCGGTACTAAGTAGCACTGACCTTTGTGTGTTAATTTTTTTTACCAACTTGCGAAGAATGCATTTTTTTCCTTTTCTTTATGTACACAAATGAGGCAATGCAGTTGGCATGGACATCTGCTACTCGCCGGCCTCTCTTGGAGCGCAGGTCGCCATCGCCGTCCGCTGCTTCGGCGCTCGGCTGCTGCCCCATGGACGCATCCGCCACACCAGTACTAGGGAAAAGCCTAGTAGTAGCGCGGGTAATAGGGCTATCAGTACAGCTAACGTGTACCAGTAGCGTGTACCCACAAGCGCTACTGGTATACATACTTAGCAGTAGCGCTGGTTGGGGAAGGTGCTACTGGTGGGACTAATGGTATGGTGCTAGCTTTATGAAATAAACGCTCAGCGTTCGCAATTCTTCATACTTAACTTGTTCATTGCATTTCAAACTTCTAGATTAGATGCCTGATATTTTTTTTCTTAAAGAATGTAAAATGGGAGTGCGTGTAAAAGGACTTCCCATTTTGTTGCATGCAAGAAATGACCAAGTTACTGAATTTGATTTGTAGGTACCATACAATGTTAGCGAGGACAGTGATTGGGGGATTGATATTTTCGAAGTAAAGAGGTGCTTGGAGGAGGCACGCGTCACAGGTTTGACTGTTTGGGCTATGGTGATCATAAACCCCGGATAACCGACGAAACAGGTATGCAAACAAATATTTGCAATAACATCAAAAAATCTAAAAGGTTCGCTAAAATTGTGCTGAAACTCAAAATCCGCAAGCTCTGCTGTAGGTACTTTCTGTGATCAACCAGGAGGAGATAGTAGAATTTTGTCGAAAAGAAGGTTTGGTTATGCTTGCCGATAAAGTTTGCACTTGGTGAACAGCGGTAGTTTTGTGATGCGGACGCGTGTGTAGACATCCTACATTTGTATAAATGCATTTACAGGTATACCAAGACAAGCTCTATATGGAGGACATGAAGTTCAATTCTTTCAGGAAAGTTGCCAGATCACTTGGGAATGACGAGAATGGTATATCCATAGTGTCATTTCATTGGGGGGGGGGGGGGGAGGTAAATCTTTGTTCATTAGAAACACAGTTCATAGCCTCTGGAAAATAAGCCTTAGATTAGAGATCCATACTAATTTTTTCATCATCTGAACTTGGCAGGGTACTCTGGAGTATGTGGCAGAAGGTGAAGCTACATGTTGATATGTAAAATTCCCTTCACGACTCGTTTAGGAATGACGGAGTTTTGGAGATGATGTGATGGGTGAGATTCGCAAGGTGGCTTCTGTGACTCTTTGCCCCACATAAATGGTGACTTGCGATGGATCCACCGAAGGTTCGTTCATCATGCCTTTCTTGTGTCTACTACTATAATTTATTGTAATTAGTACATATTATCATGATAATCATTGTGCAAGAAAACTGAGAGCTCAGTTTACAACACTGGTGGAGTCAGTCCATCGAATATTTGAGGATTCAAATTCAGAGAGAATATTCCATCGAATGTTCAAAGAATTCAGAAAGTAGAGTAAGCAGAGGTCAGATAGTAGTGATACAGATTAACTTATATCAACGGGTACTTACACTAAATCTGGCCAAATACTGTAGTAAGTAGCCTTCCTGTGTTGTCGGTTATTACATGCTATAAAAGGCTTCAGCTCCTGCACTGAACCAAATTAATGGGGTGATAATACAGATTAACACTACAAAAGCCTCCCCCCTCTCAGTCAGGCCTCTATACCCTACCACCTACTCATCTCCCTCAAACCTCTTGGGGTAGAGAGGCAAAAAAAGAAAAAACAAGAAAAGATGAGAATTAAACATTCCTGGATACAGGCAACACTGTATTCACAAGCCCGTTGGCTACTTTCTGGGGTCGTGGAGGCTTCTTGTAATTTGCTATACTAAAATGGGGGCAAATATACTCCAACCCATGTGTATTCGCGTAATCCTACAACGAAAAGACCGATCGGTAGATTTGTTATCATGGAGAGGGGGTTAGGGTCGTAGAATACAAGACTTTGGTGGTTACTGAAAGTTCTAACATGACTTTGATTGACCTGGGAGTTGTGACATGCAAATGTTTTATGGTTGATGGTTCTGTACCATCAGTAATATTATATAAACATAGTCTCTGCTTTCATCTTCTTTGATGATATATTTTCTGGTCAAAATTAAAATGCATTATGCACCTGTTCTTTTTATTGTAGTTCCATTTTTTGTCAAATTTATAAATTCTCTATGAATAGGAATATAGAGGCATGTTCTTAATCTATTTTGGTTCTTTTGTTCACCCCGAAATGCAGTATAGATCTGTGATTGACATTTTTATTGGACCACTGGGTGAGCATTTGCAACAAAGAGCCAGGGAGTAAGCTGGGAGCGGACAAACATAATGCACTGAACATGAGTTTGTCCTTGCATAATTATCCATGTCTGATGGTACTACACCGCTTTAGTTTGTCCTTGTATTATCTCTTATTCTGGATAAAAAATGTCCAGAACAAAGAAATGATGAATTGTAGTATAGCCATTCTTGTAGTTGAAAATTATGTCTAAAATTGGTCATCACATAGGATGCTGGCAACTTGCAGGGTCGATGAGACATTGATTGCCATATTGGTTTTCCATCTTATTCACATCTTATGAATATATCTTTAACAATATAATTTAATATTTGTGTTTTAACAGGTAGGAAGAGACAGGATCAGATCGCTCACCAGTGATGAAGACGTGGTAGTACCGTAGTAGGGTGTGGTAGATGAACATGTCTTTATTTTCTGAATCGCTTAATATTATATGATATTGTACTGACAAGTAGGAGGTGATTGCTGATGGGTGATTCTAGATTCTTGAGTGAATACTAGCTACCATGTTATCCTAAGTGCAGTCAACTATTCAATTACAAATAAAAACTCAAGAACGTACTTAGTCTACCACAAATTGGGATTTTTTTGCCTCAAATTTAGTCTGATACATTTTCCTTAACGTGACACTCTTTTTAGAGTTAACCCAACATTTTTCTGTCCCATCGTAATCAACTAACTTTGATATGCATGGGTTCAATGCTAAACAAAGGAGGCACACTTCTCTAGCCTCAAGGTGGTATCACTAATATGTGCCATGAACTATACGCAATTTAGGTTATGTTACCAGACACTATATTTTATCCCCATCATTATCAGTAAGCAATGCATAATTTTTCATTGCTCATCGTCCTACTAACAATAACTTGTTCTGCCTAAGTGGTTATCCCTTATAGCATCACCTGCACCTACCAGCCTGAATGAACTTTGGCGACAATGCAAACTTGCTGTTATTGCAGATGAAAAAAATATTGTAATGTATGCAAATGCAACTGTGAGTTTTCCTTTTAGAAACCCTTTTTTTTTCATTTTATTCCTGTCTGAAATATAATATATAAATAAAGAGGTTTATTATTCTTCCGTCATCTTCAGCTCATGTATATTTTATGTGTTTCTTACTTTCTTTTAACATTTCTCAATATAGTTCTTCTCAACAAATTTTTATATAGCAGAGCTTGGTCCAGCACTCGGACTCTCGGACTCACTGGATGCAAATGGAGTGGAGCCTCCTCTGCCATCTCAGCATCAGCCGCGGGACGGCACTACAGCCAGCTAGCGCCATGGATGGGTCAAGGTTGCTTGTGATGAGATCATCAATCTCGAAGAAGGACAGGTTGAGGATATGGACCTCTTGAACGACAATGTCGTTATTGTTGTAAAACATGGTGATGGTGTTTCAGTTGAAATAGGCAAGGGCAGTCAGCCCGAGGCGGCCCTTATTCAGTCTTCAAGATCGAGCCGCACCTTTATCGATGGAAGTCATATCCTCTGATATGAGTAACTTATTCCTCCTTATTCTATCTTATATCTTCAACTGTATTGACATAAAAACAGTGTCAGGATTATAGACATGTATCGTTGTTATTACCAACCAGATCAGTCGTACAAGTTTTTTTTCCTTGATGTCTGAGTGTTTAGCAACAAGAGGCGTTAGAAGAGCCCGAACAGAACCTACCGAGCTTGGTCGTGGTTAATGAGGATTTGCCGGATGAAATAGCCTGGTTGTGGGAGGCGAAGGGGCACTTCTCGGTCAGATCTGCATACGTGGCTGGCTTTTGCGGAAGGGAGGTCATACCTACGGCGGATCTAACATGGAAGTCGCGTGCCCCTTTGCAGTGCAAATTCTTTACATGGCTGTCAATGAAGGACCGATGCTGGACTTCGGATCGCCTTGCGCGAAGGGGTCTAACTCATCAGGATGCATGCCGTTCTATGATCAAGAGGACGAAACGATCAATCATATACTGCTATCGTGTGTCTTTGCTCGGACTGCTTGGGCGGCCATCTGTGGCTCGCTGGATAAACCAGAATGGAGCCCCTCCCCTCATGATGGGCTGGCCGAGTGGGCCATTGACAAGAAGGGAGTGAACAACTTGAGCACGAAGGATCTACGCACCATATTCGCGCTTGCTTGGTGGGAGTTGTGGAAGCACAGGAATGCTATTGTATTTGATGGAGCACGGCCGTCTATATATCAGCTGTTACAAAGAGTGAGAGATGAGGGTGTGGTCTGGTCCTTTGCGGGACTTATAAAAGGGAATGTAACTTCCTTCTTTACTAGGATAGAGAGGTGGGTGAGTGGTGAGGATTAGCATGTAATATAAACCCTGTAACCAATGATGGAGACACTCTTTGCCTTTCTTCTTTAATATATGATATTCACACTCATGCATATTCGAGAAAAAAAAGATCCTACCGAGCCTTCTGTCCGTGTAGTCTGCAACTTGACAAGGTTAAACATGAGATTCTTTTTATTTTGAATAATATCTATGGCAACATCTTACATTTAATCCAATTAGCCTTACCTTTTAATTTCCAATATTCCAGGGAAAGCAAACGGAAGCCCATGGAAACCACATGCCAGCTTGTCCAACATATTTCGACGTTGAGTCAATTATTCGATCGCTATGTTTTTTTTATTCCATGGCAATGCATGGTCATTCAACTATTCAAATTTACAGGTTGTTCATCCACTTTTTCAAGATATTTACATATTTGTCACTTGTCAACAAGTTTGCATATGATGCTAGGAAGTGAACATAAGGACACATAAACGTTGCATTTTGAATATGAAATAAACTCAACATCCAAATAACAAATTCGTTGCTCTATCCATCAGTGAGCAGGAAATGTAAGCATCCTTCTAAATAAGATATTACCTATCTTGAAGCTGGAAATGCAAGAATTCTTCTAAATAAGATATTAGTTATCTTCATGATGGAAATGAGAGCATCCAAAATTTACAACAATATTTCTAAAAACTGGAAACAAGCTTGCAATCTTGATATAAGAATGAAACATAAGCAACATCACAGAGTTTGCTATTTCTTTTGAAACATAATTACCAACAAGTGTTATACAGGTGAACTTACAGTTTATTCAAATTGGAATGCGGCTCACTCTACTAAAAAGGACGATGTCACTCACTCCAAGTAAAAACGATCATCTACTCGCATTTAGCATCTGACCAATGAATATATATTGTATATGAGTTTTCTATTTTTTATTTTAATATTATTTATATGTTTACTTTTGTAGATCAAAGATCAAAACTGATGGCTTTTTATTGACAAAGCTTTATGGTGAACCAGACTGAAAAATCATCAGGTTTTAAACAATCAGAAGAGATGCATACAAATAATTGTTCTTTATATATTTGTTGTGCATGATAATAGAAAAAGTATGTTTCTATACATATTTATTTTTACAGAGTGTGAAAGAGATGGAGATGGATTATGTCAACGTTCAAAAAGAATCCATCAACAAGGGTGTTGAGGCGATGTGATTGGAAGGGCCCAAAAATTCATTAAGATTTATACAACAAAAGCCCGTGGCAACGCACGGGCATTGTACTAGTCGTTATAGGGGGTTATTTAAGATGAATGACACGCTTGCTTTCTGGGGCGGATCGACTCCCCATTTCACCACCATGGATATCTGGGTGATGCAGGATTACGAGGCTGAAGTCTGGGCCTTGAAGTATCGGATTGATGCAGGATTACGGCAACTTTATAGAGCTTCTTCCAAAAAGAAAAAGAAAACACCACTTGATTCAGTGGTGCAATGGTTCAACTGCATGGTCGTGCTCAACGACCGTGAGCTGCTCATCTTATTTAACGATAAACATGTGCTGCGCTGCGACGTTGATGGCAAATTCTTAGGCATCGTGAACATTGGAAAGAGTCAATATTGTATGTTGCCTACTTGGCACCGCGTCCAAGAGAGCATTATTCCAATTCCGTGCCATGGGATGCAAGAAGAGGATGAGGAGCCTCCATTCTCCATAGGGAGTGTCTAAATCTTGAAAGCACTTGGTCCGTTCTTCCCTTGGATTCAGAGCATGCCTTTTGTTCTTGGCTCTTTTTGCTTACTAGTACTACCAGTAGAACATGTCATCTTGGATGGTTGCAGTAATAACACCTCATTGTCATCGTTTAGTGCTTACTATGATAGGTTCAACGTCTCGTTTATTTTCTGAACTATGGAATATCGGATCTATCTATGCATTAAAGTATATTACTGTTCCTTCCTGCCGCCCATATTTACCCTAATTTTTGTATGGTTTGTATGCATGAATGACATCTTTAAGATGTGAAAATTCACTCTTGGTCATGCCTTCTGAGGAAAGGCAATTTTAGGTGTCGAAATGTTATCCCGGGTGTCTTCCATACATAGGCTGTTGTGTTTATCTCTGCTGTTCAGTTTGCAATTTGGTCGTAACTCATAAGTAGCACCTGGACTTTGTGAGAAAACGTTCTGCCTGCAGGTAGATTGCCAAGGGCTCTCTGTTTTTCTGCCTTTTCTGCTTTTTTACTGGTTCATGTTGCCAGCAGAGACATCCTTTACATTGTCAATTCTGCTGATTTAAGACTGGCCTTAGGCCACATGGAAAACCCAGCAATTCCAGTGATAATTAGTCTGCATTTGAACAAATAAAGTCAGTAGTTGTCTGCAATTCTCTCCGTGCAAAAAAACTGTCGGATTGAACGAACCCATACACTGACGGTAACAGTACCGAATGGATCAAGCATCTCTGTTATTTATGATTCGTTTTTTTCTCTATTAACACATGTACGTGAGTATGTCTGTAAACTGCAGAAATGCACCTTCACTGCACTGTAGTATTTTGTCCAACTGCCCTGCACTGACAATCGAACCCTGCCTTCTGGATGCATTGACGTAGCCCAGCTTCACCGCACAGTTTTTTCTTTTTTCTTTTGAATAAAGACACCCAAAGGGCATCTTAAATCTGATTATCATCGAGGAAAACAAAGGCCAGTACAATGGATAGACAACTGGACGTAGAACGACCAGTAAAAAATAAAAGTACAATAAAAAGCATACTAGTCTTCTTCTTCCTCTGATTGTACGCTGCCCGCCGGTGATTGAAAATTGCACTGAACCAACAGCAAAGAAAAGCAACACCTGCAAATGCCCTCGCCATACAAGGCTTTGAAGACCACAATAGCCACTCGCCCCTTGAGACGAGAGCTTCACCGCACAGTTGATGAAGCTTTCGTCCAGTATCTCTATTTGTACGTGATGAAACCCAGCGTACCTCATCAATCCTGGCACCATGCGTTGCAGCAGCACAACACATGATCATGTTTGGCGGACCATGTGTTGCACTTGCAGCTGAAGAATTCAAGGCTTAGTCTTAGATTTCAGGTGCTGGGGATGCATTTGTTCTGTTGGAAATATTTTACTCTTAGTCTATTAGGCCAACTCTAACCAATTCCCTATCCGGCTGTAATTGAGGATAAATTTAGTTTTACTCCCTCAATTGAGGATAAATTTAGTTTTACTCTCGCGCCAAAAACAACCTCCAGCCCGCCTAAATATGCTCGGCGCTTGCGCAGCCGGGTAAAACTGGCACACCTCTTTCTCCCGCCCTCTTGCCTCCACAATTCCCGTCGTAGTCGCCACCGATGAGCGGCCCTCCCGCTAGAATGGATAGCCAAGTCCCTTCCGCCACCCCGCGGGCCACCACCGCTGGAAACCACCACCGTGCCGAATAAAAGGTTGGGGATGAAAAAGGTCCACTGGACTCAAGCACCGGCTCCAACCGCGGCGATGGCTGCCCGGGTGGCGACTGCCTTTCTGGCGACGGTCCGCCGCTCTCCTGCAGCTCCTGCCGGAGCGAAGAGAGCTCTAAAACTGACAACGGTGGTGGCGGCCCTCACCGAGGCGGCCACGAGGAAGAAGAAGAAAACCATTCTGATGCCCCGTCCACATCCACCGCCTCGTGCCGCGTCTCCGGCGCCCTGTCTGCTGGCGGTGTGGCGACGGGCGACGAGGTCCGTAGGTGGTGGCGACTAGTTGAGGGAGTTGGTGAAAATGAGATAGAGGGAGGAATGAGTTGAGTTGGACCATGCTGGCCTGGGCCTAAAATGCCACCCCATAACCAAGTACAACCATGCCTAAAATAACTAAGTTAAATCAAATAATAAACAGATTTGCTATTTCACATCTAGATGTGAAATAGCTATCTCACATCTAACTGTTAAACCGTTCGATGCAAGCTTTAAGATGCGTGAGATTTTTTTTAATCGATTCGTGAGTTGTTTTTTTAGCGCACGCCCGAACGGGGTTCTCCGCTGTGCTGGGCAGATGCATCTCCGTATGGGCTGCAGTTTTTTTCAGTCATATATGGGCCGATGTGTTCTTCTCAACTTATTTTTATTTTTTTATAATTGCACGCAAGTAGGTTGGGAATTTCTTCTTTTTTGCTGGGTTGTTGTCTTCACTTGCCACGTGTTTAGGACTAAACAACTCGTCTCACTAGTGTGTTAACTTTTTTTTTCATCTGTAATGACTTGTATGTCTATTTATATATTTTTTGTTTGTTTCGGTCCAACTGTGTAGTTAGAGGAGAGAGCGTAACTAGAAATTTATTTTTGTGCATTTTTTTATTTTTTTGCAAAAAGTCACTCAGTTTTGTGGTTTGGGATGTTTGACGAACATTGTTTAATTTTTGCCAACGGTTATTAGAATTTGTGAATACTTTTAATATTGCTGAAGAATTTTTATTTTTAACCCTTTTTTGTCTACGTACATTTTTATTGATAAAAAATTTATGAATACGCACCTTAGTTGCAAGTCCACCATCAAGTCGAAACTAAGGACTGATTTTTTTTATCCCCATTGCAAAATCAATCATCGACTTGTAACTGAAGTTGTCCTTGTATTATCTCAATTGCAAGACAACAATCGATTCGCAACTGGGTTCTTGATATTTTTTTTGCTGCGGTTGTAAGTCAACCATCGACTCGCAACTAGATCAAAGCCTTTTCCCGTCCCAGTTGCAAATTCACTATTTGGCTTGCAACTGGACCCTTGATTTTTTTTGCCCCAGTTACAAGTCCACCGCAACTTGGCCCACCCTTGTTTTACCCTAGTTGCAACACAACCATCGATTCACAACTAGGCCTTTGATTTTTTTGTCGTAGTTGCAAGTCGATCATCGATTCGCAACTGGGCCTGACCCTTCGTCCCATTTGCAAGTTTACATTGACATACAACTAGGCTTTTCATCTATTTTTTCCCCAGTTGCAGGACCACCAGTGACTCGCACTGGCCCCGACCCTTTTTTGTGTCCAAGTTACAATTCATCATTAACATGCAACTGGGTGCATGATCCTTTCTTGTCCCAGTTGCAAGTCCACCCATGACTCGTAACTGGATCCGACATTTTTTGACCAATTGCAAGTCCACTATCGACTTGGACTGGTCGATGTTTGTTTCTTGCGTATCTTTTTACTGGCTTGTTTGGCTTCACTTTTGTTGGCCCATTATCGCAGCGCGCAGACAACCTCTTTCGCTTCATTGTTTCTAGGACGCGACGTAGATTAGAAGAGACGAGAAAATGGGAGCTCTATCACGGTCGTTACCTTCCCGGTTCATTTCGACATTGTCTCCCATTTATTTTAAGCTTTATCAAGACGAGATTTAGCAAAGTTTTCACCGAAGTTGTTGTCTGTTGGATATTGTTGCTGTAATTTTCATGAAAATCTTGGTCTTGCGTCGTCGCCGCTTTTGTTCATTTGTCGGCCTGTTCTTGCTGTACGTATGTTATTTTGTCGATCATTTTTCTGCTTGCACTCTTGTGTGCCCATTTTATCTAGCATGTGTTGTAGAATTCAAAGAGAAAGGTTGTGTCACTTGTTCAAGTTGAAAGTCAGACCCTCGACTCATAGCTCAGCCCATAGTTTGTTTTTCATCTTGTTAGAATAAATCCGAGGCATACCGTTGATCATCTGAGGACCAAGCAATCACACGAGCACGACACCGAGATTTGTTAACGAGGTTCACCGATATGGGTACATCCCGGGGCATGACTACGGGCGCTCCTCCCCGTGACACCGTCACAATACCGCATACCGGCCACCCGGGCGCCGGCACACGCCGCCGGCTCCCCCTTGCGCGCCTGTGCTATTATGTTGGCATAGGTTACATCGTATGTCTACCCCGCTATATATGAGAGGCCAAGGATACAAGTGTCCTACTAAGACACGACTACATATCCTATGTAAACACAATACTACTCAGAGTCCAACTGTAACCTACCGTGTACACAATATTCGACACAACTCTAACAAACTCCACCTTGGCGAATATTCTTCACCACCTTGAATTTGTCCATGCGTCAAACTTCCATGTACATTGGACTTGAGCTTATCCCATGAGCATCGCTGCTACTCCAAAGACTCCATGTGACTCCACCTGCAACTTGTAGTCCCTTCTTTTCTTGACCATAGTCAACACGCGAGCGAAATTAAGTTCCACATTACTCTAGTTTGCGCTCCCAACTTCCAGAGTATCAATCCAACGCCATCACACACTGATCACTGGCCTGCATGAAAGTGAACAACTCACATATTGGGTGTCACACATAAAAGATACCTGAACTCAACATCACCGCTCCTTTCTTGACCGTCTGTCTGAAACTTGAAGGAATTTCACCGTTGCTTGTAGTCATCCCAAGTCAAATTCGCAGTTGTCTCACCACATGTATGACCACCAGAGCCCTGGCCCGTCTCCATGTCCCGTGCATACCACACACCTCGCCGCTATTACCGCGTCGAGCCTCTGCTGTCCGGGTCGAGTCTCAAGGGTCGCGAACCCACACCACTCAACCCCTACTGCAGAGTACCACCGATCATCACCGACCGATGGCGAGTTTCACGCTTCCATCAGACCATTGGGCTCCAGTCCAAACTACGTGTCACTCGCTTTTCCTGCTGAATAGGCTTCGATTCTTTGGATCCGATCCTCACACCGTAGCCCCTCAATCCAGCTCCACCTTCAACATAACTCCATGGTAGATGATCAGTCCACCCCTGCGCCTCATCAACTTCAAGATCCGTGTATACACCACCTTGAATCAATCCCGCGCCATAGTCTTGTCGAAGCCGCACAAGGCTCGGGCATGTGCCACGTGTTTCCACGGCCAGAAGTCGGTCACCATCAGCATCATGCTCCTATGTCGCTGTCGCTGATCCCACTACCATCTTCTGTTCCAACCGACTCACGTCGATCCGTCAGACTACCTAGTCCGACCCAGCCGAACTCGTTCGACTGTATGACACACTCGAGGCTCCCAAATCGTCTTCTGCGAATCTCCATCCATCACATGATAATTCCATCACCGCTGACATGACTTCCCGCAACGCCTTCAAGCATCCCTGTCGTGCCAACAATTTTTTCATCCGTGTCTGCCACAACCCAAGGTTTTCCGTTTCGTGAACTTCTCCACCTCAAACCTAGTACCCGTTGGCCCCATGGTTCTTTGTATGGTTGACCCTGTGAAAAATTAACCGAGCTCTACCACAATGCCCCAAGTACACAAGCAAAACCTGATGAGGTACACTCCTGTGTACTAATAGCAAAAATCGTGATATGCTCCTGGCTCGATATATGATGCTAGCGTTGCCTTGCCAAGTCCCTGCTGTCCAATGGATGCACAACGTGATGGTCTTTTTCCCTCCGCTCAAATCGATCTGTTTATGCCTCCTTCCGTGTCCTACACGAGAACCTGGTCCTCCCTTTTTTTCTTTTCCAAAACAAATCTTACTAGTACACGTTCCCGATCAACCTGGCCACGTCCTTGCGCTTCCATGCACGCCCTCACGCTTCCAGCCAGGCCAGCATCGCTAGCCCTCCAGGCTCCAAGCCTGCCGTCCCAGCACGCCATGCCGCACAGGGCTCAGCCAGCCACGCGCTTTTCTAGGCAGCCTCCAAAGCCGAGCCGAGCCATCTGATCTACTGCTCCCTCGTTCCAGTCACTGATTTCTAATTCCAATCGATCCCAACTGCTTCGATTAACAGCTTGATCACGCCGAGTACGACCTTTCGACCGCTTCCAACACGACGAGTTGGATTTCCTCGCAGCAACTCCACGCAAATTCCTCAGAATCAGCTCAATCGCAGCCTCCGAACAACCTAGCTCATGATACCACTTTTTAGAATAAATCCGAGGCATACCGTTGATCATTCGAGGACCAAGCAATCACACGAGCACGACACCGAGATTTGTTAACGAGGTTCACCGATATGGCTACATCCCCGGGGCATGACTACGGGCGCTCCTCCCCGTGACACCATCACAATACCGCATACCGGCCACCCGGGCGCCGGCACACGCTGCCGGCTCCCCCTTGCGCGCCTGTGCTATTATGTTGGCATAGGTTACATCGTGTGTCTACCCCGCTATATATGAGAAGCCAAGCATACAAGTGTCTTACTAAGACACGACTACATATCCTATGTAAACACAATACTACTCAGAGTCCAACTGTAACCTACCGTGTACACAATATTCGACACAACTCTAACACATCGCAATTGCAAGTCCACCCATGACTCGTAACTCGACGGATAATTTATAGTTGTCCTAATTGCAAGTCCAAGCTGTACTCGCAACTGGTATCGTAGTTTTGTGTACTTGTTTCAGTCGCAAGCCAACACTTGATTTGCAACAGGAGCAATAGTTTTTTTTATCAGAGTTGCAAGCCCATCATTGGTTCGGAAGTGGGTCTTTTGTTTGTTTTTCATCGCAGTTGCAAGTCCATCCTCGACTTTTAACTCAGCATGTATTTTATAGTTGTCCTAGTTGCAAGTGCTTTGTTTTTTTTATCGCAGTTGCAAGTCCATCCTCGACTTTTAACTTGACATGTAGTTTAAAGTTGTCCTAGTTGCAAGTGCGCCCTCTACTCGCAACTGGTATCTCGGTTTTGTGTAGTTATTCCAGTCGCCAGTGCACCCTTGACTCACAACTACGCATGTAATTTTTTTCATCATGGCTGCAAGCCCACCCTTGACTCGCAACTAGGCCTGTATTTTTGTCTTTTATCTCAGATGCAAGTTCGCCTTAGACTCCTAACTGGGCACATAGTTATTTCATCCTAATTGCAGGTCGACTCTTGACTCGCAACTAGGCTTGTAATTTTGTAGTTGTCCTAGGTGCAAGTCCACCCTGAACTTTGCAACTGGGCTCATAGTTGTCCGAGTCACAAGCCCACCCTTGACTTGCAACTAGAGCATATGTTTTGTTTGTCACCTCAGTTGCAAGTCCACCCTTAACTCGCAATTAGGCCCGTAGCTTGTTTTAGCTCAGTTGCAAGTCAATCCTTGACTCGCAATTGGACTCGTAGTTTTGTAGTTGTCCCACTTACAAGTCCATCCTTGACTCGTAACAGGACTCATAATGCTTTCATAACTTCATTATAGTGTTTTGAACGTCTCATTAATTAATGGTCTGAAATATCTAGTATCTATCTATGATGTCATAACTTTGTTACTCTTCATCTTTGCTGCTCAATTTTACTCCAGATTTGGTATCTTTGAGATGAGAGATTTACTGTTGGTCATGCTGGTTGTGAAAAGAAATTGTTAACTCTTGAAATATTACCATGTGTCTCGTCCATAGGCTGTTTGTTTGACCTTGTTGTTCATTGTGCAATTTGGTCATTACTCCTAAGTTGCGCCTGCTCTTTGTGTGGGTATGCTTGTGTAATGCATACCTGTGTAGATGTGTATGCAATGGCATTTAATTGACACAGTTTTATGTGCTTGAATGCTGCTACGATTGAAAAAGAACCTTGGTCGTGTGTTGGGACTTGAGAGTAGTTTCATGCTGTTTTTCCGTGTCAACTGCCCATGTTTTTATTTTGTGTTTGGACTGAAATGAGTTGAACGTCTCCTGGAGCAAGGTAAATGTGTTGGATGGTTCATCTTTTACTGGATAACGTTTTGTAACAGAACTACAAAACTGAACAATATTTCTTTTCATTTTCAGATCATTCATGTATTGAATCAAATGGAAAATTGGCCGATTATGATACAGGACAGGTTAAAATTCATGTCATCCCAGTTGTTTATGTATGAACGGTTATACTGCTGGATCGGGCAAATTACCATTGGTAATACATCTCATTTTCACGGAAATACATAACGACACACTGTTATTCTGGATCCCTTCTATAGCATGTTAGTTCGATCTGTCGTGTTCCAGTATGCGATTTGATAAGTCTCACCAGGTTGCTATTTATGTGAACATGTTTTGTCATGCGTACTTGCATTGCTGTGCTCATCGCAGCGCTTGATTACTACTCCCTCCGTCCGGAAATATTTGTCATCAAAATGAATAAAAAGGGATGTATCTAGATGTATATTAGTTCTAGATACATCCCTTTTTATCCATTTTGATGACAAGTATTTTCGGACGGAGGGAGTACAAGTGTGTGCCCCATTGTTACCTTAATTACCACACTGCCTTGATTGAGGAAATCCGTGGTTCTTAGTCGTGTGCTGGGATTACTGCCTGTACATTTGTTTCCTTTTGTTTTTTTCGTGACTAGTGCTTTACATTTTTTTGACAGAAACGGGTTGAGAATGTGCCTGGAGCAACCAAGCAACATAGATAATTAGATATTCCAGATAAAATATTTGTATTTACCTCCATAGTGTCAGCTTGGCCTGACTTAACACGGGATACAATTCTCTGAATATGGAAATCCGAAGAATTCAATGGTGATATGGAACAAGTTATGCGATGATGCAATCTCGATTGGATTTCTTGTACCCATTCAGGGCTCTGAAAGTATGCTGTTTTCTCCACGCATGTCGGGCTGAACAACTAGCACTGCTAATTCACAAATACTCCCTCCGTTCGGAATTACTCGTCCAAGAAATGAATGTATCTAGATGCATTTTAGTTGTAGATACATCCATTTTTATACATTTTTGTGACAAGTAATTCCGAATGGAGGGAGTAGATACATTTTTTCTACTCGTTTCCAGTAACAAGCTGTTAACCTTACCGCTCACAGTATCATGCAGATCACCACATCGTGCAGTTTCGATTCAAGTGATTCATTGATCAATTGTAAGGCAACGGGGAGCAAACTCTAGCATACCGATGCTAATGAAGAATAAAACACAATCGTGGTCTATTTTGGTCATCCGTTTCTAAAAATGCCCACAAGCACTAAACTTGGTAAAGTGGCATAATATGATCTGAAATGCAGCATTTATTGCTTGCTCTTTTAGCCTCTTGTTTTCATATTATTTTTTCTTGCAGAATATAAGTTATCTTATTTGTGCGAGCATTAAGGTGTGTATGTAGGTGTAATGTTGAATGCTTTTTTTTTGCGGGTGGAATCATGAGCCCAAAGTTTATGTGGTCTGCAATTGAAAATTAATGGAAAGCTGCACAAATAAAATGCCTTTAGCAGATGCATTCACAATGCTTAGAAGCTGTTGAGCCTCAGGCTCAATGATTGCCTCTAAGATCAGCACAAAATTTGTCGGCTGCTTTGAGTTTTTCAGTTTGGCCTCTATGATGAATTTCATGTAATATACATATACATTTTTTTTCAAAAAGGAGGATAAACCCCTGCCTTCAACGAACGATGCACACAACCATCTTTATTATATTACCCAACAAAGCCTTTCGCAAACACAGCCGCCATATCCTACAAAGTTGATGGTTTCTCAAAAAAAAAACCAACAAAGTTGATGATGTGCACTGACATAGCCCTAGCACACAACATGTAATCCGCTGGCCTGACCAAGCCACCCGCTTGCGAGCAGGGAGCAGCAACCGGTCTAGCAAAAACTCAGCGCGCACTGCATGTGTGCACCTCAGAATCTGCCGCTGCCATCTTCTGTCGTGACATTTCAAGGAGTGATCAATGCGTTGACCTTGCCAGGCCCTTCTATCGTTGACACACCCAGCTAGACAGCGCCATCCTCCTGTGCACGCCCATCAATATGCGTCCAACACCGAGACCCCACTGCACCACACCATCGAGACCCACCGCCTCGATGCTGAAGATGCAACACCGCTCGACCTCTTGCCCCCTCCAGCTAGTACTTGCTCCAAAATGATGCCCCCAGGAGGGAGAACGACACCAAAGGTGTCGTCATCGTCTAATCCAAGAGACACAGATCTAGGGTTTTTCCTGGGGGACAACCCAAGCATGGTGACACAACCTGCAACTACGATACCTTGACATGGAACTAACGTCGGAGACGCCGCTATCGTCTGCCATAATCGTTTTACTGGCAGTTGTGTGACCCCGATCTTGTCGTTGACTAGATCCGCGCGGAGCCTCACCAGAAAAACGCATGCCATCGTTGTTGGCCCCTCCGGCCGTAGCTAACTCCATAAATGACACCCTCAAGAGGGAATACGACACAGAAGCACTGTCATCGCTTGATACTGAGGAGATCTAGGGTTTCCCCCCAGAGTTTCCCGCGTCTTCATGGACCCCAGCACCTCGCCCCACACCACACACCGGCCACCAAAGACAAATCAAGTGGGATGTGACATGGACCAGCCTGTATGCATCCACCCCGTGGAGCAGAACATGCCTTCCACGACCCTCCTGCCGCCACCGAACACCACCACGCTGCCGCCGGGAGCGAACCACCGTGCAATGGAGGCCTAGATCCGTGCGGCGCGCCCAATGGCCAGGATGCCGCGCACCACCCTTGCGCAGCGAGAGGAGGAGATCTGCAACCATCGTCGTTCGCCGCCCGAGCTTAGCCTGGTGGCCTCCTCCAGCGGCGGCTGGGGTGATGGCGTGATGTGCGGCCTGTTGGCTAGGGCTGGTTTTCGCCCGAGTCGCCCGGGAGGGTGGGCGACGTGGGAGCCTAAAGGTCATATGAAATGCATATACATATACAAATACACAGAGATGCTTCACAGATCTCTCGGCTGAAAAGGAAAATAAATCGTATATGTTCGTTCTATTCCTATTTTTTGTATTGTATCATTCTCTATGATTTGCGTACCATTAATAAAGAGATGGGGACAGATATAATGACAATGCAGACCCACTACTGGTGAAGACAAGGTTGGAAGGTTATGGTCTTGGGCACATTGCTGGGGTGAGGGTAGTTTACGTTGAAGCCTAAGTGGAAGATTGTGCGCCATCAGTGTCAGCGATGGTAAAGAGATGCCCCTATGACTAGTGACGTCATGGTTGGGCAAGAGACGGTGGCGAGGCCCCGTGAATAAGGAGCAACTGTGCATCAATCGTCTGGAATAAAATTAGGTGTCAGTCAATGTCCCCACTTCTATCGCGACCGTTGGATTGAAATGCAAGGGCTGACACTTCGTCTTTTACCTTCAATCTGCATGGACTTTACCCCCCCCCCCCAATTTAGATGTGCCGGCGATTATATACAACACAGCAGCACCCCTGCTCGCTTCCGATGAGTTACATCCAAACCTCGTCGAAAACTACCCACCTTGGTACCCATCGCTCTGCATTCGACGTCTCGAGCTCGTAGCCTCCTCCCCCTTTGCATTTGACAGACCTTGGACTTACCTCCCAGCCGCGTCATCGCCGGTTCTGTTCGGCCTCGGAGCTCCACCGCTATTCCTCTGACCTTCAAGGAGGCTGCGCTTGGAGAAGGTGATTGAAGTCTGAAAAAATTCTATATGGGTGGGGAACACGACATGCTCGGAATGGGAGAGAGGTAGGAGTATTTCAAGTTGGTTGCTGGAGAGGAAAAACCTGATTTTATACGCCCAAAAAATTATGGTCCAAAAGCAAAGAAAGAACACAAAGTTCCTTTGTAGCTCGTGTAATTCATGCTCGAACACCACCGGCGTCAGCCGTTGGTCCCCATTGTCGATGCGCATGGGCGGGCCGTCAGTCATGTCGTCTTCGGTGACGCCGGTGGTGGCACCTCCAGTCAAGAGCTCTGGCCCTTGGTCCGGGAAGGCAATCTCAGTTTCACTCTCAAAGCCTCCTGTGATGGCTTCTTGATTATCTACCATTGCACGCAACCCAATTTCTACATCTGCAACCCAGTCGCCCGCAAGTATGTTATCCTACCGCAGCCTCAAGAGCAATTCAACTTCGCAATTGGTTTCTACCACCACCATCCAACTGGAGAATATAGGGTGCTTTGGTTCTCTCGGTCACATGACTCGTCTAAATCCAACGTATATGTCCTCACAGTGGGATCTGACAAGCTAAGGGGCATCATAGTCAGAATTCCAATGGTCTCATCGCCTTCTGTGGAAAATAGGTTAATGAATGATGTGCGCTTTTCATCCGGCTTTTCACCACCAGTCCACCACCGTGGCAGCCTGCACTGGTGGCTTTCTGGTTCCAGTGACATCACGGGAGGATGTGCAGACATTATTGTGTTTGACACAGAAGCCGAGTCATTCCGGTGGATGCGCAGTCCTGCCCAGCACTGCCCTAATAGCATTTTGTTTGATATTAAAGGGATGCTTGCATTCTGGGCCGGCTCGACTCCTACTAGTTTCTCCACTATGGATGTCTGGGTGATGCAAGATTACGAGGCTCAAATCTGGGCTTTCAAGTATCGGATCGAACTGTCAACGGTGGAGTTATCACGTCAACTTTATTTAACTTCTTACAAAAAGAAAAAGAGAACACCAATTGATTCAATGGTGCAGTCATTCAATGATATGGCTGTGTTAAATGAGCGTGAGCTACTGGTCAGGTTCAATGGCAAGCATGTGTTGCACTGTGATGTTGATGGCAAATTCTTAGGTTTGGTTAAAAACTTAAAATTGGTACGAATCAACATTGTATGCGGCTTGCTCATTACCGCCTCCAGGAGAGCATTCTTCCAATTCCGTCCCGTGAGATGCAACAAGGTTAAGATGAGGAGGCTCGGTTCTCCACAGGGCGCATCTGAATGTTCAAGGCTCCTGGTTTGCTTTGCTCTGATATTTAGAGCATGTCTTTTGTTCTTAGCTCTTCTTACTTGTCATAACTACTAGTAGAATATGTCATTTTGGATGAATGCTGTAGCACCTGAGATGTCATCACCTGGTGCTTGTTATTATGTCTTGAACTTCTTCTTAATGTTCTGAACTATGTTGTATGAATCTACGGTATTAAAAGTTTAAAACTCCTTATATATACTATGTTCTGAACTATGTTCTGAGCTATGTCCCCCGCAAGGCTTGCGGGGAACTATGTTCTGGACGATTGCGGAGCCCTCCCTACCTCCCATATATACTTAATTTTGGCATGGTTAAGACATGGCTATGTGCTCGCTGGCTGTTAATTTGATCTCTGATGTTCAGTATGCGATTTGATCTCCCTCCAGGCTGGACCTGCTCTTTGTGTGCATATAGCTATGTGTATTACGACATTTCACTCAGCACAGTTTTTTGCCTGACTGTCACTTCAGTGCTGTTCTGATTGGAGAATTAAATCTAGTGCTCTGGTCATGTGTTGTGGTACTACTTGCTGAGTAAATAGGCAATTTTTCGACTAATTTAATCCATAAGTAGACAACTAGCATGGCATTGACAGAACTAGGAACATATTGGTACTGATCTAAACAAGCACGTACTACGCAAATAGTAGACAAATCTACACATGATGCTAGCACTGCTAATACAGAAATTATCAGGAGAGGGATAAACGCAGTATACCCTCCAATAGGCCATGCAGAAGCCGCTGCTGCGGTGACAGCAGCAGCAGAAGCGTCCTCGGCGGCCTTCTTGTCGGCCTCGGTCTTCTCGGCGGCGGCACGTTCGGCGTCGCTTGACATGGTGATGATGGAGACGGCGCGGACGTAGAGGAAGTAGTGGATCGGCGGCGATCGCGTAGTCGCTTCCCAAAAACCTATTCGCCCCTCACCCCGTACAGGAACCAGAAGGGCGTGGTTTCGGAGACCTGCTCTCCCGTCGACCGTGTACGCGGCGGACGGGATGGAGTCACCGGCGGCAGCAGCAGCAAAGGAACGACGGTGGGTGTGCGCGTGAGCAGATGTGATCTGTTCGTGGCGGCTAGGGTTAGGAGACACCGCCGCGGTTATATAGGCGCAGCAGCGTGGAAGACGTGGGCTTGACCCACGTCCGAGTCGTGACAGCCCACGATCCGGCGTCTCGGATCGTGGCCCTGCTGTCGAGAACCTCTCCGTTAGTGATTGGCAAAAATAAGCGCGTAGGTGTGAGCTCGGCTCGGCTCATTCCCTTGGCCTTGGCGCGTGGCGTCGCGTCGCGTCGGCGAGGCGGCGTGGCGAGGCGGCGGCGGAGGAGGCGCGAGGCCTCTTCTCTTCTCAAGCTCCAATAGCATGTAGGAGAGAAACCCTTATAAACCACTCCAACTCTCCTTCCACTTCCAAGGTGGGACTAAACTTCCCACCACACCTAGTGCCATATATCCCACATGGGCCCTTAGAGATTTTTCAGAAATTGCAATATGGGCCTAGAGCCCATCTCAGATTTCAGCAATCCCCCACCAGATCTCGAGGGCCCATAGTGTCCTCTGTTCCAAATACTGTTTTGATATACTAGTGTTTCATTGAAGACCTGTTAAGGTTGAGCTTCACCTAGAGCAAGTAGCTACATTCCTTCACAACTGAACAATGGACTATGCCTTGAATTGTCAGTTTGGCGTAAAGAAGTTTCACCACATGTCTTACTAGTACTGGGCTGCCGAAGGCTGACCCCTCGGGTGGAGCATATAAGTCACACTCCTGGCCTATTCATGAGTTTACTAGAGATCACCCCAATCTCATAGACTGTGACTAGCAGTCGGGCTCACATAGGTGTGTTCCTCCAAAGATCGCTCTGTAGGATAGCATCGTGCTTATACATATAAGCCTTGGAACACATTAAGACAGTAGTCATCCTTCCATACAGTTTCTGAGAGTATTGCATCTCCAACGGAGTGGGTTAGTAGAGTTACTCTCCTCAGTTCACCACTGGCTTGTTTTCCCAGGTCCTACTTCACGGGATCTCCGATCACATAGGTTGGGTTACCACCATGGCAACTCATGTGGGTCTCATACCCATCTCCCTCGATGCACTATCTATCACTACGTGATAGCCCTTTAAATAAAGGATCGCAGATTCTTAGCCGTATGGACATAGTCGGCGCTATCACTCCGGAGTTTCTTAATTTTCGACAGCTTTTAATCTCATTCTTATGTGTTTGTTGGACTTCATGTTGTCCTTTGAACTCTTCACCTTGGTGATGACGATCGATTATCACAGTTCATAAGGATAGCGGAACCGGTTTATCAACCGATGGCAAGTCCATCAAAAGATCTCAAGCCATCTGCTTCAACACGAAGTGTCTAATGGTGTTAATTCTGCTTCCATTGTCGATCTCGTTAAGATCGTTTGCTTGCAAGACTTCGAGAAACAGCGCCACCTCCAAGAGTAAACATATACCCAGTTGTGGCCTTCATCTCATCAGCATCAGAGATCCAATTCGCATCACTATACCCTTCAAGTACTGACGGGTTTCCGGTATAGTGAAGTCCATGATTCATAGTACCTTTCGGATAGCGCATTACTCTTTCAACAGCATGCCAATGTACATCACCGGTTTGAAACAAACGGCTCGATTTACTCACAGCAAGCGCGATGTCGAACCTCGTTAAGCTTCGCTAGGTACATCAGTGAACCAATAATTTGAGAATATCTCAATTGATCTTTAGCCATGCCTTTGGACTTTTGAATCAACACGCTAGGATCATATGGTGTTTGAGATGGTGTGCAGTCCGAATATCCAAAGTGACTCAACACCTTCTCAACATAATGGGATTGCAGAAGTGTGATCCCACCCTCATTGTCTCTCAGTAGCTTGATGTTCAAGATAACATCAGCCACACCAAGGTCCTTCATCTCAAAGTTCTGAGACAGAAACGATTTGACCTCCTCAATGACTTTGAGGTTTGTTCCGAATATCAGTATGTCATCAACATACAGACACAGTATAACTCCTTCGCCCCCACCATGGCGATAGTATACACATTTGTCAGTTTCATTAACAACGAAGCCAACGGATGTCAGAGTTGTATTAAACTTATCATGCCATTGCTTAGGTGCTTGCTTCAGGCCATATAAAGATTTCAGCAACCTAAACACCTTTCTTTCTGACCATCTATCCTAAAGCCATCATTTGTTGCATGTAGATTTCCTCATTTAGCTCTCCATTCGGAAAAGCCGTCTTGACATCCATTTGATGGGCGAGAAGACCATGTGAGGCCGCCAACGAGTAATACTCGAATGGTGGTCAGTCTAGCCACAGTGAATAAGTATCGAAGAAATCTTCCTCTTCTTTACGGTCATAGCCCTTGGCCACAAGCCTAGCCTTGTACTTTTCAATCGTACCATCGGGCCTAAGCTTTTCTTGAACACCCACTTACATCCCGGTGGTTTGCAACCATAGGGACGGTCGGTGATCTCCGTGTCCCGTTAGCCATGATGGAATCCATCTCGCTTCTGGACCGCATCCTTCGATGAGTCAGCACGAGAGGCATACGCTTCGAAATAGAAGTGGGAGTATCATCCACGAGGTACACAAAGAAATCATCACCAAAGGTCTTTGCAGTCCTTTGTCTCTTGCCCCTACCAAGGGTTTCCTCGTCATCCTCCTCAGGATTTTCATCATGTGTTTGTTCATAATATTCCATAGGGATGGCAGGTTCAGAGTCTCCTCAGTTCTGTCTAGAAGTGCTTTGCATATCTCTCACGGGAAAAATATCCTCGAAGAATGTAGCATCCTTAGACTCCATAATTGTACCGACCTTACGGTGGTACCTCAATTCACTACTAGAAATCTATAGCCAGCGCTGTTCTTAGCGTAGCCCAAATTAATGATCCATAGTCTTGGGTCCAAGCTTACGCTTTTTGGGGATCGACACGTTGACTTTCGCCAAACAGCCCCAAGTCTTATAATCACGAGAGTGTCGTCCTTCTATTTGCCCATTTCTCATAGGGAGTGATCTCATTATCCTTTGCCGAACTTTATTCAGGACATGACATGCCGTCAATATAGCCTCCCCCACCATGCCTTGGATAAACCCGATGTATCTAACATGGCGTTAACCAAATCAGTTAAGTACGATTTTCCGCTCGGCAACCCCATTTAAGCCGGGGTGAATAGGAGGCGTCCTCTCATGAATAATGCCATGTTCGAGCAGAAGAGTCAAACTCACTCGAGAAGTACTCTCCACCATGGTGCGACGGACTCGTTTAATTTTCTTTTCAAGTTGATTCTCAACTTCGCCTTATAGATTTTAAAGTAGTGTAGAGCCTCATCCCTAGTATTTAACAGATAAACATAGCAATATCTAGTGGAATCATCTATCAATGTCATGAAGTATCTCTTTCCACCTTTAGTCAACACACCATTCATCTCACAAAGATCAGAATGTATGAGTTCTAATGGTGCCAGGTGTCTCTCCTCCGCGGCCTTATGAGGCTTGCGAGGTTGCTTAGCTTGCACACATGAATGGCACTTAGAACCTTTGGCTAAAGTGAAACTCGGGATTAAATTCAACTTGGCTAGCCGCGTCATAACACCGAAACTTATGTGACAAAGACGTGAATGCCAAACCTTAGATTCATTAATACTCGAATGAATATGGTTCACGACTTTATTACGTAAATCTGCGAGGAAAGGCGGAACATCCTCCGCTCTCATAACCTTTTCCAACAAATAGTCCATACTTAGTAACAACTAATTTATTAGACTCGAATACCAACTTAAACCCTTCTCTACATAGAAGGAGCCACTAACTAGGTTCTTCTTGATGGCGGGGACATCTGCACGTTCTTCATTTGCACGATCCTTCCGAAGTAAACTTGGATCGACCGTGCCAACACCATGAGCGAAGCACTCACGCCATTCCCCATCAATACGGACCCGTGGCTGTGACCTGGTAAGAAGAGAACAATGAAATGTCAGCACACACATGAACACTGCTTTGTATCCACCCACCAATCGGTAGGCTGAAATCTTGAAAAACGATAAATAAATTACCGTACCGGATGCACCATTCTCATTGTTGCCCACAATCATGTTGACAGACTTGGAGTCCTGTCCTGACTTCTTAAACTTGTTTGGGCACTTGTTGGCCCAATGTTCAGTCGAACCACAAGTAAAGCAGCCCTCATCCTTCTTGTTCTTCTTGAAGGTCTTCTTACCCTTCTTCTTGAAGTCGGTATTCTGTTGGACACCGTTCTTGTTGGGGAACGTAGTAATTTCAAAAATTTTCCTACGCACACACAAGATCATGGTGATGAATAGCAACGAGAGGGGAGAGTGTTGTCCACATACCCTTGTAGACCCGGCGGAAGCGATCTAGCGTAGAGGAAGTAGTTATACGTTCTCCTCGCGATCCGACCGATCCGGCGCCGTTACTCCGGCGCCCCGAGTTCTTGACACACGTACAGCTCGATGATGTCCCTCGTACTCCGATCTGGCCGAGTGTCGAGGAGAGTTTCGTCGAAGACGACGGCGTGGTGGCGATCTTAATGTTTCACGGCGTGGGGCTTCGCCTAAGCTTGTGACAGTATGACCGAGGTGGAATATGGTGGAAGGGGCACCGCACACGGCTAAGAGCGATCCGTAGATCAAACTTGTGTGTTCTAGGGTGCCCCTTGCCCCGTATATAAGGAGGGGGGGAGGTGCGGCCGGCCCAAGGGGGGCGCGCCGGAGGAGTCCTACTCCCACCGGGAGTAGGACTCCCCCCCTTTCCTAGTTGGAATAGGATTGGGGGAGGGGGAAAGAGGAAAGGGGGGCGCCGCCCCCCTCCTTGTCCTATTCGGACTGGGGGGGGAGGGGGCGCGCGGCCACCCCTGGCCGGCCCCTCCTCTTCTCCCTCGAGGCCCACCGAGGCCCATTTACCCCCCGGGGGGTTCCGGTAACCTCCCGGTACTCCGGTAAATTCCTGTTTTCACCCGGAACCATTCCGAACTCCAAACATAGGCTTCCAATATATCAATCTTTATGTCTCGACCATTTGAGACTCCTCGTCATGTCCGTGATTACATCCGGGACTCGAACTTCTTGGTACATCAAAATACATAAACTCATAATAAGCATCATCGAAACCTTAAGCGTGCGGACCCTACGGTTCGAGAACAATGTAGACATGACCTAGAACTATTCTCGGTCAATAACCAACAGCGGGACCTGGATGCCCATATTGGTTCCTACATATTCTCTGAAGATCTTTATCGGTCGGACCGCATAACAACATCGTTGTTCCCTTTGTCATCGGTATGTTACTTGCGAGATTCGATCGTCGGTATCCAATACCTAGTTCAATCTCGTTACCGGCAAGTCTCTTTACTCGTTCCGTAATACATCATCTCACAGCTAACTTATTAGTTGTAATGCTTGCAAGGCTTGGTGATGTGTATTACCGAGAGGGCCAGAGATACCTCTCCGACAATCGGAGTGACAAAACCTAATCTCGAAATCGCCAACCCAACATCGCCTTTGGAGACACCTGTAGTACTCCTTTATAATCACCCGATTACGTTGTGACGTTTGGTAGCACCAAAGTGTTCCTCCGTAAGCAGGAGTTGCATAATCTCATAGTTACAGGAACATGTATAAGTCATGGATAAAAGCAGTAGCAACATACTAAGCGATCGTGTGCTAAGCTAATGGAATGGGTCATGTCAATCAGATCATTCTACTAATGATGTGACCTTGTTAATCAAATAACAACTCTTTGTTCATGGTCAGGAAACATAACCATCTTTGATTAACAAGCTAGTCTAGTAGAGGCATACTAGTGACATATTGTTTTGTCTATGCATTCACACATGTATCATGTTTCGGTTAATACAATTCTAGCATGAATGATAAACATTTATCATGAAATAAGGAAATAAATAATAACTTTATTATTGCCTCTAGGGCATATTTCCTTGATCTCCCACTTGCACTAGAGTCAATAATCTAGATTACATAGTAATGATTCTAACACCCATGGAGTCTTGGTGCTGATCATGTTTTGCTCGTGGAAGAGGCTTAGTCAGCGGGTCGCAACATTCAGATCCGTATGTATCTTGCAAATCTCTATGTCTCCCACGGACTAAGTCCGGATGGAATTGAAGCGTCTCTTGATGTGCTTGGTCCTCTTGTGAAATCTGGATTCCTTCGCTAAGGCAATTGCTCGATATTGTCACAGAAGATTTTCATTGGACCCGATGCACTAGGTATGACACCTAGATCGGATATGAACTCCTTCATCCAGACTCGTTCATTAGCTGCTTCGAAGCTGCTATGTACTCCGCTTCACATGTAGATCCCTTCTGACGCTTTGTTTAGAACTGCACCAATGACGGCTCCTCCGTTTAGTGTAAATCGTATCCGGTCTGCGATTTAGAATCGTCCGGATCGGTGTCAAAGCTTGCATCAACGTAACCGCCACGATGAGCTCTTTGTCACCTCCATATCGAGAAACATATCCTTAGCCCTTTTCGGTATTTCGGGATGTTCTTGACCGCTGTCGATGATCCACTCTGGATTACTTTGGTACCTCCTGCTAGGCTTATAGCAAGGCACACATCAGGTGCATTACACAGCATTGCATACATGATAGAGCCTATGGCTGAAGCATAGGAACACCTTTCATTTTCTCTCTATCTTCTGCAGTGGTCGGGCATTGAGTCTTACTCAACTTCACACCTTGTAACACAGGCAAGAACCCTTTCTTTGCTTGATCCATTTTGAACTTCTTCAAAATTTTGTCAAGGTATGTGCTTTGTGAAAGTCCAATCAAGCGTCTTGATCTATCTCTATAGATCTTAATGCCCAATATGTAAGCAGCTTCACCGAGGTCTTTCATTGAAAAACTCTTATTCAAGTATCCCTTTATGCTATCCAGAAATTCTATATCATTTCCGATCAGCAATATGTCATCTACATATAATATCAGAAATGCTATAGAGCTCCCACTCACTTTCTTGTAAATACAGGCTTCTCCAAAAGTCTGTACAAACCCAAATGCTTTGATCACACTATCAAAGCGTTTATTCAACTCGAGATGCTTGCACCAGTCCATAGATGGATCGCTGGAGCTTGCACACTTTGTTAGCTCCTTTGGATCGATAAAACCTTCGGTTGCATCATATACAACTCTTCTTCGAAATCCATTCAGGAATGCAGTCTTTACATCCATTTGCCAAATTTCATAATCATAAAATGCGGCAATTGCTAACATGATTCGGACGGACTTAAGCATCGCTACTGGTGAGAAGGTCTCATCGTAGTCAATCCCTTGAACTTGTCGAAAACCCTTTGCGACAAGTCGAGCTTTATAAACGATAACATTACCTTCAGCGTCGGTCTTCTTCTTGAAGATCCACTTGTTTTCTATTGCTTGCCGACCCTCGGGCAAGTCAACCAAAGTCCATACTTTGTTTTCATACATGGATCCCATCTCAGATTTCATGGCGTCAAGCCATTTTGCGGAATCTAGGCTCACCATCGCTTCTTCATAGTTCGTAGGTTCATCATGATCTAGTAGCATGACTTCGAACAGGATTACCGTACCACTCTAGTGCGGATCTTTCTCTGGTTGATCTACGAGGTTCCTGTAGTAACTTGATCTGAAGTTTCATGATCAACATCATCAACTTCCTCACTACTTGGTGTAGGTGTCTCAGAAACCGGTTTCTGCGACGAACTACTTTCAAGTAAGGGAGAAGGTACTATTACCTCATCAAGTTCCACTTTCCTCCCACTCACTTCTTTCGAGAGAAACTCCTTCTCTAGAAAGGATCCATTCTTAACAACGAATGTCTTGCCTTGGATCTGTGATAGAAGGTGTACCCAACTGTCTCCTTTGGGTATCCTATGAAGACACATTTCTCGATTTGGGTTCGAGCTTATCAGGTTGAAGCTTTTCACATAAGCATCGCATCCCCAAACTTTAAGAAAGCGACAACTTTGGTTTCTTGCCAAACCACAGTTCATAAGGTGTCGTCTCAGCAGTTTCGACGGTGTTCTATTCAGTGTGAATCGGCCGTCTCTAGAGCATAACCCCAAAGCGATAGCGGTAAATCTGTAAGAGACATCATAGATCGCACCATATCTAGTAAAGTGCGATTCTGACGTTCGGACACACCATTACTGCTGTGGTGTTCCGGCGGCGTGAGTTCTTGAAACTATTCGCATTGTTTCAAATGTAGACCAAACTTCGTAACTCAAATATTCACCTCCACGATCAGATCGTAGAAATTTAATTTTCTTGTTACGATGATTTTCAACTTCACTCTGAAATTCTTTGAACTTTTCAAATGTTTCAGACTTATGTTTCATTAAGTAGATATACCCATATCTGCTTAAATCATGTGAAGGTGAGAAAATAACGATATCCGCCACGAGCCTCAACATTCATCGGACCACATACATACGTATGTATGATTTCCAACAAATCTGTTGCTCTCTCCATAGTACGGAGAAGCGGGGTTCTAGTCATCTTGCCCATGAGGCACGGTTACATAAGTGCCAAGTGATTCATAATCAAGTGACTCCAAAAGTCCATCGGTATGGAGTTTCTTCATGCGTTTTACACCGATATGACCTAAGCGGCGGTGCCACAAATAAGTTGCACTATCATTATCAACTCTGCATCTTTTGGTTTCAACATTATGAATATGTGTATCACTACTATCGAGATTCATCAAAATAGACCACTCCTCAAGGGTGCATGACCATAAAAGATATTACTCATATAAATAGAACAACCATTATTCTCGATTTAAATGAATAACCGTCTCGCATCAAACAAGATCCAGATATAATGTTCATGCTCAACGCAGGCACCAAATAACAATTATTTAGGTCTAAAACTAATCCGAAGGTAGATGTAGAGGTAGCGTGCCGACCGCGATCACATCGACTTTGGAACCATTTCCCAGCGCATCGTCACCTCGTCCTTTGCGGTGTTAAGCAATCCGTAGTCCTGTTTGAGTTGCAAATATTAGCAGCAGAACCGATATCAAATACCAGTGCTCTGCGAGCTCTAGTAAGGTACACATCAATAACATGTATATCACATATACCTTTGTTCACCTTGCCATCCTTCTTATCCGCCAAATACTTGGGGCAGTTCCGCTTCCGGTGACGATCGCTTGCGGTAGAAGCACTCGATTTCAGGCTTAGGTCAGACTTGGGTTTCTTCTCTGAGCGACAACTTGCTTGCTGTTCTTCTTGAAGTTCCTTCTTCTTCCCTTTGCCTTTCTTCTTGAAACTAGTGGTCTTATTGACCATCAACACTTGATGCTCCTTCTTGATTTCTACCTCCGCAGCCTTTAGCATTGCGAAGAGCTCGAGCATAGTCTTTACTAACCCTTGCATATTATAGTTCATCACGAAGCCTTTGAAGCTTGGTGGCGGTGATTGAAGAATTACATCAATGACACAATCATCCGGAAGATTAACTCCCAATTGTGTCAAGTGATTGTAGTACCCGGACATTACGAGTATGTGCTCACTACGAGAACTATTCTCCTCCATCTTGCAGCTATAGAACTTATTGGAGACTTCATATCTCTCAATCCGGGCATTACTGTTGGAATATCAACTTCAACTCTGGAACATCTCATATGCTCCATAGCGTTCAAAATGTCGTTGAAGTCCGGTTCTAAGCCGTAAAGCATGGCTGCTTGAACTATAGAGTAGTCATCAGCTTTGCTCGCGAGACGTTCTTAACGTCGTCGGTTGCATCAGCAGCAGGCTGGCACCCAGCGGTGCATCCAGGCGTAACTCTTACATGCAGCAATGAGGATAATCCTCGATTCGGACCCGATCCGTGTAATTGCTACCATCATCTTTCAACTTTGCTTTCTCAAGGAACGCATTAAAATTCAGCGGAACAACAGACGAGCCATCTATCTACAATCAAACATAAACAAGCAAGATACTATCGGTACTAAGTTCATGATAAATTTAAGTTCAATTAATCATATTACTTAAGAACTCCCACTTAGAAAGACATCTCTCTAGTCATCCAAGTGATCACGTGATCCAAATCAACTAAACCATAACCGATCATCACGTGAAATGGAGTAGTTTTCAATGGTGAACATCTTATGTTGATCATATCTACTATATGATTCACGCTCGACCTTTCGGTCTCCGTGTTCGAGGCCATATCTGCATATGCTAGGCTCGTCAAGTATAACCCGAGTATTCTGCGTGTGCAAAACTGGCTTGCACCCATTGTAGATGGACGTAGAGCTTATCACACCGATCATCACGTGGTGTGCGGGCACGACGAACTTTGGCAGCGGTGCATACTCGGGAGAACACTTCTTGATAATTTAGTGAGAGATCATCTTATAATGCTACCGTCAATCAAAGCAAGATAAGATGCATAAAGGATAAACATCACATGCAAATCAATATAAGTGATATGATATGGTCATCATCATCTTGTGCTTCATGATCTCCATCTTGCAGCACCACCATGATCACCATCGTCACCCGCGCGACACCTTGATCTCCATCGTAGCATCGTTGTCGTCTCGCCAAACTTATGCTTCTCGACTATCGCTACCGCTTAGTGATAAAGTAAAGCATTACGAAGCGATTGCATTGCATACAATAAGCGACAACCATATGGCTCCTGCCGATTGCGATAACCGGTTACAAAACATGATCATCTCATACAATAAAATATAGCATCACGTCTTGACCATATCACATCACAACATGCCCTGCAAAAACAAGTTAGGCGTCCTCTACTTTGTTGTTGCAAATTTTACGTGGCTGCTACGGGCTTAAGCAAGATCCGGTCTCACCTCGCATCAAAACCACAGCGATACTTCGTCAAATAGACTCCGTTTAACCTTCTCAAGGACGGGCGTAGCACACTCAGTTCAACTAAAGTGAGAGAGCAGGCACCCACGGTCACCTTTAAGCAGCGAGTGCTCGTGGCGGTGAAACCAGTCTCGCATAAGCGTCACAGCGTAATGTCGGTCTGGGCGCTTCATCTCACAATACCGCTGAACCAAAGTATGACATGCTGGTAGGTAGTATGACTTGTATCGCCCACAACTCACTTGTGTTCTACTCGTGCAAAACATCAAACCATAGAAAAAACCTAGGCTCGATACCTTTGTTGGGGAGCGTAGTAATTTCAAAAATTTCCTCGCACACACAAGATCATGGTGATGAATAGCAGCGAGAGGAGAGTGTTGTCCACATACCCTTGTAGACCCAGGCGGAAGCGATCTGGCGTAGAGGAAGTAGTCGACGTTCTCCTCGCGATCCGACCGGTCCGGCACCGTTACTCCGGCGCCCCGAGTTCTTGACACACGTACAGCTCGATGGCGTCCCTCGTACTCCGATCTGGCCAGTGTCGAGGAGAGTTTCGTCGACCTGACGGTGTGGTGGCGATCTTGATGTTTCACCGGCGTGAGGGCTTCGCCTAAGCTTTGACAGTATGACCGAGGTGGAATATGGTGGAAGGGGCACCGCACACGGCTAAGAGCGATCGTAGATCAAACTTGTGTGTTCTAGGGTGCCCCTTGCCCCGTATATATAAGGAGGGAGGGAGGTGCGGCCGGCCCAAAGGCGGCGAGAGGAGTCCTACTCCCAGGGAGTAGGACTCCCCCTTCCTAGTTGGAATAGGATTGGGGAGGGAAAGAGGAAGGGGCCGCCCCCTCCTTGTCCTATTCGGACTGGGGGGGAGGCGCGTGGCCACCCTGGCCGGCCCTCCTCTTCTCCCTCGAGGCCCACCGAGGCCCATTTACCCCGGGGTTCCGGTAACCTCCGGTACTCGGTAAATTCCTGTTTTCACGGAACCATTCGAACTCCAAACATAGGCTTCCAATATATCAATCTTTATGTCTCGACCATTTGAGACTCCTCGTCATGTCCGTGATTACATCCGGGACTCGAACTTCTTGGTACATCAAAATACATAAACTCATAATAAGCATCATGAAACCTTAAGCGTGCGGACCCTACGGTTCGAGAACAATGTAGACATGACCTAGAACTATTCTCGGTCAATAACCAACAGCGGGACCTGGATGCCCATATTGGTTCCTACATATTCTCTGAAGATCTTTATCGGTCGGACCGCATAACAACATCGTTGTTCCCTTTGTCATCGGTATGTTACTTGCCCGAGATTGATCGTCGGTATCAATACCTAGTTCAATCTCGTTACCGGCAAGTCTCTTTACTCGTTCCGTAATACATCATCTCACAGCTAACTTATTAGTTGTAATGCTTGCAAGGCTTGATGATGTGTATTACCGAGAGGGCCGAGAGATACCTCTCCGACAATCGGAGTGACAAAACCTAATCTCGAAATCGCCAACCCAACATACGCCTTTGGAGACACTGTAGTACTCCTTTATAATCACCCGATTACGTTGTGGCGTTTGGTAGCACCAAAGTGTTCCTCCGTAGCAGGAGTTGCATAATCTCATAGTTACAGGAACATGTATAAGTCATGGATAAAAGCAGTAGCAACATACTAAGCGATCGTGTGCTAAGCTAATGGAATGGGTCATGTCAATCAGATCATTCTACTAATGATGTGACCTTGTTAATCAAATAACAACTCTTTGTTCATGGTGGAAACATAACCATCTTTGATTAACAAGCTAGTCTAGTAGAGGCATACTAGTGACATATTGTTTTGTCTATGCATTCACACATGTATCATGTTTCCGGTTAATACAATTCTAGCATGAATGATAAACATTTATCATGAAATAAGGAAATAAATAATAACTTTATTATTGCCTCTAGGGCATATTTCCTTCAGTTCTTTCCCTTGAACTTGTGGGAGTTGAAGTTCCTCTGGTTCACCATGTTGGTGACAGAAGTCCCTTCGACCCCTTTTCCGTGCGAGTCCTTTGCCCTCGAATTCTGCTCAACACCCAGATGGCCAATGACATCCTCCACAGAGAATTCACGCCTCGATGTTTAAGAGTGGTGGCAAAGTTCCTCCGAGAATTGGGGAGCTTAGCGATTATGCAGCCCGCGACAAACTTGCCCGTAACTTCGCACTTGAAGCTCAAGCTCCTTAACAATGCATATTATCTCGTGAGCCTTCTCCGATGCAGGGCGGTTCTCAACCATCTTGTAATCGTGGAACTGCTCTATAATATACATCTCGCTCCTGCATCGGCCCCGAACTTAGATTCGGCGCCTCCCACAAGTCCTTGGCGACATGCACATGTAAATATCGTCGACCAGTTTATCTCCGATCACGGTAAGAACAGCTCCGATAAACACGGTGGTTGCCTCCTGAGCGCCTTCTCTGTTCAGGAGCAATCGTTCCGTGGACACACGGTTACCTAGAACACGTTCATAGCCGTGATCCATAAAGTGGTCTTTGTGCCAGCGCTTAAAATGCGTGCGGTAAACTTATCCGGTTTGGTCAGTGGCTAAGCCACTTGCGAAAAATTCCTACACATAATAGGTTTTGGATTGCTGAGTAAATAGGCAATTTTTCGACTAATTTAATCCATAAGTAGACAACTAGCATGGCATTGACAGAACTAGGAACATATTGGTACTGATCTAAACAAGCACGCATTACTACGCAAATAGTAGACAAATCTACACATGATGCTAGCACTGCTAATCTGAAATTATCGGGAGAGGGATAAGCGCAGTATACCCTCCAATAGGCCATCTGAAGCCGCTGCTGCGGTGGTGCAACAGCGAGCAGCGTCTCGGCGGCCTTCTTGTCGGCCTCGGTCTTCTCGGCGGTGGCACGTTAGGCGTCGCTTGACATGGTGATGATGGAGCGGGCGGGACGTAGAGGAAGTAGTGGATCGGGCGGCGATCGGCGTAAGTCGCTTCCCAAAACCTATTCGCCCCTCACCCGTCACAGAACCGGAAGGCGTGGTTTGGAGACCTGCTCTCCGTCGACCGTGTCTGTGGCGGACGGGATGGAGTCACCGGCAGCAGCAGCAAAAAAGCGGCGGTGGGTGTGCGCGTGGCAGATGTGATCTGTTACGTGGCGGCTAGGGTTAGGAGACACCGCCGCGGTTATATAGGCGCAGCAGCGTGGAGAGACGTGGGCTTGACCCACGTCCGAGTCGTGACAGCCCACGATCGTGGCCTGTTGTCGAGAACCTCTCCGTTAGTGTTGGCAAAAATAAGCGCGTAGGTGTGAGCTCGGCTCGGCTCATTCCATAACCAGCGGTAGCGTCGCGTCGGCGGCGAGGCGAGGCGAGGCGCGGGCGGCGGAGGAGGAGGCGCGAGGCCTCTTCTCTTCTCAAGCTCCAATAGCATGTAGGAGAGAAACCCTTATAAACCACTCCAACTCTCCTTCCACTTCCAAGGTGGGACTAAACTTCCCACCACACCTAGTGCCATATATCCCACATGGGCCCTTAGAGATTTTTCAGAAATTGCAATATGGGCCTAGAGCCCATCTCGATTTCAGCAATCCCCACCAGATCTCGAGGGCCCATAGTGTCCTCTGTTCCAAATCTGTTTTGATATACTAGTGTTTGGTGAAGACACTGTTAAGGTTGAGCTTCACCTAAACAAGTAGCTACATTCCTTCATGGCTGAACAATGGACTATGCCTTGAATTGTCAGTTTGGCGTAAAGAAGTTTCACCACATGTCTTACTAGTACTGGGCTGCCGAAGGCTGACCCCTCGGTGGAGCATATAAGTCACACTCTTGGCCTATTCATGAGTTTACTAGAGATCACCCCAATCTCATAGACTGTGACTAGCAGTCGGGCTCACATAGGTGTGTTCCTCCAAAGATCGCTCTGTAGGATAGCATCTTGCTTATACATATAAGCCTTGGAACACATTAAGACAATAGTCATCCTTCCATACAGTTTCGAGAGTATTGCATCTCCAGCGGAGTGGGTTAGTAGAGTTACTCTCCTCGGTTCACCTGGCTTGTTTTCCCAGGTCCTACTTCACGGGATCTCCGATCACATAGGTTGGAGTTACCACCATGGCAACTCATGTGGGTCTCATACCCATCTCCTCGATGCACTATCTATCACTACGTGATAGCCCTTTAAATAAAGGATCGCGATTCTTAGCCGTATGGACATAGTCCGGCGCTATCACTCGGAGTTTCTTAATTTTTCGACAGCTTTTAATCTCATTCTTATGTGTTTGTTGGACTTCATGTTGTCCTTTGAACTCTTCGCCTTGGTGATGACGATCGATTATCACAGTTCATAAGGATAGCGGAACTGGTTTATCAACCAAAGTGGCAAGTCCATCAAAAGATCTCAAGCCATCTGCTTCAACACGAAGTGTCTAATGCTGTTAATTCTGCTTCCATTGTCGATCTCGTTAAGATCGTTTGCTTGCAAGACTTCGAAACAGCGCCACCTCCAAGAGTAAACATATACCCGGTTGTGGCCTTCATCTCATCAAGCATCGAGATCCAATTAGCATCACTATACCCTTCAAATCGGCGGGTTTCGGTATAGTGAAGTCCATGATTCATAGTACCTTTCAGATAGCGCATTACTCTTTCAACAGCACGCCAATGTACATCACGCGGTTTGGAAACAAACCGGCTCAGTTTGCTCACAGCAAACGCGATGTCAGGCCTCGTTGCGCTCGCTAGGTACATCAGTGAACCAATAATTTGAGAATATCTCAATTGATCTTTAGCCATGCCTTTGGACTTTCGAATCAACACGCTAGGATCATATGGTGTTTGAGATGGTGTGCAGTCTGAATATCCAAAGTGACTCAACACCTTCTCAACATAATGGGATTGCAGAAGTGTGATCCCACCCTCATTGTCTCTCAGTAGCTTGATGTTCAAGATAACATCAGCCACACCAAGGTCCTTCATCTCAAAGTTCTGAGACAGAAACGATTTGACCTCCTCAATGACTTTGAGGTTTGTTCTGAATATCAGTATGTCATCAACATACAGACGCAGTATAACTCCCTCGCCCCCACCATGGCGATAGTATACACATTTGTCAGCTTCATTAACAACGAAGCCAACAGATGTCAGAGTTGTATTAAACTTATCATGCCATTGCTTAGGTGTTTGCTTCAGGCCATATAAAGATTTCAGCAACCTACACACCTTTCTTTCCTGACCATCTATCACAAAGCCATCTGGCTGTTGCATGTAGATTTCCTCATTTAGCTCTCCATTCAGAAAAGCCGTCTTGACATCCATTTGATGGACGAGAAGACCATGTGAGGCCGCCAACAAGAGTAATACTCGAATGGTGGTCAGTCTAGCCACAGGTGAATAAGTATTGAAGAAATCTTCCTCTTCTTTCTGGTCATAGCCCTTGGCCACAAGCCTAGCCTTGTACTTTTCAATCGGACCATCGGGCCTAAGCTTTTTCTTGAACACCCACTTACATCCCAGTGGTTTGCAACCATAGGGACGGTCGATGATCTCCCATGTCCCGTTAGCCATGATGGAATCCATCTCGCCACGGACCGCATCCTTCGATGAGTCAACCACGGAGGCATACGCCACGAAATAGAAGTGGGAGTATCATCCACGAGGTACACGAAGAAATCATCACCAAAGGTCTTTGCAGTCCTTTGTCTCTTGCCCCTACCAAGGGTTTCCTCGTCATCCTCCTCAGGATTTTCATCATGTGTTTGTTCATAATATTCCATAGGGATGGCAGGTTTAGAAGTCTCCTCAGATTCCTGTCTAGAAGTGCTTTGCATATCTCTCATAGGAAAAATATCCTCGAAGAATGTAGCATCCTTAGACTCCATAATTGTACCGACCTTACGGTGGTACCTCAGAATTCACTACTAGAAATCTATAGCCAACGCTGTTCTTAGCGTAGCCCAAATTAACGCATGATCCACAGTCTTGGGTCCAAGCTTACGCTTTTTGGGGATCGCACGTTGACTTTCGTAAACAGCCCCAAGTGCTTAAATCGAGTGTCGTCCTTCTATTTGCCCATTTCTCATAGGGAGTGATCTCATTATCCTTTGTCGGAACTTTATTCAGGACATGACATGCCGTCAATATAGCCTCCCCCCACCATGCCTTGGATAAACCCGATGTATCTAACATGGCGTTAACCAAATCAGTTAGAGTACGATTTTTCCGCTCGGCAACCCCATTTGGTAGGGGTGAATAGGAGGCGTCCTCTCATGAATAATTCCATGTTCGAGCAGAAGAGTCAAACTCACTCGAGAAGTACTCTCCACCACAGTCGACCGGACTCGTTTAATTTTCTTTTCAAGTTGATTCTCAACTTCGCCTTATAGATTTTAAAGTAGTGTGGAGCCTCATCCTAGTATTTAACAGATAAACATAGCAATATCTAGTGGAATCATCTATCAATGTCATGAAGTATCTCTTTCCACCTTTAGTCAACACACCATTCATCTCACAAAGATCGAATGTATGAGTTCTAATGGTGCGGTGTCTCTCCTCCATGCCTTATGAGGCTTGCGAGGTTGCTTAGCTTGCACACATGAAAGGCACTTAGAACCTTTGGCTAAAGTGAAACTCGGGATTAAATCCAACTTGGCTAGCAGCGTCATAACACGAAACTTATGTGACAAAGGCGTGAATGCCAAACCTTAGATTCATTAATACTCGAATGAATATGGTTCACGACTTTATTACGAAATCTGCGGCGAAAGGCGGAACATCCTCCGCTCTCATAACCTTTTCCAACAAATAGTCCATACTTAGTAACAACTAATTTATTAGACTCGAATACCAACTTAAACCCTTCTCTACATAGAAGGAGCCACTAACTAGGTTCTTCTTGATGGCGGGGACATCTTGCACGTTCTTCATTTGCACGATCCTTCCAAGTAAACTTCAGATCGACCGTGCCAACACCATGAAGCGAAGCACTCACGCCATTCCCCATCAATACGGACCCGTGGCTGTGACCTGGTAAGAAGAGAACAATGAAATGTCAGCACACACATGAACACTGCTGTATCCACCCACCAATCGGTAGGCTGAAATCTGAAAAACAGTAAATAAATTACCGTACCGGATGCACCATTCTCATTGTTGCCCACAATCATGTTGACAGACTTGGAGTCCTGTCGACTTCTTAAACTTGTTTGGGCACTTGTTGGCCCAATGTTGATCGAACCACAAGTAAAGCAGCCCTCATCCTTCTTGTTCTTCTTGAAGGTCTTCTTACCCTTCTTCTTGAAGTCGGTATTCTGTTGGACACCGTTCTTTCCCTTGAACTTGTGGGAGTTGAAGTTCCTCTGGTTCACCATGTTGGCGACGAAGTCCCTTGACCCCTTTTCCGTCGAGTCCTTTGCCCTCGAATTCTGCTCAACACCGGATGGCCAATGACATCCTCCACAGAGAATTCACGCCTCGATGTTTAAGAGTGGTGGCAAAGTTCCTCCAGAATTGGGGAGCTTAGCGATTATGCAGCCCGCGACAAACTTGCCCGTAACTTCGCGCTTGAAGCTCAAGCTCCTTAACAATGCATATTATCTCGTGAGCCTGCTCCAGTACAGGACGGTTCTCAACCATCTTGTAATCGTGGAACTGCTCTATAATATACATCTCGCTCCCTGCATCGGCGGCCCCGAACTTAGATTCGAGCGCCTCCCACAAGTCCTTGGCGACATGCACATGTAAATATGCGTCGACCAGTTTATCTCCGATCACGGTAAGAACAGCTCCGATAAACACAGTGGTTGCCTCCTGAGCGCCTTCTCTGTTCAGGAGCAATCGTTCCGTGGACACACGGTTACCCGAACACGTTCATAGCCGTGAGCCATAAAGTGGTCTTTATGCGCATAGCGCTTAAAATGCGTGCGGTAAACTTATCCGGTTTCGGTCAGTGGCTAAGCCACTTGCCGAAAAATTCCTACACATAATAGGTTTTTGGATTGCTGAGTAAATAGGCAATTTTTCGACTAATTTAATCCATAAGTAGACAACTAGCATGGCATTGACAGAACTAGGAACATATTGGTACTGATCTAAACAAGCACGTCATTGCGCAAATAGTAGACAAATCTACACATGATGCTAGCACTGCTAATACAGAAATTATCGGAGAGGGATAAGCGCGTATACCCTCCAATAGGCCATGCAGAAGCCGCTGCTGCGGTGACAGCAGCAGCAGACGCGTCCTCGGCGGCCTTCTTGTCGGCCTCGGTCTTTTCGGCGGCGGCACGTTCGGCGTCGCTTGACATGGTGATGATGGAGATGGCGCGGACGTAGAGGAAGTAGTGGATCGGGCGGCGATCGCGTAGTCGCTTCACAAAACCTATTCGCCCCTCACCCGTCACGGGAACCGGAAGGCGTGGTTTGGAGACCTGCTCTCCGTCGACCGTGTCTGTGGCGGACGGGATGGAGTCACCGGCGGCAGCAGCAGCAAAAACGACGGTGGGTGTGCGGCGTGAGCAGATGTGATCTGTTCGTGGCGGCTAGGGTTAGGAGACACCGCACAGTTATATAGGCGCAGCAGCGTGGAAGACGTGGGCTTGACCCACGCCCGAGTCGTGACAGCCCACGATCCGGCGTCTCGGATCGTGGCCTGCTGTCGAACCTCTCCGTTAGTGTTGGCAAAAATAAGCGCGTAGGTGTGAGCTCGGCTCGGCTCATTCCGCAACCCGGCTTGGGCGGCGCGTCGGCGAGGCGAGGCGAGGCGAGGCGAGGTGGCGAGGCGGGCGGAGGAGGAGGCGCGAGGCCTCTTCTCTTCTCAAGCTCCAATATCATGTAGGAGAGAAACCCTTATAAACCACTCCAACTCTCCTTCCACTTCCAAGGTGGGACTAAACTTCCCACCACACCTAGTGCCATATATCCCACATGGGCCCTTAGAGATTTTTCAGAAATTGCAATATGGGCCTAGAGCCCATCTCGATTTCAGCAATCCCCACCAGATCTCGAGGGCCCATAGTGTCCTCTGTTCCAAATCTGTTTTGATATACTAGTGTTTGGTGAAGACCTGTTAAGGTTGAGCTTCACCTAGAACAAGTAGCTACATTCCTTCACTGGCTGAACAATGTACTATGCCTTGAATTGTCGGTTTAGGCGAAAAAGTTTCACCACATGTCTTACTAGTCTTGGGCTGCGAAGGCTGACCCCTCGGTGGAGCATATAAGTCACACTTCGGCCTATTCATGAGTTTACTAGAGATCACCCCAATCTCATAGGCTGTGACTAGCATCGGGCTCACATAGGTGTGTTCCTCCAAAGATCGCTCTGTAGGATAGCATCTTGCTTATACATATAAGCCTTGGAACACATTAAGACAGTAGTCATCCTTCCATACAGTTTCGAGAGTATTGCATCTCCAGCGGAGTGGGTTAGTAGAGTTACTCTCCTCGGTTCACCATGGCTTGTTTTCCTGGTCCTACTTCACGGGATCTCCGATCACATAGGTTGGGCTACCACCATGGCAACTCATGTGGGTCTCATACCCATCTCCTCGATGCACTATCTATCACTACGTGATAGCCCTTTAAGTAAAGGATGCGCGATTCTTAGCCGTATGGACATAGTCCGGCGCTATCACTCGGAGTTTCTTAATTTTCGACAGCTTTTCATCTCATTCTTATGTGTTTGTTGGACTTCATGTTGTCCTTTGAACTCTTCACCTTGGTGATGACGATCGATTATCACAGTTCATAAGGATAGCGGAACGGTTTATCAACCGATGGCAAGTCCATCAAAAGATCTCAAGCCATCTTGCTTCCACACCGAAGTGTCTAATGCTGTTAATTCTGCTTCCATTTTCGATCTCGTTAAGATCGTTTGCTTGCAAGACTTCAGAAACAGCGCCACCTCCAAGAGTAAACATATACCCAGTTGTGGCCTTCATCTCATCGACATCGAGATCCAATTAGCCTCACTATACCCTTCAAATCTTGGCGGGTTTCGGTATAGTGAAGTCCATGATTCATAGTACCTTTCAGATAGCGCATTACTCTTTCAACAGCATGCCAATGTACATCACCGGTTTGAAACAAACCGGCTCAGTTACTCACAGCAAGCGCGATGTCGAACCTCGTTGCGCTTCGCTAGGTACATCGATGAACCAATAATTTGAGAATATCTCAATTGATCTTTAGCCATGCCTTTGGACTTTCGAATCAACACGCTAGGATCATATGGTGTTTGAGATGGTGTGCGATCTGAATATCCAAAGTGACTCAACACCTTCTCAACATAATGGGATTGCAGAAGTGTGATCCCACCCTCATTGTCTCTCAGTAGCTTGATGTTCAAGATAACATCAGCCACACCAAGGTCCTTCATCTCAAAGTTACGAGACGAAGCGATTTGACCTCCTCAATGACTTTGAGGTTTGTTCCGAATATCAGTATGTCATCAACATACAGACACAGTATAACTCCTTCGCCCCCACCATGGCGATAGTATACACATTTGTCAGCTTCATTAACAACGAAGCCAACAGATGTCAGAGTTGTATTAAACTTATCATGCCATTGCTTAGGTGCTTGCTTCAGGCCATATAAAGATTTCAGCAACCTACACACCTTTCTTTCCTGACCATCTATCACAAAGCCATCTGGCTGTTGCAAGTAGATTTCCTCATTTAGCTCTCCATTCAGAAAAGCCGTCTTGACATCCATTTGATGGACGAGAAGACCATGTGAGGCCGCCAACGAGAGTAATACTCGAATGGTGGTCAGTCTAGCCACAGGTGAATAAGTATCGAAGAAATCTTCCTCTTCTTTCTGGTCATAGCCCTTGGCCACAAGCCTAGCCTTGTACTTTTCAATCGTACCATCGGGCCTAAGCTTTTTCTTGAACACCCACTTACATCCCAGTGGTTTGCAACCATAGGGACGGTCGGTGATCTCCCATGTCCCGTTAGCCATGATGGAATCCATCTCGCTCTGGACCGCATCCTTCGAAGAGTCAGCACGAGAGGCATACGCTTACGAAATAGAAGTGGGAGTATCATCCACGAGGTACACGAAGAAATCATCACCAAAGGTCTTTGCAGTCCTTTGTCTCTTGCCCCTACCAAGGGTTTCCTCGTCATCCTCCTCAGGATTTTCATCATGTGTTTGTTCATAATATTCCATAGGGATGGCAGGTTCAGGAGTCTCCTCAGATTCTGTCTAGAAGTGCTTTGCATATCTCTCATAGGAAAAATATCCTCGAAGAATGTAGCATCCTTAGACTCCATAATTGTACCGACCTTACGGTCGGTACCTCAATTCACTACTAGAAATCTATAGCCAACGCTGTTCTTAGCGTAGCCCAAATTAACGCAGTCCACAGTCTTGGGTCCAAGCTTACGCTTTTTGGGGATCGGCACGTTGACTTTCGCCAAACAGCCCCAAGTGCGCTTAAAACGAGAGTGTCGTCCTTCTATTTGCCCATTTCTCATAGGGAGTGATCTCATTATCCTTTGTCGGAACTTTATTCAGGACATGACATGCCGTCAATATAGCCTCCCCCCACCATGCCTTGGATAAACCCGATGTATCTAACATGGCGTTAACCAAATCAGTTAGAGTATGATTTTTCCGCTCGGCAACCCCATTTGGTGGGGTGAATAGGAGGCGTCCTCTCATGAATAATGCCATGTTACGAGCAGAAGAGTCAAACTCACTCGAGAAGTACTCTCCACCACGGTCGACCGGACTCGTTTAATTTTCTTTTCAAGTTGATTCTCAACTTCTGCCTTATAGATTTTAAAGTAGTGTAGAGCCTCATCCCTAGTATTTAACAGATAAACATAGCAATATCTAGTGGAATCATCTATCAATGTCATGAAGTATCTCTTTCCACCTTTAGTCAACACACCATTCATCTCACAAAGATCAGAATGTATGAGTTCTAATGGTGCCAGGTGTCTCTCCTCCGCGGCCTTATGAGGCTTGCGAGGTTGCTTAGCAGCAGCAAAGGAACGACAGTGGGTGTGCGCGTGAGCAGATGTGATCTGTTCGTGGCGGCTAGGGTTAGGAGACACCGCACGGTTATATAGGCGCAGCCGCGTGGAGAGACGTGGGCTTGACCCACGTCCGAGTCCGTGACAGCCCACGATCCGACGTCTCAGATCGTGGCCCTGCTGTCAGAACCTCTCCGTTAGTGACTGGCAAAAATAAGCGCGTAGGTGTGAGCTCGGCTCGGCTCATTCTCGCGTCGCGTCGCGTCGCGTCGCGTCGAGGCGGGCGGCGGAGGAGCGCGCGAGGGCCTCTTCTCTTCTCAAGCTCCAATAGCATGTAGGAGAGAAACCCTTATAAACCACTCCAACTCCCCTTCCACTTCCAAGGTGGGACTAAACTTCCCACCACACCTAGTGCCATATATCCCACATGGGCCCTTAGAGATTTTTCAGAAATTGCAATATGGGCCTAGAGCCCATCTCAGATTGCAGCACTACTGCTGTTGTTTGTTTCCAGGTTTTATGTTTTCTTAGTAGAACAAATAGTAAGATAAGGTATGCAACTTGAAAGATGTATAATGTTATTACGTGTTGTCACTTTGGTAGATTTAAGATAAGAATGGTCACCTTTCTTTCCAGGTGGAAAACCTAGTCAACTTCACTGGCTATACTATTATGCCATCTGGATTGATTTTATACACTAAAACTGCAGCTCTGCTTCCAAAATTTAAGAATACCTTAAAGCAAATATGATCATTCAACTAAGGAAGTGCGCCTATTTAGAGAAATATTCAACACATTCCTTTTTTTGCACACATGAGCATAGGATTGCTTCAATCCGCCGTACAAAACTGGGTAATATTGTGCGCAGTAGGTACAACCTCCAATTCCATTTGCATGAAAACTGATCTCAACCATACTTAACTATTACTCCCGCCGTTCCTAAATATAAGTCTTTTTAGAGATTCTAATATGGACTACATACGGAGCAAAATGAGTGAATCTACACTCTAAAATATGTCTATATACATCCGTATGTAGCCTATATTGAAATCTCTAAAAAGACTTATATTTAGGAACGGAGGGAGTAGCAAACAAACTACAGACCAGCTTGAACTTACTAACTAGGCAAACAGCTATTTGCATAGAGCTAAATAGAAAGTCTAAAGCCAAAAAAAAGGCTTATAAGTTACTCATTCAAGCAGCTTCGGTCTCCCATCAAGTGGTAACACCTCTTTCTGTAAATTTGTTTGGCGGTAGATGCTACATTTTCTGTACTTTGGTTTATGATTACCAGACAGAGAAGGTTATCAATGAGGAACCTGGAAAAAATTATCCTGAAAACGGATACTATATCTGGTTTTCCAGAATGACCTGATGCCTAAAAGTTCCTACTTCTACCATCGAACTTAGCACCCATCTAAATAACTCAGCCGTGCTGTGCCTTAAATTCAATTAGGAAACCCAGTTTATTGTACACCAGTCAATCTTTGCCACCGCACGGTACAAAAACAGATGACCTAAAAATTCGTTTTTCTGCACGTAACAGACATTTGTCACTCCCTATTCAACTCCCTTTGTGCTATCTCTAGTTAAAAAATAATATTTTGGAATGATAGCGATGCGAACACACCTTACCTATTGGAGTTACATAGGGAAACCACATTTTCATAAAAGTATAGTTTACTTGATTAGCTTTAAAAATTGCATATAAAAAGTTAACTGTAAGAACACCATAACTAGTTAGCTGCTAGCTTCTTGATGTAGAAATCCGAAATGCACCTATATTGTGTTGGAACTAATCTTGTTATTAGTATTAAGCATTTAAGATTAGGGTAATATTTAATTTGTTGCATTGTGTAATAGCCACGTAGAGATGCATTAGTCAGCCAAGTACAAAGAAAATTGCATGCTCGGCAACATGGCGTAGCGGCCGGATCAGCAGCACAGAGATAGAGCGAGTGCACGCGAGCAGATCGGCAAGCCAGGAGATGAGTGGCCGTAGTCATGTACGTGTGTACTAGGTGACCAAGTGATCAGTGCATGTGGAGAGATGTAGCCTGCATGCACATGTATTAGTGTGGTCAAGTGTTTGTTAGTGGCAGACTACATGCATGGAGGTAAACGGCCGAGCTGTGTGGCCGTTGCGCGAAGTTCGGCTAGCTAGTGCTGAACGTGCATGCATGAAGGTAGGTAGTGCGGAGTCAAAAACGGATCAAGCCATTTGTGTGTGGCTTGGCCGGCGTGTGTGCATGTGGTGGTTAGTGGGTGCGTGATAGTCGTGTGAGTCCGGCTATTAAAGCCCATGTATTTGCATCATTGTGTGATATGAGTTGTGAAGAAGATAATGAGAAAAGGCACTATGTGCGTGTGCCAAAGTGTGTGTATGTTCTTCTTCCTTGCGTCCATGTGCGTCTTTGTTCCTTCTTTCCTGGGGCAAGGCCAACATATTGGTCATCTATTTATGAAAATACACATCCACACTAAATTTGGTAAAAAAAAAAGTCATCTATTTATGAAAAGTATACATGTGTTAGTCAATATATTAAATATTTCTTCCCGAATCAAGGCTGAAAATCTACATGGCAAGAGTGATACATTGAATTCTACATGTGCAGCCCGGTCATCCGCAAGCTGCTCTCATGCCGATTCCTCGATTGTATAATTTCATATGTGGTCTCTACCACCACAGGTTAACTGGGCAATGTCTTAACAGTGGGATACAACGAATGGAGGAGCATCGAAGTTATACTGTCGTCGACTAAACTGGACCGTCCGGGTTTGTTTGCCGGTAGACTGTGTTGTCCGATGTTCCACAACCATGGCAACCTGCACTGGAATTCTAGTTGGTTTGATTTTCACATTACGGGCCCTAGATGCATTCTTGTATTTGACACAGATACCGAGTCATTCTGGTGGATGCGCGGTCCTTCCCAGGTGCACTGCTTTGCTGAGTTGTTCGACATGAATGGGACACGTACAGGCTGTATGCACAGCAAACCGGTTCAGCAGTAACCCGCAACAACTTTTGATATCTGGCTAGTGCAGGACTATGAGGCCGAAACATGAGTCTTCAAGTGTTGGATTGATCAGTTTGCTTTGCCTATGGAATCACGGCATGTATTTTCTCTTAGCTCTTCTTACTTATTAGTATTACTAGTAGAACATGTCATTTTGCACCTACGCTATTCATACTTATTGTAATGTCTTGAACATCTAGGTAACTTTATAAACTATGGAGTATTGTTCGGTGTTAGAACTTTATTATTGTGCCTCCCTGCCACCCAAATTTACTATAATTTTGTTACGGCTGTCTTTGGTTGAGCTACACGAATTGTTATCATGTGGCTTATCCGTGGGCTGTTAGTTTGGCGTCTGTTTCTCTGTGTGCAATTTGGTCATAAGTATTAAGCTGTGCCTGCTTTTTCTGAGCATGTTTTTAGGCATATTTGCATACATGATACATGTGTGTATTATGACACTTAATTAGCATAGTTATCATAGTTTTAAATGGCGCGCTAAGCATCTTAGCGGCGGACCTCTTCCAAATGCTATAGCGTGCTATAGCGAAGCTATAGCGCGCTATTTAAAATGTTTGTTCATTTGTTTGGATCAAAGTCTCTTAGCGCAAGACCTTTTGTAAACGCTATAGCGTGCTATAGCGGAGCTATAGCGGACTATTTAAAACAGTGATAGTTATGTGTCTCATAGTTACTGGATTGCTGCTATGGTTGAGGAAAGAACCGGTGCTATGGTTGCGTGTACTTTTTCTTCCGGTAGAAGTGAGTTGAAAGATGGACTCTCCTGGAGCAAGGTAAATTTTACTTAGAATTGGTCTTGCTCATATTGTTTGAGAATGCGTTTGTCTGACAGTGATACACTTTGGCATTTCCTTAGATGTCAGTCATTGCATTTTAAGTTGTTGGAATGGTTATTCAGTACTTCTCATTTCAAGGCTGGTACTTTGATCTTTGTTGTTCAGGATGCAATTTGGTGTAAACTCTAGTCCTGTTTGCTTATAGCACCTGGTTTCTCCTGCTTTATGTGTCAACATGTTTTAGTCAGGCATACCTGCGTAGCTGCGTGCATTATGTCACTTAAATAACACAAATTTATGTCTGATTGTTACTTCAGTGCTGCTATGATTGAAGAAAAGCGCCCTCGTGTTGGGGGTGTTGCTAAGGCCTCTGGCTTGCTGATGTCCTTCTTTTGCGTTCAGGGTTTAGCATTTGAAATATCGAAACGAATAGAAGGTGCACTCTCCCCCAGCTTGTTCCACTCGGTGTGAAATTTGGTCATAACTCCCAAGTTTCACGTGCTCTTTGTATAAACATGTTCACTTGCATATAGTTGCATGTATTACGACACTTAATTAGCACAGTTTTTTTCTCTGATTGGTAGTGCTGCTATGTTTGGAGAATTAGCCTTGGTGCTTTGGTCGTGTGTCTGAAGTATGGCCAAGGCCCTTGTTTCCTGCTGCTTTTGTTCCCAGTATTATCTACAACTTCAAAGATATGCTCTGGAGCAAGGTAAATGTACTTTCAGTTCACATTGTTATGAAGCAAGAATAGCATTGCTATGATGACAGATTTCGTCATGCTCATCTTCTTTGGGTGAATGCTTTTGTCCGACGGCAACACGCTCTGGCATATCCTTAGATTTTTGTAATTGCATTATTAGTTGTTGAAACGATGTTTAGTGAGGATCTCTGGCTTCCAGGCTGGTAATTTGATCTTTGCCGTTGATAATGCTTATAGCATCTGACTGCTCCTGCTTGTCGTGCCAACATGTTTTCGCTGCGGCTGTAGTCATACTTGCAGCTGCATATGCAATGGCATTTAATTTAGCACATTTTTGTGTCTGACTGATTTAACACGTTTTCATTGGAGGCATACTTGTTAGGACTTGGGAGTATTGTCAGAGCCTCTGTTGTGTTGCTGGTTTTTCCTTATGTCAGGTAGAAACAAATTGAAGATGCGCTCCCCTGGAGCAAGATATTTTGTACTGGTCCATGTTGCTAGCAGAAGATTTTATATATTATATCAGTTTTGGTGATTTAAGACTGGCCAGTATTTTTCTTCCATGTGGCTAATTCGTGTCGTGCCTGAGGTCGCATGGAAAACCCAGCAATTCATTATTTCTGTTTCCTTTTTCTCTGTTATTTATATTTCGTTTTTTCTCAGTTAAGTGTAAACAGATGTATGTCTGTAAACTATAGAAATGCACCTTCACTGCACTGTACTATTGATCACTTGCCGAGGCCTGCCTTCTTTCATGTTTTCAGTAGACCCAAGTTTGTGCAGAAGCAGAGCACATCATCATGGTATTGGCAGACCATGTGTTGCAGGTGAAGAATTCAAGGGTTACTCTTAGATTTCAGGTGCTGGGGATGCACTCGTTCTGTTGGAAAGATTTTACTCTTAATCTATTAGATGAAGCAAATATGACTGGCTAGTTTATTTTTTTAAATACGGAGTACAACTTAGATTTGAGCACATGCACATACTGACATTGTTACCACCACCCGCGTGACTCACACAATGCCTGCTGTAAATATAAGTAGCAAAGCATCCAGATTGATGAAGCCTCTCCACTCTCCCTCAATGAAGCACCAATGCTCCAGCCGAAGCCCCGACTAGCCCTTGGTGAAGCACCGTCACACTCCGAGTGAGTCCGGAATCATACTACCAACTCCAAAGAATGGGCCTGGGTAGGCCCACGGCTCCTTACCATCGTGTTGAAGTCCGACTCGAGGTTTGTTCCTTTAGCCAGGCAAGAGACACCGATCTACATCAGATACTTATAAAGTTACAAAGTACCCTTCCTCACATCACATAATTCACAGTAACCCACAACCATTGCTGGAGAATCGTTGCCTGCTCGGCGATGGAGAGAGTCGTTGCCTGACTGTTCTTTCTCCATGCAATTACGCTGCTGCATTGAACACTTGGCAATGAAAACTCAGAACTACTCCCTCCGTCCGAAAATAAGTGTAGTGGTTTTAGTTAATTTGAACTAAGACCACAACACTTATTTTGGGATGGAGGGATTATTAGATTAAAGGTTTAGTCTTAGATTTCAGCTGCTGGGGATGCACTTATTCAGCTGGTAAGGTATAATTTTTGGCAGGTGATGAGTAGGGGCTTTGTTATACAAAGGAAATAGTGACTGACTTCCCTTTTTTAGCTATGGAGTGCAACTTTGATTTGATCACACATACACGCGCTGACATGCTATCGCACGCATGTGGACTCATGAAACACACAATGAAAAAAATAGCGCGTTATAGAAAATAGCGTGGCCCCTGAAAATATGCCCCCTACCACGATACCACCGATATGATAATCCACTCTAGCGAGACATCATGTTGATAAACTGAGGTTCACTCCCATGGGATGCAGATATGACCATTCCCACTAGCAATCTAACCAACATACTGTATCCTATATTATGGGGCGTGAAGTATTGCCAGTATTCAGGTGTGTTTTGGCCAACGCATTGCTGGTGCATATTAGAAATTTTAAGTTGACCAGTGTTGATTCATTCTGGTGGGCTCGACATGAAAATAGAAGCAAAGTAACTTCTTGTTAGCTTCAATGCAACATCATCAAAGAAAATAACGAAGAAGCTGTCCAGCCATCAACATACGCATTATGAAATGGCATAGGAAAGTTCCAGGTGAATTCTCAGTCATCAACACGCACAATGTGATACTTTTTTCTGATAAAGGACGCTTTATTACTTAAAAGGTTTAAGCATTACACCTGGCCTCCATACACAATGTGATATAACATGAGAAAGCTGAAGATGCACTAGTAGAGGGCAGAGCAACCATCGGGGACCAATTGAAACTAGTTTGCATGGACTCATGGACCTAGTTTTACTATCCTACCCCCTACCTACCAACACCATGGATAATCTACGTCATTTGTCAATGCATGCTTCCCTATAAGACCCCTCATGAGCACGTAACTAATTCCACACACTCTTTAATGAAACACCAGGACCTCTTGAAGTGAGTCCAAGGAGTCGCATACGACTCAGACCAACGTTGATTAGGTATCATGGGAGAGGGTACCGAGGTAGTGGAAAATGATTCAGGCATGTAACTGAACCCACGTCGACTCCTTCCCAACAGATTAGGTCATGCTCCACCAAGATGTCTAGACCTTTTAAAAAAACATCAATGTGTCACTTTAGTACTCCAAGTAGACAATGCCAATGGTGAACCAACTTCCGTCCCGGTGGACCGACTTTCGGTTTGCTGGTGTACCCTCGGTACATGGAACATCACCATTGCTAACTTTACTTATGAGCGTGTTACCAAGGATACCCCTTAGTTGAGAGTTGTGCACATAAAAACAACATGAGACGTATGGGGAAAAAAAAATCTAATTTGCTTCTCTATCTTCTTCTTCTTTTACCTCGAGAGAGAATTGGCAGTGTGTAACTTGAGTTATGTGAGAACCCTTGTAATCAAAGAGAATAGTTACCACCTTCCGTCTTCCCTTCCCCCAACGGGTCATTTCACAAATGCCAACATCATATTCCTTCTCTCAACCCCTCACTGTCAGCTCTATGACCAATGGCAATGTCGCACTACTATATAATGGAGTCGTCACTCTTGTTTAACTATTAGTTATGTATGCAATACAAGGAATTCAGCAACTTCCATCGAAGAGTGCCCATCGACAAGCCAGCCGACATATCTAGTAGGTCGGTCCACTCTAGCGAGATCATCGTCCTTCATCTCCTTGGCCCTTGCCGCCATAAGGCCACTGGTCATGATGGTTGTCCACTATATCCGCCTGTGAAAGAGGAAGCTGAGTCAAATCCACCTACTATCACTCGGTACGAGCATCGCTTGGTCGAGACAGTAATCGTCCACATCGAAGAAAGCAGTATCAGTGATTGAACCAGTGTCTAAGTCAATAATCCTTAAACGCGAGAAACATATACATTTTAGGAACACTCCCAACCCACAGGGGCACTGGAAAAAGCTTGATTGCAACCACAGTTTCCATCTCCCTCAAAATATTTTTCTAGGAGAGGGGGGCGGTGCCCCCCCCCCCGGGTTGCATAGCTCCACCACATGATACATCCAGTGAGTTGTCGAGCATAGCTCCACCACAGGATAGACCCAGTGAGTTACCGAGCATGGCTCCAACAAAGGATACACCCGTTGAGTTACCAAGCATACCTCCACTATAGGATGCACCCGGTGAGTTGCTGATTTCTTAGATGAATACCACTTTGATTATGACTATACTTAATTATGACATTACCTTTTTTTCCATATCCAGGTGAGGCGAGTGCACCACGGCATCGATCCTCATTGAGCATGGACACCAATAGCTCGGTTGCCACATGGCATCGCCATCTACAACTCTAGCTTTCGAGTACAAGTCTAGGATCAAGTTTCCTGAGAATAAAGGTCTAGGGTCAAGTGGTTCTCTTATTTATTTATTATTTGGAATCTAGGTTGTTGATTAGCATTAGTAGGGAAGCTTCTTCCTGGGTCGCTTGTAGCGGAAATTGACTATGTGTAATTACATGATGATCAAGAAGTGTGTTGCTTGTTAGCTCTGCATTTTTCATATTCGGCTGCAAGTCCTTTGGCTACAAAGACAAAAAGAACAATAAGAAGCAAATGCTAACTAGCATCTTAAGTTTGAGGTTCCTAGATCGAGGATAGGGTGATCAAATGCAGGATGCTTCTATATACATGTCCACAAAGTCAATAGCTACAGCACATACTTGTCCTACCAATTCATTCTCGATTTTTGAAGAAACATGAGAATTTAATAATGAAGTTTTTCTTCGGATAGATTGATTACCTCACAAAATTCGGCATATGTTCGTTAAGTTAACTCTTAAGATGTATAACTGAATCTGCTCTTGAGCACTTTAATAGACGTGAGAATTGTAGATATGGTACTCCATCAACATATTAGTGGTTCTCAATAGACAAACTTATGCCAGTAAGAATTTCATGCTCTTAGTCTTATCAACGTAGGTTCATGATTAGAAAGATAGCGCCTCATCAAAGCTCCATCTAAGAACCTAATGAAAAGAAAAGTGTTTTACAACTACAGGTTGCATTACATGTATTCCTCATTAAAAGCTAAGGAAAAAAACTTTTTGAAGAACTCAAAACGGGGGGAAAAGGCAAATGGTGATGATAAATCTTCAGGCTTAGTAACAACTGACATTGCTAGGGAGGGAAAAAGGCAGCCTGGACCATTTTCACTAAAACTAGAGGAGTTTTCCAAATTCAAGTGAACTTACGGAGATTTTGTACCGGAGACGATTACATGGCTAACACTAGGTTAGAGAACATCACATACCCTAATTGTGCTGCAATGGTTTACGAAATAGGATTATCACACAATCTTGTATTTCAGAATTTTTCTGAACAAGGTACAATAGCTGCTCACATACACTCGTCCCTTCATCGTCCCTATGAAGGCACGTACACAAACCTTATACTTACTTTTTAAAATACACTACAGACGTAAACGCTTAGAAACACATACACCCATCCCTACGAACACACGCACACCCTATTCTAATGAGCACCTTTGAGACAGTGAGCAGAAAAACATCTACAAATTGACAAAGTCACCATAGTCGCCTCGTACTCGACGGAGTCGTTGATACGTCTCTAACGTATTTATAATTTTTTATTGTTTCATGCTATTATATTACCAAACTTAGATACTTTTTATACGATTCTATATCATTTTTGGGGACTAACTTATTAACCCAGTGCCTAGTGCCAGTTGTTGTTTTCTGCTTGGTTTTGGTTTTCCAAAAAAGTTGTTCCAAAGCGGAGTCCAGCTGACTCTGAAGGCAAGGCAACAAAGCGGCGTCGTGAGGCGGGTAGCAAATATTGGGAGAACCCGAGAGCCACGAAACAACTTTTCGCCGTCGCAAGCTTCATTCTTCCCGATCCGATCTGGAGACCTTTTTCGGTACTCTACTTGAGAAATCGATCATGGAGGGCTTCTACATCAACCTTGCTGCCCTTCCGATAATGTGTGAGTAGTTCAACGTCGTCTCCAACGTATCTATAATTTTGATTGTTCCATGCTATTATATTATCTGTTTTGGATGCATGCATTAATATGTTATTTATATTATTTTTGGGACTAACCTATTAACATAGAGCCCACTACCAGTTTCTGTTTTCTCCTTGTTTCTGAGTTTTGCAGAAAAAAATACTAAACGGAGTTCAAACGTAATAAAACCTTCGTGATGATTTTTCTTGGACCAGAAGACACCCAGGAGACTTGGAGATGAAGTCGGAGGAGCCACGAGACGGCCGCAAGGGTGGAGGGCGCACCCAGGGGGGTAGGGCGCGCCCCCTATCTTGTGCCCTCCCCGGTGACTCCCCTGACCTAATTCTTTCCCCAATATATTCACATATATTCTCAAACCACCAGAAGCATCCACGAAAACACTTTTCCACCGGCGCAACCTTCTATACCCATGGGATCCCATCTAGGACCTTTTCCGGCACCACATGGGAGGATTCCATCAAGAAGGGCTTCTACATCAACCCTATTGCCCTTCCGATGAAGCGTGAGTAGTTTACCACAGACCTACGGGTCCATAGCTAGTAGCTAGATGGCTTCTTCTCTCTCTCTCTGATTCTCAATATCATGTTCTCCTCGATGTTCTTGGAGATCTATCTGATGTAATACTCTTTTGCTGTGTGTTTGCCGAGATCCGATGAATTGTGGATTTATGATCAGCTTATCTATGAATATTATTTGAATCTTCTCTGAATTCTTTTATGCATGATTTGATATCTTTGTAATTCTCTTCGAACTATTGGTTTGGTTTGGCCAACTAGATTGGTTATTCTTGCAATGGGAGAAGTGCTTAGCTTTGGGTTCAATCTTGCGGTGTCCTTTCCCAGTGACAGTAGGGGCAGCAAGACACATATTGTGTTGTTGCCATCGAGGATAAAAAGATGGGATTTTCATCATATTGCTTGAGTTAATTCCTCTACATCATATCATCTTACTTAATGCGTTACTCTGTTCTTCATGAACCTAATACTCTACATGCAGGCAGGAGTCGGTCGATGTGTGGAGTAATAGTAGTAGATGCATAATTGCTTCGGTCTACTTGACACGAACGTGATGCCTATATTTCATAATCATTGCCTTAGATATCATCATAATGTTGGGCTTTTCTATCAATTGCTCGACTGTAATTTGTTCACCCACCGTATTATTTGCTATCATGAGAGAAGCCTCTAGTGAAACCTATGGCCCCCGGGTCTATTTTCCATCATATAAGTTTCCGATATACAATATCAGTTTCCGATCTACTATTTTTGCAATCTTTTACTTTCCGATCTATAAACCAAAAATACCAAAAATATTTACTTTATCGTTTGTTTAATTTCATCTATCTCTATCAGATCTCACTCTTGCAAGTAACCGTGAAAGGATTGACAACCCCTTTATCGCGTTGGGTGCAAGTTGTTTGATTGTTTGTGTAGGTATTGATGATTTATGCGTTGTCTCCTACTGCATTGATACCTTGGTTCTCAAACTGAGGGAAATGCTTATCTTTATTTTGCTACATCACCTTTTCCTCTTCAACGGAAAAACCAACGCAAGCTCAAGAAGTAGCATTCACCACAGACCTACGGGTTCATAGCTAGTTGCTAGATGCTTCTTCTCTCTCTCTCTCTCTCTCTCTCTCTCTCTCTCTTTGATCTTCAATACAGTGTTCTCCTTGATAAACATGGAGTTCTATCTGATGTAATGTTCTTTTACGGTGTGTTTGTTCGGATCCGATGAATTGTGGGTTTATGATCAAATTATTCACTGAAAGTAACTGATACTTATCTGAACTTTATTATGCATGATTATTATCGATTTGTATTTCTCTCCCATCCATCCATTTGGTTTGACCAGCTAGATTGATTTATCTTTAGCGAGAGAGGTGCTTTGTAGTGGGTGCATGATACGTCCATTTTGCATCATGTTTTCTTACTGCTATTTATAGTGTTTTTATCCATATTAATGCTTTTTGGAGTAATTCTAATGCCTTTTCTCTCATAATTTGCAAGGTACACACCAAGAGGGAGAATTCTGGCAACTAGAAATCTGGACCTGAAAAAGCTACGTCAGGCCACCTATTCTGCACAACTCCAAATGAGCTGAAACTTCACAGAGATTTTTTATGGATTATTTAAGAAATATTGGAGCCAATAAACACCAGAGGGGGGGCCACCAAGTGGGGAGAATCCACCTGGGCGCGCCAGGCCCCCCAGGCGCGCCCTGGTGGGTTGTGGCCTCCTTGGCCCACCTCCGGTGCCCAACTTCTGGTATATAAGTCATTTTGACCTAGAAAAAAAATAGAGAGAAGACTTTCGGGACGGAGCGCCGCCGTCTCGAGGCGGAACTTGGGCAGGAGCAGTTTTGCCCTCCGGCGGAGCGATTCTGTCGGGGGAATGATGGTTGCTGCAACTACGCCGGTATTTCTCCCAAGAGGAAGGGATGATGTAGCACAACAATGGTAGGTATTTCCCTCAGTGATGAAACCAAGGTCATCGAACCAGTAGGAGAACGAAGCAACACAATGTAAACAACACCTGCACACAAACAACAACACCTCGCAACCCGACGTTTTAAAGGGGTTGTCAATCCCTTTCGGGGTATGGCGCTTCAAGATAGGCAAATGGACGTGAGGTAAATTGTAGTACATTGATAGATCGAACGCCAAATAAAATAAGTAGAGACAAAACGCAGCAAGGTATTTTTGTATTTTTTGGTCTAATAGATCTGAATAAAACCGCAAGGGAAAAGTAGATCACAAGATCCGGGGGCCGCAGGTTTCACTAGTGGCTTATCTCGAGAAAATAGCAAACGTGGGTAAACAAATTATTGTTGGGCAATTGATAGAACTTCAAATAATTACGACGATATCCAGGCAATGATCATTACATAGGCATCACGTCCAAGATTAGTAGACCGACTCCTGCCTGCATGTCTATTACTCCACACATCGACCGCTATCCAGCATGCATCTAGTGTATTAAGTTCATGGAAAAAAGGAGTAATGCAATAAGAATGATGACATGATGTAGATAAGATCCGTTATCTATTGCGGCAGATAGGGATCCCATCTTTTTATCCTTAGTAGCAACGATACATACGTGTCGGATCTATTTATGTCACTAGGATCAAGCACCGTAATATCAAACCCACTACCGGGCACCTCTTCCCATCGCAACATAAATCGATCAAGTTGGCCAAACAAAACCCAAGTATTGGAGAAGAAATACGAGGCTATAAGAGATCATGCATATAAGAGATCAAAGAAACTCAAATAACTTTCATGGATATAAAAAGATATAACTTATCATAAACTCGAAGTTCATCAGATCCCAACAAACACACCGCAAAAAGAGTTACATCATATGGATCTCCAAGAGACCATTGTATTGAGAATTCAGCGAGAGAGAAAGAAAGCCATCTAGCTACTAACTACGGACCTGAAGGTCTACAAAGAACTACTCACGCATCATCGGAGAGACACCAATGGAAGTGGTTAACCCCTCTGTCATGGTGTCTAGATTGAATCTGGTGGTTCTGGACTCTGCGGCGGCAGGATGAATATTTCGTCGATGCTTCTAGGGTTCTGGTATTTTGGGATATTTATAGAGCAAAGAGACGGTCAGGGGGGCACCCGAGGTGGGCACAACCCACCAGGGCGCGCCTGGGCCTCCTGGCACGCCCTGGTGGGTTGTCCCCTCCTCAGGACCCCTCCTAGGTGCAACCAGGGCCCATCTTCTTCCTTCTGACCCATAAAAAATCTCCGTAAAGTTTCAAGGCATTTGGACTCCGTTTGATATTGATTTCCTGTGATGTAAAAACCATAGAAAAAACAGCACTTGGCACTTGGCACTATGTCAATAGGTTAGAACCAAAACATGATATAAAATGACTATAAAATGATTATAAAACATCCAAGATTGATAATAAAACAGCATGGAACAATCAAAAATTATAAATACGTTGGAGACGTATCAGCATCCCCAGGCTTAACTCCTGCTCGTCCTCGAGTAGGTAAGTGATAAAAACAGAATTTTTGATGTGGAGTGCTGCTCATCAAGTCATGTCATATTCTTTTATTTATAGCATGGAAATTTGGACTTTTATGTGACTCAAAGAAATAATCTAGTTTTGACATAATAATTTAGATACTGAAGCATATCAACAAGCAACCATGTCTTTCAAAATATCAATGCTAAAACAAGTTATCCCTAGCCCATCATACTCAAACATTGATCCATTCATGAAACACACTCGAATATTAGCTACACCCAATACTTAAGTACGATCACATTGCCTCCTAGTTGGTGCTTTTTATAAGGGAGGATGGAGACTCAAATTCAACATAAAATTGCCTAAAGTAAAAGAAAGGCCCTTCGCAGAGGGGAGTAGGGATTTGTAGAGGTGCCAGAGCTCAAAGCGAAAAATAGAGATAAAAACATTTTAGGAGGTGTATCCATCCCACTAACGAAAGCGATGCAGAGTTCCGAACACTTTCCATGCTAGATATGCCATAGGCGGTTCCCAAACAGAAAATAAAGTTAATCATCCAAATGAGATAGTGATGGTTCTCCATAGTCACTGCCACCAACGTACTAGAGCTTAGTGATGAACTATAACACATCAAGGACAGACATGATGATCCTTGAGCAATTCGCGATGTTTGACACCACGAAAGTAGAAATCAAGTAGGAGCATCAATTGTTGATGGTTGGAAAAACTACTAGTTTCAAGAAGGGCAAGGGCAAGAAGCGTTACTTCATGAAACGGCAAATCAGTTGCTGCTCTAGTGAAGAAACCCAAGGTTGAAACAAAATCCGAGACTAAGTGCTTCTGTAATGAGGGGAACGGTCACTGAAGCAGAACTACCCTAGATACTTGGTAGATGAGAAGGCTGGCAAGGTCGACAGAAGTATATTGGATATACATTATATTAATGTGTACTTTACTAGTACTCCTAGTAGCACCATGGTAATAAATACCAGTTTGGTTGCTAAGTGTTAGTAACTAGAAATAAAAGGCTACGAAGACTAGCTAAAGGTGAGATGACAATATGTGTTGGAAGTGTTTCCAAGGTTGATGTGATCAAACATCGTACGCTCCCTCTACCATCGGGATTGGTACTAAACCTAAATAATTGTTATTTGGTGTTTGCGTTGAGCATAGACATGATTGGATTATGTTTGTCACAATATGGTTATTCATTTAAGGAGAATAATGGTTACTCTGTTTGTTTCAATAATACCTTCAATGGTCTTGCACCTAAAATGAATGGTTTATTGAATCTTGATCGTAGTGATACACATGTTCATGCCAAAATATATAAGATAGTAACGATAGTACCACATACTTGTGGCACTGGCATTTGAGTCATATTGGTATAAAACACATGAAGAAGATTCATGTTGATGGATCTTTGGACTCACTCATTTTTGAAAAGATTGAGACATGTGAACCATGTCTATTGGTGTATACGCATGAAGAAACTCCATGCAGATGGATCGTTTGGACTCACTTGATTTTGAATCACTTGAGACATGCAAATCATAAGTTCATAACACATGGGCAAGATGATTGAAAGGCCTCGTTTTCAGTGAGATGGAACAAGAAAGTGATACATCTCCGTCGTATCTATAATTTTTGATTGTTCAATGCCAATATTATTCAACTTTCATATACTTTTGGCAACTTTTTATACTATTTTTGGGACTAACATATTGATCTAGTGCCCAGTGCCAGTTCCTATCTGTTGCATGTTTTATGTTTCGCAGAAACCCAATATCAAACGGAGTCCAAACGGGATAAAAATGGACGGAGAATTATTTTGTAATATTTGTGATTTTTGGGAAGAAGAATCAACGCGAGACGGTGCCCGAGGGGCCCAGGAAATAGGGGCGCGCCCCAGGGAGGCAGGCGCGCCCTGGACTCTTCTGGGCACCCCGTAAGGCAGTTGACACTCTTCTTTTGCCACAAGAAAGCTAATTTTATGAGAAAAATCTGGGCTAAAGATTCACCCCAATCGGAGTTACGGATCTCCAGATAAAAACAGTGAAGGGGCAGAATCAAAGAAGGCAGAAACAGAGAGAGACAGAGAGATAGATCCAATCTCGGAGGGGCTCTCACCCCTCCCATGCCATGGGAGCCAAGGACCAAAGGGGAAACCCTTCTCTCATCTAGGGAGAAGGTCAAGGAAGAAGAAGAAGAAGAAGGGGGGCTCTCTCCCCCTTGCTTCCGGTGGTGCAGGAGCGCTGCCGGGGGCCATCATCATCACCGCGATCTACACCAACACCTCCATGATCTTCACCAACATCTCCATCACCTTCCCCCATCTATATTCAACGGTCCACTCTCTCGCAACCCGCTGTACCCTCTACTTGAACATGGTGCTTTATGCTTCATATTATTATCCAATGATGTGTCGCCATCCTATGATGGCTGAGTAGATTTTCATTGTCCTATCGGTGATTGATGAATTGCTATGATTGGTTTCAGTTGCATGTGTGCTGTCCTATGGTGCTCTCCGTGTCACGCAAGCGTGAGGGATTCCCACTGTAGGATTTGCAATATGTTTATGATTTGCTTATGGTGGGTGGCGTGAGTGATAGAAGCACATACCCGAGTAAGTAGGTTGTTTGCGTATGGGATAAAGGGAACTTGATACTTTAATGCTATGGTTGGGTTTTACCTTAATGATCTTTAGTAGTTGCGGATGCTTGCTAGAGTTCCAATCATAAGTGCATATGATCCAAGAAGAGAAAGTATGTTAGCTTATCCCTCTCCCTCAAATAGAATTGCAATAGTGATTACCGGTCTAGTAACGTAGTGAATTGCTTAGGGACAATTCCACAACTCCTACCACCACTTTTCCACCCTCGCTATATTTACTTCATTGCTTCTTTATCTAAATAGCCCCTAGCTTTTATTTACGTGCTCTTTATTATCTTGCATACCTATCCAATCACACCTACAAAGTACTTCTAGTTTCATAATTGTTCTAGGTAAAGCGAACGCTAAGCATGCGTAGAGTTGTATCGGTGGTCGATAGAACTTGAGGGAATATTTGTTCTACCTTTAGCTCCTCGTTGGGTTCGACACTCTTACTTACCGAAAGAGGCTACAATTGATCTCGTATACTTGCGGGTTATCAAGACCTTTTTCTGGCGTCGTTGCCGGGGAGTCATAGGGTGGGGTGAATATTCTCATGTGTGCTTGTTTGCTTTATCACTAAGTAATTTTTATTTGTTGTTCTTAGTTGTTTTCTATCTTTAGTTATGGGTAGGAAACACAAAATACGAAAAAAATAGTTGTACCTACTACACCAATGGTTGAAGAACCACTCAATATCTATCACACTCCTGAAGCTTTTTACTTGGATCATCTTTGATCCCTTTGTGCTCGTGCTGAAACCCCAACTAGCTTAGTTGAGGGCAACTCTTTAGATGAGCATGCTTGTTATGTGCCACACCGTATATCTGAAAAAGGGAAACTTTTACTGGATCAAATTCATCGTTTGCAATGCTATGCTTGGAATTTGTGTGAAATATATGATGTTACTTATTGTTCTGAAAACCCTAAGAAACACCTTCCCTACCAATGTGAGTTTAGTGATATTGGAATCGTATCTTCGTATGCCAAGGGTGTTTATAATTACTATGTTGTTCAACAAATTGAAGAATTTGTTGCTTTTAAGGGTGCTTATGAAATTGCTTCGTTGATTGAAAAGTATGATGCTACTCTCCACAAATCCGAAAATTTTGCCATACTTGAATATTGTTATGATAATTATGCTTCTAATGCCTATGTTAAACCATATATTGAGGACTTCTCCACTGTCCAAGAAGAGAATAATATTTTACAGTAGTCTATGGAAGAAGAAATTGATGAAACTGTGAGCTCATTGGATGAAAAAGATGATGAGGAGAACGAAGAACAAAACGAGGAAGAGCGGATTAGCTACCCGTGCCCACCTTCTAATGAGAGTAACTCTTTAACTCATACATTGTTTAATTCCCCTTCGTGCTTACCGAAGGATGATTGCTATGATGATTTGTTATGATCCCGTTGATTGTCTTGAAATATCCCTTTTTGATGATGCTTGCTATGCTTGTGGCCAAGATGCCAATATGAATTATGCTTATGGAGATGAACTTGCTATAGTTCCTTATGTTAAACATGAAATTGTTGCTATTGCACCCACGCATGATAGTCCTATTATGTTTTTGAATTCTCCAAACTACACTATATCGGAGAAGTTTGTGCTTATTAAGGATTATATTGATGGGTTGCCTTTTACTATTGCACATGATGATTTTGATAGATATAATATGCATGTGCTTGCTGCTCCTACTTGCAATTATTATGAGAGAGGAACTATATCTCCACCTCTCTATGTTTCTAATATGATAGAATTGCAAGAAACTGCTTATACCATGCATTGGCCTTTACTTGGTGTGCATGAATTGTTCTTTTATGACATGCCGATGCATAGGAAGAGAGTTAGACTTCCTTGTTGCATGATATATGTTACTTTGTGCTCACTACTAAATTATAAATCATTGTTAATTAAAATTGGCTTTGATATACCTTAGGATCCGGGTGGATCCATTACTTGAGCACTATATGCCTAGCTTAATGGCTTTAAAGAAAGCGCTGCCAGGGAGACAACCCGGAAGTTTTAGAGAGTCATTTATTTCTGTTGTGTGCTTTCATATAGTTTAAAAACAAAAACAAATAAAGAGGGGAACCCAAAACTTTTCAAAAAGGAAAGTGAAAGTGAGAAAGACAAGCATTATTGAAGTGGGAGAGCTCCTTGAACTTTGTTCATGCTCACGGAAACTTTGTGAATCTTGATTACAGAAACTTTTCAATGAAAATAATTATCCCCTTGTACAATTCCATTGTATTATAAAAATAATGTGCCGAGGTTTGCCTTTAGGATGTTTACAATGCTTGTTGTTTGTACGGTGCAGGACAGAAACTTTGGCTGTAGTGCGTGATTTTACATGTTTTACTGGAACGTCAAATGGTTCTGATTCATTTTGAACTGTATTTCCGTACAAATTGTTTATTTTCCCTAATTTTGGTAGAATTTTTGGGGTAACATAAGCATGGTGAATCTTCATATTTCTACAGACTGTTCTGTTTTTGACAGATTCTGTTTTTGATGCATAGTTTGCTTGTTTTGATGAAACTATCAATTTATATCAGTGGATTAAGCCATGGAAAACTTATATTACAGCAGCTACATTCAAAAACAAAATCTGAATTGGTTTGCAACAGTACTTAGAGTGGTGATTTGCTTTATTATACTAACGGATCTTACCGAGTTTTCTGTTGAAGTTTTGTGTTGATGAAGTGTTTGATCGAGAAGGTCTCGATATGAGGAAAAGGAGGAGAGGCAAGAGCTCAAGCTTGGGGATTCCTGAGGCACCCCAAGTAAATATTCAAGGAGACTCAAGCGTCTAAGCTTGGGTATGCCCCGTAAGGCATGCCCTCTTTCTTCAACAAGTATCGGTATGTTTTCGGATTCGTTTCGTTCATGCGATATGTGCAAGTCTTGGAGCGTATTTTGCATTTAGTTTTTACTTTTATTTTATGCAACGTCTTTGGTTGATTTATAGAATGCTCATTGCACTTCACTTAAATCTTGTGAGTATGGCTTTATAGAATGCTTCATGTGCTTCACTTATATCATTTGAAGTCTGGATTGCCTGTTTCTCTTCACATAGAAAACCGCCATTTGTAGAATGCGCTTTTGCTGCACTTATATTTGTTAGAGCGTGGGCATATCTTTTGTAGAAAGAATTAAACCCTCTTGCTTCACTTATATCTATTTAGAGAGATAACAGGAATTGGTCATTCACAGGGTTAATCATAAAATCCTACATAAACTTGTAGATCGCTGAATATGATATGTTTGATTCCTTGTAATAGTTTTGCGATATAAAGATGGTGATATTCAAGTCATGCTAGTGGGTAGTTGTGGATTTTAGAGACACTTGTGTTGAGGTTTGCAAGTCCCGTAGCATGCACGTATGGTAACCGTTGTGTGACAAATTTGAAGCATGGGGTGTTTCTTTGATTGTCTTCCTTATGAGTGGCGGTCAGGGACGAGCGATGGTCTTTTCCTACCAATCTATCCCCCTAGGGGCATGCGTAGTAGTACTTTGCTTCGAGGTCTAATAAACTTTTGCAATAAGTACATGAGTTCTTTATGACTAATGTGAGTCCATGGATTATACGCACTTTTACCTTTTCATCATTGCTAGCCTCTTCGGTACCGCGCATTGCCCTTTCTCACCTTGAGAGTTGGTGCAAACTTCGCCGGTGCATCCATACCCCGTGATACGATACGCTCTATCACACATAAGCGTCCTTATATATTCCTCAAAACAGCCACCATACCTACCTATCATGGCATAGCCATTCCGAGATATATTGCCATGCAACTTCCATCATCATCATATACATGACTTGAGCATTTATTGTCATATTGCTTTGCATGATCGTGAGATAGCTAGCATGATTTTTTCATGGCTTGTCCGTTTTTTGATGTCATTGCTACGCTAGATCATTGCACATCCCGGTACACCGCCGGAAGCATTCGTATAGAGTCATATCTTTGTTCTAGTATCGAGTTGTAATATTGAGTTGTAAGTAAATAAAGTGTGACGATCATCATTATAGAGCATTGCCCCAAATAAAAAAAAGAGAGATGCCAAAGAATCCTAAATAAAAAAGGGGGCCAAAGAAGCCCACCCAAAAAAAAGAAAAAAAAAAGAAAAAGAGAAGGGGCAATGTTACTATCCTTTTTCCACACTTGTGCTTCAAAGTAGCACCATGTTCTTCATATAGAGAGTCTCCTATGTTGTCACTTTCATATACTAGTGGGAATTTTCATTATAGAACTTGGCTTGTATATTCCAACGATGGGCTTCCTCAAATGCCCTAGGTCTTCATGAGCAACAAGTTGGATGCACACCCATTTAGTTTTCAGTTTGGGCTTTCATACACTTATAGCTCTTAGTGCATCCGTTGCATGGCAATCCCTACTCCTCGCATTGACATCAATTGATGGGCATCTCCATAGCCCATTGATTAGCCGCGTCGATGTGAGACTTTCTCCCTTTTTGTCTTCTCCGCATAAACCTCCACCATCATATTCTATTGCACGTATAGTGCTATATCCATGGCTTGCGCTCATGTATTGTGTGAGGGTTGAAAAAGCTGAAGCGCGTAAATAGTATGAACCAATTGCTCGGCTTGTCATCGGGGTTGTGCATGATGGGAGCATTTTTGTGTGATGAAAATGAAGCATGGCCAAACTATATGATTTTGTAGGGATAAGCTTGCTTTGGCCTTATTGTTTTGAAAAGACATAATTGCTTTATTAGTATGCTTGAAGTATTATTGTTTTGATGTCAAATGATAGATTATTGCTTTGAATCACTCGTGTCTTAATATTCATGCCATGATTAGACATATGATCAAGATTATGCTAGGTAGCATTCCACATCAAAAATTAATCTTTTTTATCATTTACCTACTCGAGGACGAGCAGGAATTAAGCTTGGGGATGCTGATACATCTCCGTCGTATCTATAATTTTTGATTGTTCCATGCCAATATTATTCAACTTTCATATACTTTTGGCAACTTTTTATACTATTTTTGGGACTAACATATTGATCCAGTGCCCAGTGCCAATTCCTATCTGTTGCATGTTTTATGTTTCACGAAACCCAATATCAAGCGGAGTCCAAAGCGGGATAAAAGCAGACGAAGAATTATTTTGGAATATTTGTGATTTTTGGAGGAAGAATCAGCGAGGCAGTGCCCGAGGGGGCAGGAGACAGGCGCACCCAGGGAGACAGCGCCTGGACTCTCTGGGCACCCGTAAGGCGGTTGGCGCTCTTCGTTTGCCGCAAGAAAGCTAATTTTATGGGAAAAATCTGGGCGAAAGATTCACCCCAATCGAATTCTGGATCTCCGGATATAAAATAAGCGGTGAAGGGCAGAATCGAGAATGCGAAAAGCAGAGAGAGCAGAGATAGATCCAATCTCGGAGGGCTCTCGCCGCTCCCATGCCATGGGAGCCAAGGACCAGAGGGGAAACCCTTCTCCCATCTAGGAAGAATGTCAAGGAAGAAGAAGAAGAAGGGGGGCTCTCTCCCCCTTGCTTCCGGTGGCGCCGGAGCGCTGCTGGGGGCCATCATCATCACTGCGATCTACACCAACGCTACTAGGAAAAGGCATGCTAGTGGCGCACCAGTTTTGCCTTCTAATGGCGCATGGCTGGTGCGCCACTAGACTCACGCCATTAGAATTTTTTTCTAATGGCGCACCACATGTGCGCCATTAGAATCTGGTATTCTAATGGCGCACTGTGCAAGGCGCCATTAGTACGCCCACAAGGCGCCACTATTATCTGCTATACTTATAGCGCAGCACATGGTAGTGCGCCATTAGTAACAACTTTTTTAATTCTTTTCTTCTTAATCTCAGGTCACTATTTCACATATGAGATATTCAACACACATATATATATACAACAAGCATCCATATAGCAATCATATCCAACACACAAGTTTCATCATATATACATACATAGCCAACACATAGTTCAAATCGTTACAAAAGTTTCACATTGTTCATCCAACACCGTTATCCATCAATTCACAAAAGTTTCACATTGATACAAAATAAAAACACAAATGGAAAAGAAGCACTCCATCCACGTAAGCTTCCGTCAATTAAATCAAATCTGCAAAATGATAAACAAGAAGTTAGAAGAAGAAAAAGAAGAAGACTAGAAGAATACTAGAAGAGGAAGAACACTAGAAGAAGAATAAGAAGAGTTTTGGAAAAGAAGAAGAATAAGAAGAAGACTATAAGCTTATTATGTAAACTTGATCATTTTGTGCTAACATAAGTTATTTTGGAGCTAACCTATAGGAAACTAAGCATATAAGGTCTAAGTTAGTATATTAGAGCCAACTTAGGTAAAATGAAGCTAACCTATGTCATTTTGGAAAAGAAGAAGATTAAGAAAAAGACTATAAGCTTATTATGTAAACTTGATCATTTTGTGCTAACATAAGTTATTTTGGAGCTAACCTATAGGAAACTAAGCATATAAGCTCTAAGTTAGTATATTAGAGCCAACTTAGGTAAAATGAAGCTAACCTATAGGAAACTAAGCATATTAGAGATAACATAGGTAACTAAGTATATATATATATATATATATATATATATATATATATCATTTTGGATAGCTAACCTATAGGAGATCGACATACACGACAAAGTAGGCAGTTCTTCTCCTTCTTCTCCTTCATCTCCACGATCGCCTAGAGCGGCGAGGCGGTGGAGGCGATGGAGGTAGTGGGATGTAGTCTTCTACCACAATTGGCGTGGTCATGTCGCCCAGGTGTGGGATCGCCGGCGCCACCACCGGTGCGTGGTCATTGTCGAGCACCACCACCATCGCGAGGCCACCTTGAGCACGACCATCGCTAGGTCATCCTCAGCACCTCCATCTCTTGCCCATGGTCAGCCACCACCATCTCTTGCCCTTGGTCAGCCACCACCAGCGCTAGGTCATCCTCACTGATGCCCATCGTCATGTAGCTCCTCATCCTCACTCTGCTCCTCTTCTCCCGCACTCCAGTCCGGATCATCCTTCTTGTTGTCTATCTTTGGTGCAGAATCGTTCTTTGCTTCGCTACTGCCAGAATCGTTCTTGCTTCGCTACTACCATAGTCATTGCTGCTTTGGCTGTAGAGATGTCATTCTGCTGCTCCTACCTGTCCAAAATGCAACAATGACCGTTAACAATCGATGTGAGACAAAGCCAAATGTAGAGGAATAAGAAGAGGCGAGCGTCGGCATCATCATCGGCGTAAGCGCATGCGACATTTATAGTCTTGTTGTACACCTTCACGATGAGCATGTTGGCGTCGTCGTCGTACATGAAGACAAGGAAGTACCCCAGCTGCAGGTCGTAGGCACGGTAGAACTTCTCCCACCCACGAGACAAGTACATGTGGCCCTTCTTGATCGCCAACTGCACATCCCACTGCCTGCGAAACCCGCAGCCGGCCTGTCGCAGCTTCACATTATTTGGCGGATCTTCACCCATCAGCATGTTCATAAAACTGTCAGGCAGCCTTTGCAGTTTGTGAAAATGAGTGATGTAGCAAACAACAGATATCATAATGAGATGGGTGAAGGGGAGATCTCTCGTTTTATATACCAGCGTCATGGATGATACTGAAGCCTCAAGTATGATAGTGAAGAACTCGGAAGCATCCAAGTAAATGCTGCATGTGTCGCAGATCGGCGGTGGCTGCTTCCCGCCATCTCTGATAAGCAGCAGAAGAGACCAATTAGTACACTTACAATAGATCATAAAACATGCATTAGTCACAAGTACCCCATATGTCCTATTTTTAGCAAAGTCATGCTAAAATTCACGGAAAATTTCAGCATGACCTTTTGGTGAAAATAGGACATATGGATTGCTCAATTTGCGGAATGGAAGTTAATCGACATTCCGGCAAACTCAAGAACCTCTCGGGTACTGCAAATTCATCACGACACAATGGTCGGAGACAAAACCCAACAAACTAGCAAGTCTTTCTCAATGTGATCACAAGTAATTCAGAGGCATCACAATAAAGCAATACCTGCGCTAGCCTAAAACAAGTGAAGTTTCACCCATATAAGAACAACTTTATAAAATCAAAGAAGTTGCTAAATTTTTGTATCCTTCATACACTTGGAGTACAATGCTTTATAATGTTCCATCATCATTACAGAAATCCAAGACCATGTGTTCCATCATCATCATCATTACATAAATCCAAGAAACATCATGCTTTTTAACAGTTTTCAGTTTGGACAGAATCTCGAAAACTACAGTTTGGACAGAATTCCTAACACTTTGGTCTTCTAGTTACAAAACAAAACTGACATAATTCTAGATGCCATAACTGAATTTTTTGACAGTAGCTCCTAACTGAATTTTCTGCTTAAAGGGAAGGCTGACTTAAGTGGCAAGATGATACAATTTGCGTAACATAACAATATATGCATCTTAATATAACACCATCTCCTAACAGAAATAGTATCCCAGGTTTCCATCTCCAGGATCATTTTTTCTAGAGAAAAGCATCATTATAAGGGGAGTTTCTTACTCTACCAGATCTACTAGGGGGCAAAGTAGAACTGATATTCTTTTGCTGACTTCTAGTACAAGGTATAGAAGAGGAGGTAAATACAGTAGACATGTAATTGCAGTGTATTAACAGTATAATTTCAATAGATTTATAGTGCAAATTTATAGTAGAATTACAACTACAGTGTGAGCCAGAACCATACTCAAAATGTAGTAGAAGATACCTTCTGTCCAGCTGTCAATCTAAAGGGCTGCAACTTGGGCTTTGAAATGAAGATAAGTGGCCAGTTAACAAACTGTCAAAAAAATTCAGTTAACACACTGTCAAAAAGTTTCAGTTAACACACTGTCCAAAAAATTCAGTGAATGGATGGCAATACATCATACACTCACATTGCTACATTATTCATCAACTTGTATCATTAAGAAATACTACTCCAGTATAGTTTTGGTGTAAGTAGGTTTTGCCTCACTGTTGTATTCTTCTTTTTGTTAGCTATCTCAAAAAATTGGAATGAACCGTTAGCTATCTCAGAAGCATCATCAGGTACACTTCAACATGTGCTAGCAGCAACAAATGGTCAATATTCATTCTTATTTATGGTCAATATTTATAACCTATCAACAAATGGCAAGAATATTGAGTAATCCACTGCAGTAGGTCTTACCCAAATATATATGACATACATGTGACATACTAAAGGGGATGACACCAAGAATAAAACTAAAAGGCGAGGAAACCGATATCTAGTCTTACCCAAAGGTGAGGCATGACACCAAGAATTGATTATCTGAATTCCGGGCATTCATCTTGCCAATTTATATGATACATCAGGTTCCACTAAGCAATATAATACCATGAACACACAATTCATCTCTATGGGTTCATACCCAAATCACATCGTAAAGTTGCACCAAATTTTAACTTGTTTTTTATTTTATCAATTATCAAGAATTGGTATGAAGATTGCTAAACTTGTATACTGAATCTATAGGGTAAATTGTAACCACACACACTCGTATATTTTTTGTATCCAGTAGGTATATTTATCACACACGCCAAAAGGGGGATAATTAACTACAAAGTGATGTGAGAAGCTGGGCAAATTATCCTTTAGGAATGGCATATAACATGTGTTGTTCTTGACATGGGCTTGCACTGATTCTGAGAGAAAGAAGGAACATGGTTGTGATTATGACTGTGAAGAGTGTGTCAAGGGAACACAATCTGGGACCTAAGCTTTGTGACACAGATAGTCCCAAACAATGCAGCAACAAAGACAGACTATAGCGAATATTTAGTTATCAAGAAAACTATTGCAATTTGTTATCAAGAAAACTATTGCAAGAATATTTAGTTATCAAGAAAGCTATCAAGAAAATTCAGCATTCTTATTTATGATCTACTGCAGATAATCTATTGCAATTTGAATCGTGAACCCTAACTTTTGGAGCATGTGATTTCTGTCTTGAAATTCCTTTTGGAGCATCTGTTGGAAGGAATGGGGAATGGTGGAGAGAGGGAGGAAGGAGGAAGGAGGAGAGGTACCTGGTCGCCGGAGGGGTCGGGGTTGGGATCGGCGAAGGGGTCGGGGTCGGGGTCCGAGCTCGTCCGGGTCCTCGCTCGCCGTGGTCAAAGGAGAGCAGGGGCCGGTGGCGGAGGACGACAGGGGCAGGCGGGGTGGGCGCGTCGGGGCCGCGCTCGCTGGCTGCTGCACGGGCCGGAGGAGGCCCTCGCTCGTCGGAGGGAGGAGAGGAGAGGAGCGGGCGGCGCGGCGGCCATTCCGTTCGGGGCGCGGGCGGCGGGGTGGAGTCCTGCGGGTGTCGGGGCGGCGGCGTCGGGGCAGCGCAAGACCACAGCGGCGGCGGTGTCGCCGACGGCGTGCAGGCGCGGCGTATGGAGGGGGCAGAGCAAGGGGTCGGCGGCGTACGGTTGGGTCGAGTGGATCTGGCGAGGGAGGGAGGGAGGCAACAGTGAAAGGGGGAGGGATCTAATGGCGCACCCCGCCCCGCTGTGCCATTAGAATTTACTAGCCCAACTGTGGTCAGGTTATATTCCACATAACCCCCACTGCATCAGAACAAGCCCACTAGCTCGACTGGTCACCACATAACACACACACTAGGAGGTCCTGGGTTCGATTCCCAGGCTCCCCATTTTTGTATTTATGCATTTAAAATGTTGTTTGATATTTATGAATATGAAAAAATATCATCAAATTTATTATTTGAAAATATAATCAAATTTGTTATTTGAAAATATAATCAAATTTGTTTTTTTTCTTTGTAATTTTAGTTGCATTCATTTGTGACGGTGGAGCGGGCCGGGGATGGTGCGGGGGAGAGGGTGCGGGTGGTCGTCGACGGCGGTGGAGTGGGGGACGGTGCGGGCCGGGGGTCGACGTCGGCGGCCGGTGGAGCGGGGGAGGGTGCGGTGGGACGTCGGCGGCGGTGGAGTGGGGGAGGGTGCAGGCAGGGGGTCGGCGATGGAGTGGGAATGGTGTTTTTTATATTTATTTGTGTTTAAATATGTTCAAACTTGTTTAAATCATAACAGTAATATTTTTTATGCATTTTAAATGCTGTTTTTTATATTTATTTGTGTTTAAATATGTTCAAACTTGTTTAAATTATAACAGTAATATTTTTTATAAAAATAGTAAAAAATTTAAAAATATGTTCAAAAAGTCTTGGTCTGGGGGGCGGGTGCTCGGCGGTGGAGCGGGGAGGTTGCGATGGGTGGAGCTAAGCGGGAGGTCTTGGTGCAATCGAGATGGAGGGGAATCGAGATCAAGTGTCCTCATGAATTCAAAAAGTGCCCATGAAATTTAAAAATATTCATGATATCAAAAGTGCCCATGAAATACAATCGAGAAATGAAGACTACGATTTAAAGTGCCCATTAGTAGTTTTGCAAAAAGGTAAAAATAATAAGTATATATACTAATGGCGCATCTCCTCCGGGTGCGCCATTACTAGTTTAAATATTAATGGCGCCTTTGTGCGGCGATCGCCATTAGTAGTTTTGCAAAAAAAGAATAAAACAAAATTTACAGATAATGGCGCTTTGCACGCTTGGTGCGCCATTAGTAGTTATAGATAGTAATGCCGCATTATGGACCAGATGCGCCATGAGTATGTATGGGAAAATGGAAAAAAAATAATAATTCATACTAGTGGCGCACCCTGTTTACGGTGCGCCAATAGTGTCTTACACACTAATGGCGTACCACAAACAGGTGCGCCATTAGTATATAGTAGTGGCGCACTGCTTCCCCGGTGCGCCATTAGAATCAATCCTATCTATAGCCCTTTTCCTAGTAGTGCAACATTCCATCACCTTCCCCCATCTATATTCAGCGGTCCACTCTCCCGCAACCCGCTGTACCCTCTACTTGAACATGGTGCTTTATGCTTCATATTATTATCCAATGATGTGTTGCCATCCTATGATGGCTGAGTAGATTTTCGTTGTCCTATCGGTGATTGATGAATTGCTATGATTGGTTTCAGTTGCATGTGTGCTGTCCTATGGTGCTCTTCGTGTCGCGCAAGCGTGAGGGATTCCCGCTGTAGGGTGTGCAATATGTTTATGATTTGCTTATGGTGGGTGGCGTGAGTGACAGAAGCACAGACCCGAGTAAGTAGGTTGTTTGTGTGTGGGTTAAAGGGGACTTGATACTTTAATTGTATGGTTGGGTTTTACCTTAATGATCTTTAGTAGTTGCGGATGCTTTCTAGAGTTCCAATCATAAGTCCATATGATCCAAGAAGAGAAAGTATGTTAGCTTATGCCTCTCCCTCAAATAGAATTGCAATAGTGATTACCGGTCTAGTAACGTAGTCAATTCCTTAGGGACAATTTCACAACTCCTACCACCACTTTTCCACACTCTCTATATTTACTTTATTGCTTATTTATCTAAACAGCCCCTAGCTTTTATTTACGTGCTCTTTATTTTCTTGCATACCTATCCAATCACACCTACAAAGTACTTCTAGTTTCATAATTGTTCTAGGTAAAGCGAACGCTAAGCATGCGTAGAGTGGTATCGGTGGTCGATAGAACTTGAGGGAATATTTGTTCTACCTTTAGCTCCTCGTTGGGTTTGGCACTCTTACATATTGAAAGAGGCTACAATTTATCCAGTATACTTGCGGGTTATCAGAAAGCAACTTGTTGGAAGTAATACATTTTGATGTGTGCAGTCCAATGAGTGCTGAGGCACGCAGTGGATATCGTTATGCTCTTACTTCACAGATGATTTGAGTAGATGCTAAGTATATTTACTTGATGAAACACAAGTCTGAAATATTGAAAGGTTCAAGAAATTTCAGAGTGATGTTGAAGATCGTCGTACCAAGAGGATAAAATGTCTATGACATAATCATAGAGATAAATATCTGAGTTATGAGTTTGGTACACAATTAAGACATTGTGGAAATTGTTTCACGACTAATACCGCCTGGAACACCATAGTGTGATGATGTGTCCGAACATCATAGCTGCACCCTATTGGATATGGTACATGCTATGATGTCTCTTATCGAATTACCACTATCGTTTATGGGTTATGCATTAGAGACAACCACGGTCACTTTAAATAGGGAACCACGCAATTTCGTTGAAATGACACCGTATGAACTATTGTTTAGAGAAACCTAAGTTGTCGTTTCTTAAAAGTTTGGGGCTGCGACACTTATGTGAAAAAGTTTTGCCTAATAAGCTCGAGCCCAAAGCAGATAAATGCATCTTCATAGGACACCCAAATAGTTGGGTATACCTCCTATTTCAGATCCGCAAGCAAAAGTGATTGTTTCTAAAAATGGGTCCTTTCTCGAGGAAAAGTTTCTCTCGAAAGAATTTAGTGGGAGGATGGTGGAGACATGATGAGGTTATTGAACCGTCACTTCAACTAGTGTGTCGCAGGGCACAGGAAGTTGTTCCTGTGGCGCCTACACCAATTGAGGTGGAAGCTTATGATAGTGATCATAAAACTTCGGATCAAGTCACTACCAAACCTCGCAGGTTGACAAGGATGCGTACTACTTCATAGTGGTACGGTAATCCTGTCTTGGAAGTCATGTTGCTAGACAACAATGAACCTACGAGCTATGGAGAAGCGACGGTGAGCCCGGATTCCAACGAATGGCTTGAGGCCATAAAATTCGAGAGGATCCTTGTATGAAAACAAAGTATAGACTTTGGAAGAACTACTTGATGGTTGTAAGACTGTTGGGTAAAGATGGATTTTAAAAGGAAGACGGACAATGATGGTACGTATCACCCTTAAGAAAGCTCGACTTGTCGTTAAGATGTTTTTAGACAAGTTCAAGGAGTTGACTACGATGAGACTTTCTCACTCGTAGCGATGCTAAGAGTCTGTTAGAATTATATTAGCAATTACTGCATTATTTATGAAATCTTGCAGATAGGATGTCACAACATTGTTTCCTCAACGATTTTTTGAGGAAAGGTTGTATGTGATACAACCAGAAGGTTTTGTCAATCCTGAAAGATGCTAACAAGTATGCAAAGCTCCAGCAATCCTTCTAATGACTGGAGTAAGCATCTCGGAGTTGGAATGTATGCTTTGATGAGATGATCAAAGATTTTGGGTTTATACAAAGTTTATGAGAAACTTGTATTTCCAAATAAGTGAGAGGGAGCACTATAGAATTTTTGATGAGTATATGTTGTTGACATATTGTTGATCGGAAATGATGTCGAATTTATGGAAAGCATATAGGGCTGTTTGAAAATTGTTTTCAATGGAAAACCTGGATTAAGCTACTTGAACATTGAATCAAGATCTATAAGGATAGATCAAAAATGCTTAATAGTACTTTCAAATGAACACATACCGTGACAAGACTTTGAAGGAGTTCAAAATAGATCGGCAAAGGAGTTCTTGGCTGTTTTATAATATGTGAGTACTGAGTAAGACTCAAGACATGACCATGGCAGAAGAGAGAGAAAGGACGAAGGTCGTCCCCTATGCTTTAGATGTAGGCTCTACAGTATGCTGTGCTGTGTACCGCACCTGAAGTGTGCTTTGCCATGAGTCAGTCAAGGGATACAAGAGTGATCCAGGAATGGATCACAGGACAGCAGTCAAAGTTGTCCTTAGTAACTACTCCCTCCGTTCGGAATTACTTGTCTCGAAAATGGATGTATCTAGAACTAAAATACATCTAGATACATCCATTTTTGAGACAAGTAATTCCGAACGGAGGGAGTAGTGTACTGAGAAATTTTCTCGATTATGGAGGTGGTAAAAGAGTTCATCGTAAATGGTAACGTCGATGCAAACTTTGATACTAATCCGGATGACTCTCAGTAGTAAACCGGATTCATATAGTAGAGCAGTTATTTGGAATAGCTCCAAGTAGCGCGTGGTAGCTGCATCTAGAAGATGACATAGAGATTTGTAAAGCACACATGGATCTGAAAGGTTCAGACCTGTTGACTAATAACCTCTCTCACAAGCGAGATATGATCAAACCCCATGGGTGTTGGATTCATTGCAATCAGATAGTGATGTGAACTAGATTATTAACTCTAGTGCAAGTGGGAGACTGTTAGAAATATGCCCTAGAGGCAATAATTAAATGGTTATTATTATATTTCCTTGTTCATGATAATTTTCTATTGTTCATGCTATAATTGTATTAACTGGAAACCGTAATACATGGGTGAATACATAGACCACAACATCTCCCTAGTGAGCCTCTAGTTGACTAGCTCGATGATCAATAGATGGTTACTGTTTCCTAACCATGGACATTGGATGTCGTTGATAACGGGATCACATCATTAGGAGAATGATGTGATGGAGAAGACCCAATCCTAAGCATAGCACAAGATCGTGTAGTTCGTATGCTAAAGCTTTTCTAATGTCAAGTATCATTTCCTTAGACCATGAGATTGTGCAACTCCCAGATACCGTATGAATGCTTTGGTGTGTCAAACGTCGCAACGTAACTCGGTGGCTATAAAGGTACACTACAGGTATCTCTGAAAGTGTCGGCTGGGTTAGCACGAATCGAGACTGGGATTTGTCACTCCGTATGACGGAGAGGTATCTCTGGGCCCACTCGGTAATGCATCATCATAATGAGCTCAATGTGACTAAGTGATTAGTCACGGGATCATGCATTATGGAACGAGTAAAGTGACTTGCCGGTAATGATATCGAACAAGGTATAGGGATACCGACGATCGAATCTCGGGCAAGTATCATACCGGTAGACAAAGGCAATTGTATACGGGATTGATTGAATCCTCGACATCGTGGTTCATCCGATAAGATCATCGTGGAACATGTAGGAGCCAGCATGGGTATCCAGATCCCACTGTTGGTTATTGACCAGAGAGATGTCTCGATCATGTCTACATGCCTCCCGAACCCGTAGGGTCTACACACTTATGGTTCGATGATGCTAGGTTTATAGGGAAAATTTGTACGTGGTTACCGAATGTTGTTCGGAGTCCCGGATGAGATCCCAGATGTCACAAGGAGTTCCGGAATGGTCCGGAGGTAAAGAATAATATATAGGAAGTGAGGCTTTGGCCACAGGAAGTGTTTCTTGCGTCACCGGTAATGTACCGGGACCGCCGGAGGGTTCCGGGGGTTCACCGGGTGGGGCCACCAGCCCCGGAGGCTTGCATGGGCCAAGAGTGGGAAGGGACCAGCCCCTGAGTGGGCTGGTGCGCCTCCACCAAGGCCCAAGGCACAACAAAGAGGAGAGAGGGGAAACCCTAGGCGCAGATGGGCCTAAGGCCCACCCTAGGGTGTGCCCCCTCTCTCCCCCTCTTGGCCGCCCCCTCCATCCCATCTAGGGCTGCCGCCCCCCTAGGGGTGGGAATCCTAGAGGGGGTGCACCCTCCTCCGCTCCTCCTATATATAGTGGGGGTTTGGGGGCTGCCAAAGACACGAGTCTCTCTCTCTCTCGGCGCAGCCCTACCTCTCCACATCCTCGTCCTTCGTAGTGCTTGGCGAAGCCCTGCTGGAAACCACGCTGCTCCACCACCACCACGCTGTTGTGCTGCTGCTGGAGTTGTCTTCCCCAACCTCTCCCTCCTCCTTGTTGGATCAAGGCGCGGGAGACGTCACCGGGCTGCACGTATGTTGAACGCGGAGGCGTCGTTGTTCGGCGCTTAGATCAGAATTAACCGCGATCTGAATCGCTGCGAGTACGACTCCTTCATCCTCATTCTTGTAACGCTTCCGCATCGCGATCTTCAAGGGTATGAAGATGCACTCCCCTCTCTCTCGTTGCTAGTCTCTCCATAGATTGATCTTGATGATGCGTAGAATTTTTTTGAATTTCTGCTACGTTCCCCAACAGCAACATCATGGCCCACATGTAGCGCGTGTGGTTGTCGACGACGAGCATGAGGTAGCGCTTGCCGCTAGAGGTGGCTGGAGTGATTGGTCCACAGAGATCGGCGTGCACAAGCTCAAGCGGCCCCGCCGCATAGTAGCTCACTTGTGAGGGAAACGACGCACACCATTGCTTCCCCACCGAGCACGCACCAGTGGCATCCCGCACACCATGCGCCGGAGCACGTCAAAGTGCCTGCCACTTCAACACCTTGTCATTGTCGTGTGTAGCCAGGTAGATAGAGTGCGAGATATCCAAGCGTACAACGTACAACCATCTGCCGTTTGGCGCACTCGAGCCAGCTCATGCGGGGCGATTATGCAGGTCGGGGCGCGACCATGTATCTTGGTGGTGCAGCCGTGCCCATCCAGCTGTTCGAGGCTGATGATGCTTGTCTTGGGATGTGGGATGAAGTGGACGTCGGTGAGCGCGCGTTTTTTTAGCCGGGTGAGCGCGCGTTGGTCACCGTTGCGCATAGTGAATGTAACTGTGCTGCGCCCGTCGATGTCCATGCTCCAGCTCTGCGAATGCCACACGGTCTACAGTGATGTAGTTGGACGCGCCGTTGTCCAAGAAGCACCAACCGTCGCATGGCACCCCCTCCGAGCCAAGGTTAACCTCTGCCCGCTCCTCATTGAGAAGGACATGCACGCCCTCACCTTGTGGCGACCACCACCATCAGGAGCGCCGGGTCCTCATTGTGCCCGTCGGCAGCGTGGCCGCCTTGTTCGGCGAGGTCTTCCTCATCGCGTAGGCTCGTCTTGCATCGATCCACGAGCCCAATGCCCATACTTCTTGCAGTGAGCAGCACAGGGTTGTGGGCTTGGCACGACTGCCGGAGCTATGTTCACCGCCGTGCCCTAACCCCGAGCCGTTACCTCCAGATCCGTCGTTCTCATGGCACTACAGGCGCCGTGCCACTCCTCCGCCATCATGAGGAGCTAGCCGCCGCCTGCGTCGATGGAGTCCAGGTCGTAGCGCTCCTCCGCCGCCTTGAGCCACCCAACGAGCACCTGCATCGAGATTATGTCGAGGTCGACAAACATCTCAATAGAGAGCGCGATCTGTGAGTACTGCCGAGAGACGATGAAGAGGAACTTGCGCACGAATTTCTTATCCGGGATTGTCTCACCGAGAAGACTCAGTTGATTCACCATACCTGTCAGTCGCATGGCGAAGTCGACGATGCACTTGCCGTTGTTGAACGCCACGGCGGTGTACTGGTTGATGAGGATTGCAGCCTTGGCCTCGCGTACGCGAGCCACGCCGAGGTGCATCGTCTTGAGGGAATCCCATGCCTCCTTTGCCATGCCCCTGGCCCCGAGGGTCGCCATCATCTCGGGTGGCACCCAGTGCAGGATCGCCTCTATGGCGAGCCTGTCATCGCTGCGAACAACCGTGCCGGTCTTGATTGCCTCCAATAGGTGCCGACCCCTCGAGTGTAACCTGCACCATGAGGGCCCAATCCCCATAGTTGGTACGGGTGGGCATCGGCCATGGTGCTCCGCCCTCGCGCACTACCCGAGTCTACACCACCTGCCCCGGTGCCTCATCAGTAGTGGTGAGCCGCGCTCGCGGTGTGCTACCCGAGGGCGGAGGCCACTTCACCTTGCCGTCATCGTCTGCCATCTCCCTGGTTCGCCCTGATGCCAATTGTTATCACCGAGCTCGGAGCTCTGTTAATGGCGAAGATCAAGTGAGAGATCGAATGTTTGTACAGCACAACTTTTGCTGCTTTTCTCTTCCTCTTTTATTCACTTGATCAACGGGAAAACCAGGTCGAGGCGACTCCCTCTATTGGATCGTGCCATCTCACGATCATGAGCATGCCCTCGTCGATAGCTATGGCCTCGGGATCGCACAAGCTGCATCCTCAGGCGTTGTCTAACAGAAAAACGAGAAACCTGCTAACTGAAAAATAACGAAGATGATGCTCCCGCTGCAGCTCTAACTAACCTAACAAACTAAACAACTCTAGTGGTTCTGTCACACTAGATTATTAGCTAACAATGGCTCACAGTAACATATGAATCACCACATCGTGCAATTTCGATACAACTGATTCATTGATCGATATCGTTTGTAAGGCAACCGAATCATTAGGGGCAAACTGTAGCATGATGATGCCAATGAAGAGTAAAACACAGTCAAGGTCTATTTTGGTCATCCATTTCTAAAGATGCCATCATTCATTGCTTGCTCTTTTAGCCTCTTGTTTGCATATGATTTTTTTCTTGCCAAATATAAGTTATCTTATTTGTGCGAGCATAAGGTGTGTACGTAGGTGTAATGTTGATATTTTTTTTTGGAATCATGAGCCCAAAGCTTATGTGGTCTGCAATTGAAATTTAATGGAAAGCTGCATAAATAAAATGCCATTAGCAGATGCACTCACAATGCTTAGAAGCGGTTTACCCTCAGGCTCAATGATTGCCTCAATGGTTGCTCCGAGTTTTTATTTTTTGCCTCTACAATGAATTCCATGTTATATATATGTACATTTTTTCGATAAGGACGGGAACCCCCGGCCTCTGCATCGAGCGATGTACAGAACCATCTTTATTATATTACTCAACAAAGTCTTTCAAAATAAATACATAAATCAACCAAAAACCACCTTCCAGGCATACACTATCGCCATACCTACAATGTTGATGATGTGCCCTAACATAGCCCCATCGCACAACATCTAATCTGGTGCCTTGACCAAGCCACCCGCTTGAAAGCCGGGACCACCAACCGGTCTAGTAGACCCTCAGCGCGCACCGCATGTGTGCACTCTATAATCTGCCGCTGCCATTTTCTGCCGTGCCATCTTGAGGAGTGATCAATGCATTGACCTTGCTAGGCTCTTCTATCATTGACGCCCCCTCGGCGCCAGACAACGCCATCCTCTTGCGCACGCCCATCATTACGCGTCCACCACCGAGACCCCACTGTGCCACGACATCGAGACCCGCTGCCGTCGATGCTAAACATGCAACACTGCACCACCTTTTGCACACTCCATCTAGCACTTGCTCCAAAACGATGCACCTGGAGGGAGAACGACATCAAAGGCGTCGTCATCGTCTGATCCAACAGATCCAGATCTAGGGTTTCCCCCTAGATAACCCGAGCATTGTGATACAACCTGCAACAACGACGTCAGAGACGCCGCCATCATCTGCCATCGCTGATCGGATCCACGCGAGGCCCCATAAAGACATATTCCGTCGTCGTTAGTCCCTTTGGTGGGAGCTAACTCCATAAATGATGCTCTCAAGAGGGAATAGGGCGTAGTAGCACGATCATCGCTCGTCTCGAGAAGATCTAGGGTTTCCCAGATTGCCGGCGTTGTCGTGGACCCCAGCTCCTCGCCCATGAAGCACGCCGGTCACCCAAGACAAATCCATTCGGATCTGGACATGGACTAGCATGTACACATCCACCCCGTGTACAGAACATGCCTTCCACGACGCTCCCGCCACCACCAGACACCACCATGCCGCCGCCACCGGGAGTGAACCACCATGCAGCGGAGGCTAAAATTCAGGGCGCACTCCCGATGGCCCGGGGCCCCCGCACCACCCCTGCGCATGAGATGGAGGAGACCTGTCGGCACCATTGTCCGCCGCTTGGGCTTAGCTCGGCGGCTTCCTCCAGAGGCCGCGACCGGGGGCAGGAGATGTGCGGCATGACGGCTGGAGCTGGGTTTCGCCCAAGAGGGTGGGCGACGTGCGGGCTGAAAGGTCATATGAAATACATATACATATACATGAAGATGCTTCCTTGATTCTTTCGACTGAAAAGGAAAAGAAATCGTATAAGTTCGTTCTATTCGTAATTTTTTGTATCATGTCATTCTCTATGATTCACGTTTCATCCATAAAGAGATGGGGACGAAGATGATGACAATGCGGACCCAATATTGGTGAAGACAAATTTGGAAGGTTATAGTCTAGGCACATTATCGGGGTCAGGGTTGTTTGCGTTGAAGCTGAAGAAAAAGATTGTGCACCACCAGTGTCAGCGATGGTCAAGAGCTGCCCCCATGACTAGCGGTTTCCATTGTTGGGCAAGACAGGGCAGCAAGGCCAAGTGAATAAGGGAGCAATTGCGCGTAAATCGCCTACAAGAAATTAGGAGTTAGTTAGTCGATGCTCCGACTTCTATCGCAACCGTTGGATCAGAATTCAAAGATTGTCGCTTGGCCTTTTTCCTTCAATCTGCATGGACGTTTCTTCTCCCCCATTTTGATGGGCCGACGATTTTCTACAACATAACACAACCGCCTACTCGCTTCCGACGAGTTCATCCAAAGCTCGTCGGAAACTCCACTCTTTGGTATTGCTCGCCGCACATTCCCCGTCTCGCTCGTGCTCCGTCTAATCCTCCCAGTGGTGAGAGCGAAAAGCCTACTCCCCCCTTGCACCTAACATGCCTTGGACTCCCGTACCAGTCTGTCATCGTCGGATCTGCTCAGCCTCGGAGCTTCGTCGATATTCATCTTATATTCGAGGTGGCTGCGCTTGGAGAAGGTGACTTAATTCAGAAAGAAATTATGCCGCGGGCAAGACGACATGCTGGGAATGGGAGAGAGATAGTGTTTTGATTTAGTGGTTGGAGAGCAAAAAGGCTGATTTTGTACGCCTGAAAATTGACTACAACTTCGATGCTGCAAACTCCCGAACGTCTGAAACGCTAGAAAAGGAATCGGCTGAGTAGATCTCCTCCCTCTCCAGGTAAAATTCCCCACCCCACTCGAGCACGCTGCAAGACCTCCTCCCTCTCCAGGCAAAATTCCCCACCCCTCTCCCCTGGAAGACCTAATTTTTTCTCACTCCTCTCCTCTGGATCGAGCTCGCGGCCGTCCTCCTGCCCCGTGGATTCAGATCGAGGTCGCTCGCCTCCTCTCCGCTGGCCACACCTCGCGCGATGGTCTCCTGGTCGAGCTCCCCTCCCTGACTGGGTGCGGGGGAGCACGGCCCCTCTAGGGTTTGACCCGCCGCCCTCGATCACTTCCCGCCTCCGTCGACCGTCCGAGCTGCTTTTCTGCCTCACGCCGAGACCTTCTCCGCCGCCTTCCTCCACGACGAAGGTGAGCATCTTCGCCGCCCAAACCGGTCGAAGTCTCCTGTCCGATGTTTTCTCTTGCCCTCGCCATCTGCAGATTGCGCTCAAATCTGCCTTTTTATTCGTGTCTACAGGCGACGGAACACACCGACGCTGCCGATATTGCTCGCCGCCGGCGCCGCCGCTGGACTCTCTCCTGCTCGTGTATTTTAGGGTAAACTCGTCTTGCCTTCCTCGTGTATTTTGCTTGCTTGTCTTTTTAATCTGAAGGAGTTAGCCATAGAGGCGCGTCTTACCTATGGCACTAAGCTTGCCTGGTCTTTTCAGTTGACCGGACTTGACGAAGCACGATGCCGGACAGGAAGGGCGCCACCCTGCTCGAGGATCTGCCCAAGGAGATGATGCACCAAATACTCATCCGGTTGCCAGGCAAGGCCGTTGGCCGTTGCCGTGCGGTAAGCAAGTCGTGGTGCAGTGCCACATCCACACCTGAATTCAAGCTCGAACACCACCGCCGCCAGCCGTTGCTCCCTATTGTCAATGGGGAGGGACGGCCCGCCAGTTATGTTGTCTTGGGTGACACTGGTGCTGGCACCTTCAATCAAGAGCTCTGGCCCTTGATCCGGGAACACAAACAAAATTTCAACATTCTCATAGGCTCCTGTGATGGCTTCTTCATTATCTTCCAACGCGGGACATCTCAATTCTACATCTGCAACCCGGTCACCCGCAAGGCTGCTCTACTCCCGGAGCCTTCAGGGCAATACAACTTCCTAATTGGTTTCTACATCCACCATCCAACTGGAGAATATAGGGTGCTTTGGGTCTCAACGTCACATCTATTTTCTAAAATCACCTTATACATCCTCACAGTGGGATATGACAAGCCGAGGCATGCAATTGTTAGAATGCCAGCGGTCTCATCAGCTTCCATGCAACAGAAGTTACTGACTGGGCTGAGCTTGTCATCCAAGCATTCATCACCAGTCCACCACCGTGGCAGCCTGCACTGGTGTCTTCATGGTGCCGGTGATGTTACGGGAGATGGTGGAGACATTATTGTGTTCGACACAGAAGCTGAGTCATTTCGGTTGATGCACAGTCCCACCCAGTCATGCTCTAATAGGAAGTTGTTTGACATGAATGGGACGCTTGCTTTCTGGGCTGGCTCGACTCCTAGTTTCACCTCTATGGATGTCTGGGTGATGCAAGATTATGAGGCTGAGATCTGGGCTTTCAAGTACCGGATTGAACTGTCAACGGTGGAGGCATCACGACAACTTTATCTAAGTTCTTACAAAAAGAAAAAGAAAACACCACATGATTCAGTGATGCAGTCTTTCGATGATATGGCTGTGCTAAATGAGCGTGAGGTGCTGATCAGATTCAATGACAAACATGTGTTGCGATGTGACATTGATGGCAAATTCTTAGGTTTGGTTAACATTGCTAAGAGTCAATATTGTATGTAAACACTCAGCACCATCTTCAAGAGAGCATCCTTCCAATTCCGTCCCATGAGATGCAAGGATAAGGCGATGAGCCTCCGTTCTCCAAAGGGCGCGTCTGAATGTTGAAGGCTCCTGGTTTGCCCTGGGATTTGGAGCATGTCTTCTGTTCTCAGCTCTTCTACTTGTCAGAACTACCAGTCGAATATGTCATTTTGGATGGTTACAGTAGCATCTGCATGTCATCATTTCGTGCTTACAATAATGTCTTGAATGTCTTCTTAATGTTCTGAACTATGGTGTATGGATCTATGGTATTAAAACTCCTTATTACTGTCCGTCCCTGCCGCCCAAATGTACTTTAGGTTTGGCATGATTAAGACACAACTATTGTATCTCTGGCTGCTAGATTGATCTCTGTTCAGTGTGAATTTGTCGTGAGTTGTTGGTTCTGCCCTGCTCAGGCATACTTCCATATTGCATTTTAATTAGAAGAGTTTTTGTTGTCTGATTGTTACTTCAGTGCTGTTGTGATGGAGAATTACCCATGGCTCTTTGGTCATGTGTTGGGACCAATGGTTGGGACTACTTCCAGGGCCTTTGTTTCCTGTTGTTGTTTGTGCCATGGATCTTTGAACTTGCTTGCACTTTTTTTAGTAGAAACAAGTACTGACAATGCTGATACTTTGTTCAGCTTTCTCTGGCTAAAAGATTTGTAACTGAATTACATGTTGTCAGTTTTGCCGATTTGAGATCAGAATGGCGACATTTCTTTTCACGTGGAAACCCAGCGAATTTCAATGGTGATATGGCTTTGTGTCCAGGGTTTATGTCTTTTGGGTATAAACAAACTTGTGGAAGATGTGCTCTCCTGGAGAAACACAAATATGCTATTAGGTCTTAGTTCATCTTTCTCCAGATAACAGATTTGAAACTTAATTACACGTTGTCAGTTTGGCGAACTTAAGAGCGGTCAAGTGTACACTCTAGTGATTTCAATGATGACATGAAACAGGTTTTGGTTGCATTATTATCCCATTTGGAACTCTTCAAATCAGCTGTTTTCTCCATGCAACTAAGTTATTGGATTCTACATCTTGCACTCAGAAGTTTACAGCTAGAAATTTCTCTCGTTTTCAACACGTGACTGTCTGTAAAATGCAGAGCAATTGAATTTGATTAGCAGGACTAGGACTATTATCACTTGCCTAGCAGAACACCACCAAGTCCATCCCTTTTTTTTTACAGGATCATGTTAATCCATTCGGTTGCATGCTGATCCTGGATGTACGATGATCAGACTCACCGCACGGTCAATGCTTTCACGCTGATCTGTGCAGCCCAAAATCGGCGCGGCCTGTACCTAAAAGAAAAGATGTAGTGGTTGCACAATCAAATGCAGTCACAAAAAACATCCACAGTAATATTTGAGGTTATTTGCCATCGGACTAAGCATTCAAGGTTGCCGATTTTTCAGAACCCGAGAGATTAGCAAATCTCTAATGATTTTTTGAACTCATGGTTGTTTACGTGGTTCCCCTACAATTGTTGGGAGAGATGAGGCGGCAATGTAATGGAACCACCGGTAGTGGAGACAACGTAGGAACTTGCAAAGTGAGGGTTTGTGTTGTAAAGAATACCATGTGCACCCTCGATGCCTAGAGAGGATTATGGCATGATTGATGGTGGCCATGGTTGGCCAAACGGACACATGGAAGCTGTGTCGACTACTAACGTGGAGACAACTAGTGGACGAGGTGGAATGGTTGACATGCTCGGGAACACAACAGAGTAATGAGAAGACAGTGACAACATAGGTCGAGGGGGTTTGAGCTTGGTCAAGAGAAACGAGGATGATTTTAGACTTTGAAATAGAGCATCAGTGGCTAACAAATTGATTAAGAGCATGTTCGGTAACCCTCCAATTCCTAAGTCCGCAACTTGGTGGACCGGATTGCGGAGCTAGGCGCATCATAGTGTAAATATGCAGACAAGCAATTTTTTGTGTTCAAGCTTTGCCACTTTTGTGAAGTTGTTGAAAATTACCCATCATGCCATCGATAAGTACATTTGAGCAGGTCCGGTTTCTCATTATTCTCAATTCTCAAAGGCATGAGCAAAGAGGCACGTCCTCCTCCTGTTGTCCAACCCACACCACTACCAGATCGACTGGCGAGGGGAGGGCGAGAGCCGACAAGATGAAAGGGAGGAGGATATGGATGTTGGGGTTTCTCGAAGTCTGTTAGGAGCTAGGGTTTTGCCCTGCCTGGGGCGTAGGCTATAGGGGAAGGAGGGAGGTGGGCGAGGGCTGGAACGCGGCGGCCGGCGGCGAGGCGCTGTCCTTGCGGTTCGGCGGCGGCGGCGCAAGCAGGAGGCGGCTAGGGTTTAGGGTTCCGGCTCCTCTAGGAGCCGGGCAATAGAATAGTCTTATTGCTTAATTCTCAAAATAGTCTTTCAACTTGTATATATAACCATAATATGAAAATAAACCTAAGATAACTTGGGCCTAAGCCTGCCCAGTGGGCCTACGTCGGCCATAGAATTGGCCGGTCATAACATCTCTTCCCGCCTGCGCAAACAGCTCGTCCTCGAGCTGAAAGTCGAGGTAGTGCTGGTGGAACTCCTCGCGCTGCTCCCAAGTAGCGTCCTCCGCTGGTAGCCCAGCCCACCGAATCAACACGTACCAGGAGCCTCGGCGCAGCTGGGCCTTGAGCGCCTTCTCTGGGGCAGGAAGGAGACGTCCGTCCGAGGCTGGCGGGAGGGCCGGCGGTGCCGCGGGTGGATCACCGCGGAATGGCTTGAGCAGCCCGACATGAAAGACATCATGAATGCGCGCGCTGGCCGGAAGCTGAAGACGGTACGCCACTTTCCCAATGCGTTCCAGGATAGCAAAAGGACCGGCATAACGAGGACCAAGCTTCTTCCGCGCGCGTGGGTCCAACGACTGTGTAGAGCAGTGAAGTAGACACAGCCAGACCCAATCGCCCACCGCGAACTCCGCCTCGCGATGGTGGCCATCATAGTATCGTTTGGCCAACTGCTGGGCCTGAAGAAGTCGTTGCTGGACCTCCGCGAGCATCTCATCACGGCTCCTCAGAAGAGCCCCAGCTGCCTCGGTCCGTGCGGAGGCCGTATCCACCGGCAAGATTGGCGGGGGCGGCCGACCATAAACCACCTCAAAGGGCGTAGCACGAAGGGCGGAGTGAAAAGAGGTGTTGTAGCAGTACTCCGCCCACGAGAGCCAGTCCACCCATGCTCGAGGGCGATCACCTGTAACACAACGCAAATACATGGCAATCACCTTGTTAACGATCTCAGACTGGCTGTCCGTCTGAGGGTGGAAGGCGGTGCTCAGGCGGAGCTTCACGCCCGCCAGCCGGAAAAGGTCGCGCCATACATGGCCCGTGAACACAGGATCCCGATCACTGACGATCGAAGAAGGAAACCCGTGGAGACGGACAATGCCATCGAAGAAGGCCCGTGCGACAGATGCCGCCGAATATGGATGGCCAAGGGCGATGAAATGAGCATACTTGGAGAAGCGGTCGACCACTGTGAGAATGACGGATTTGCCGCCCACCTTGGGAAGGCCCTCGATGAAATCCATGGAGATGTCTGCCCAAACCTGAGATGGAACCTCCAAGGGCTGAAGCATGCCAGCTGGCCGCAGTGTCTCCGTTTTGTAGCCCTGGCACGTCACACAAGACCGTACCCAATCACGGACCAGGGCACGAACACCTGGAATGTAGAAGTTGGCGTGGAGACGATGGAGCGTCTTCTGCACGCCCTCATGGCCAGCCGAATGGGCGAGACGCAGCACCTGCTGATGAAGATCGTCGTGCGCCGGAACGAAGATGCGGCGCCCGTGGAGAAGCAGGCCATCGGCGAGTCGCCACGGCTCCGCCAGCTCGCCCGCCGCCAGCCGCTGCTGCAAGAGGAGGGCGTCGGCCGCAGTCGCGGTCGCGTGGCGGATGTCGGCGTAGAAGGCGAACGAGGGCCCGGTGATGATGCAGAAGGCCGTCCCCTCCGCCGCGCCGTCGTCCACATCGGCGTCACGCCGGGACAGGGCGTCGGCGACGGTGTTAAGGCGACCCGGCCGGTACTCGACGGTGAAATCAAAGCCAAAGAGTTTACTGATCCACTAGTGTTGAGGGACCGTCGAGAGCCTCTGATCCAGCATGAACTTGAGGCTGTAGTGATCCGTACGGATCCGGAAGGAACGACCCCAAAGATAGGCGCCCGATGGCGCATTGCTGCACCAACCCAATAAGCTCACGCTCATCGCCGCCAACTTAAGATGGCGTGCAGCAAAGGGACGGCTGAAGAAGGCGAGGGTCCATCATACGATGCAGACCGCACCAAACCCGCACTGAGGCGTCGCGATCGGCGGTGAAGGGAAGGTCGATATCCGCATCGTAATACGGGTCCCGTCGTAAGGGCCCCTTGAGGGCCTTGAATCCTGAAGTGGCCTCCTCATCCCAAGAGAAGGCGTCGCGACGGAGCAAAGCGTGGCGGGCCGCGATGAGGCCAAATTCCCGGATGAACTTCCGGTAGTACCCTGCAAGGCCAAGAAACCCGCGAAGAGCCCGCGGAGACTACGGGATCGGCTAGGCGGCGACGGCCGCCACCTTGTCGGCGTCCTTGGCCACACCCTCGGTCGAGATGACGTGGCCAAGGTAAGCGACCGAAGGTGTCCCGAACGAGCACTTCGAGCGCTTAAGATGAAGATGATGCACCCGAAGCTCGTTGAAGACGATGGCCACATGCTGGAGGTGCTCTGTGTTGGGGAACGTAGCAGAAATTCAAAAAAATTTCCTACGTGTCACCAAGATCTATCTATGGGGAGACCAGCAACGAGTAGAAAGAGAGAGCATCTACATACCCTTGTAGATCGCTAAGCGGAAGCGTTCAAGTGAACGGGGTTGATGGAGTCGTACTCGTCGTGATTCAAATCACCGATGATCAAGTGCCGAACGCATGGCACCTCCGCGTTCAACACACGTACAGCCCGGTGACGTCTCCCCCGCCTTGATCCAGCAAGGAGAGAGGGAGAGGTTGAGGAAGACTCCCTCCAGCAGCAGCACAACGGCGTGGTGGTGATGGAGGAGCGTGGCAATCCCGCAGGGCTTCGCCAAGCACCAAGGGAGAGGAGGAGGAGGGAGAGAGGTATGGCTGCGCCAACAGGAGGAGAAACTCATGTATTGGGCTGCTCCTATGCCTCCATATATATAGGGGGAGAGGGGGCTGCGCCCCCACCAAGGTTTCCACCCTAGGGGGCGGCGGCCAGCCCCCAGATCCCATCTGGGTGGCGGCCAGAGGGGGAGAGAGGGGGAGGCGTCCACTAGGTGGGCCTTAAGGCCCATCTGGACCTAGGTTTTGCCCCTCCCTACACTTCCCACGCCTTGGGCCTTGGTGGGGCGCCCCAGCCCACCTAGGGGCTGGTCCCTCCCACACTTGGCCCACGCAGCCTACAGGGCAGGTGGCCCCACTTGGTGGACCCGGGACCCTCCGGTGGTCCCGTGCGTACCGATAAACCCGAAACTTTTCCGGTGACCAAAACAGGACTTCCCATATATAAATCTTTACCTACGGACCATTCCGGAACTCCTCGTGACGTCCGGGATCTCATCCGGACTCGAACAACATTCGGTAACCACATACAAGCTTCCTTTATAACCCTAAGCGTCATCGAACCTTAAGTGTGTAGACCCTACGGGTTCGGGAGACATGCGACATGACCGAGGCGTTCTCCGATCAATAACCAACAGCGGGATCTGGATACCCATGTTGGCTCCCACATGTTCCACGATGATCTCATCGGATGAACCACGATGTCAAGGACTCGGTCGATCCGTATACAATTCCCTTTGTCTAGCGGTATTTTACTTGCGAGATTCGATCGTCGGTATACCGATACCTTGTTCAATCTCGTTACGGCAAGTCTCTTTACTCGTTCCGCAACACATCATCCGTGATCAACCCCTTAATCACATTGTGCACATTATGATGATGTCCTACCGAGTGGGCCAGAGATACCTCTCCGTTTGCGGAGTGACAAATCGATCTCGATCCGTGTCAACCCAGAGACACTTTCGGAGATACCTGTAGTGCACCTTTATAGTCGCCCGATTCGTTGTGACGTTTGATACACCCAAAGCACTCCTACAATATCCGGAGTTACACGATCTCATGGTCTAAGGAAGAGATACTTGACATTAGAAAAGCTCTAGCAAGCGAACTACACAATCTTTGTGCTATGCTTAGGATTGGGTCTTGTCCATCACATCATTCTCCTAATGATGTGATCCGTTATCAACGACATCCAATGTCCATAGCCAGAAACCATGACTATCTGTTGATCACAACGAGCTAGTCAACTAGAGGCTCACTAGGGACATATTGTGGTCTTTGTATTCACACGTGTATTACGATTTCCGGATAATACAGCTTATAGCATGAATAAAAGACAATTATCATGAACAAGGAAATATAATAATACTTCTATTATTGCCTCTAGGGCATATTTCCAACAGTCTCCCACTTGCACTAGAGTCAATAATCTAGTTCACATCGCTATGTGATTAACATTGACAGGTCATATCGCCATGTGACCAACATCATCAAATGAGTTCTGGGGTTTGATCATGTTTTGCTTGTGAGAGAGGTTTTAGTCAACGGGTCTGAACCTTTCAGATCCGTGTGTGCTTTGCAAATTTCTAGGTCATATTGTAAATGCTGTTTCCATGCTCCACTTGGAGCTATTCCAAATGGTTGCTCCACTATCGTATCCGGTTTGCTACTCGAGTTACTCGGATAGGTGTTAAAGCTTGCATCGGCGTAACCCTTTACGCGAACTCTTTATCACCTCCATAATCGAGAAACATGTCCTTATTTACTCCAAGGACAATTTTGACCGCCGTCAATGATCCATTCTGGATCATTCTTGTACCTATAGTGACTCATGGCAAGGCACACTTCGGTGCGGTACACAGCATAGCATACTATAGAGCCTATGTACGAAACATAGGGGCGACCTTAAATCCTTTCTCTCTTTTACGCCATGGTCGAGATTTAAGTCTTAACTTCATACCTTACATGCCGAGGCAAGAACTCCTTCTTTGGTGATCCATCTTGAACACCTTCAAGATCATGTTAAGGTATATGCTCATTTGAAAGTACCATTAAGCGTTTTTGATCTATCCTCATAGATCTTGATGCTCAATGTTCAAGTAGCTTAATCCAGGTTTTCCATTGAAAAAACACTTTTCAAATAACCCTATATGCTTTCCAGAAATTCTACATCATTTCTGATCAACAATATGTCAACAACATATACTCATCAGAAATTCTATAGTGCTCCCACTCACTTCTTTGGAAATACAAGTTTCTCATAAACTTTTGTATAAACCCGAAATCTTTGATCATCTCATCAAAACGTACATTCCAACTCCGAGATGCTTACTCCAGTCCTTAGAAGGATTGCTGGAGCTAGCATACCTTTTAGCATCCTTAGGATCGACAAGAACTTTCGGATTGTATCACATACAACCTTTCCTTACGAAGACTGGTAAGGAAACTCGTTTTGACATCCATCTGGCAGATTTCATAAATGCAGCTAATGCTAACATGATTCCGACTGACTTAAGCATCGCCACGGATGAGAAAATCTCATCGTAGTCAACTCCTTGAACTTGTGAAAAACTCTTCGCCACAAGTCGAGCTTCATAGACGGTGACATTACCATCCACGTCCGTCTTCTTCTTAAAGATCCATTTATCTCAATGGCTTGCCGATCATCGGGCAAGTCCACCAAAGTCCATGCTTTGTTCTGATACATGGATCCTATCTCGGATTTCATGGCTTCTAACCATTTTTCGGAATATGGGCCCACCATCGCTTCTCCATAGCTCGTAGGTTCATTGTTGTCTAGCAACATGACCTTCAAGACATGATTACTGTACCACTCTAAAGTAGTACGCATCCTTGTCACCCTATGAGTTACGGTAGTGACTTGATCCGAAGTTTCATGATCAATATCATAAGCTTCTACTTCAGTTGGTGTAGGTGCCACAGGAACAACTTCCTGTGCCCTGCTACACACTAGTTGTAGTAATGGTTCAATAACCATATCAAGTCTCCACCATCCTCCCACTCAACTTTTCGAGACAAACTTTTCCCTCGAGAAAGGACCCGATTCAAGAAACAATCCCTATTGCTTTCGGATCTGAATTAGGAGGTATACCCAACTGTTTTGGGTGTCCTATGAAGATGCATTTTATCCGCTTTGGGTTCGAGCTTATCAACCTGAAACTTTTCACATAAGCGTCGCAGCCCCAAACCTTTAAGAAATGACACCTTAGGTTTCTCTAAACCATAGTTCATTCGGTGTCATCTCAACGGAATTACGTGGTGCCCTATTTAAAGTGAATGTGGTTGTCTCTAATGCCTAACCCATAAACGATAGTGGTAATTCGATAAGAGACTTCATGGTACGCACCATATCCAATAGGGTGCAACTATGATGTTCAGACACACCATCAAACTATGGTGTTCCAGGCGGTATTAATTGTGAAACAATTTCCACAATGTCTTAATTGCGTGCCAAAGTTCGTAACTCAGATACTCATCTCTATGATCATATCATAGACATTTCATCCTCTTGTCACGATGATCTTCAACTTCACTCTGAAATTACTTGAACCATTCAATAATTCAGACTTGTGTTTCATCAAGTAAATATACTCTGCATCTACTCGAATCATCTGTGAAGTAAGAACATAACGATATTCACTGCATGCCTCAGCACTCATTGGACTGCACACATCAAAAATGTGTTACTTCCAACAAGTTGCTATCTTGTTCCATTTTACTGAACAACGAGGCTTTTTAGTCATCTTGCCCATGTGGTATGATTTCCATATCTCAAGTGATTCAAAATCAAGTGAGTCCAAACGATCCATCTGCATGGAGTTTCTTCATGCGTATACACACATGGTTCGCATGTCTCAAACTATTCAAAACGAGTGAGTCCAAAGATCCATCAACATGGAGCTTCTTCATGCGTTTTACACCAATATGACTTACATGGCAGTGCCACAAGTAAGTGGTACTATCATTACTATCTTATATCTTTTTGGCATGAAAATGTGTATCACTACGATCGAGATTCAATTAACCATTCCTTTAGGTGCAAGACCATTGAAGGTATTATTCAAATAAATAGAGTAACCATTATTCTCCTTAAATGAATAACCGTATTGCGATAGACATAATCCAATCATGTCTATGCTCAGCGCAAACACCAAATCTCGATGGTAGAGGGCGTGCGATGCTTGATCACATCAACCTTGGAAACACTTCCAACACAAATCGTCACTCACCTTTAGCTAGTCTCCGTTTATTCCGTAGCTTTTATTTGAGTTACTAACACTTAGCAACCGAACCGGTATCTAATACCCTGGTGCTACTAGGAGTACTAGTAAAGTACACATTAACATAATGTATATCCAATATACTTCTATCGACCTTGCCAGCCTTCTCATCTACCAAGTATCTAGGGTAATTCTGCTCCAGTGGTTGTTCCCCTTATTACAGAAGCACCTAGTCTCGGGTTTGGGTTCAACCTTGGGTTTCTTCACTAGAGCAGCAGCTGATTTGCTGTTTCATGAAGTATCCCTTCTTGCCCTTGCCCTTCTTGAAACTAGTGGTTTCACTAACCATCAACAATTGATGCTCCTTCTTGATTTCTACTTTCGCGGTGTCAAACATCACGAATACCTCAAGGATAATCATATCAATCCCTGATATGTTATAGTTCATCACGAAGCTCTAGCAGCTTGGTGGTAATGACTTTGGAGAAACATCACTATATCATCTGGAAGATCAACTCCCACTCGATTCAAGTGATTGTGGTACTCAGACAATCTGAGCACAAGCTCAACGATTGAGCTTTTCTCCCTTAGTTTGCAGGCTAAGAAAATCGTCGGAGGTCTCATACCTCTTGACATGGGCACGAGCCTGAAATCTCAATTTCAGCCCTCGAAACATCTCATATGTTCCGCGACGTTTTGAAAGACATCTTCGGTGCCTTAATTCTAAACCGTTTATCTGAACTATCACGTAGTTATCAAAACATGTATGTCCGATGTTCGCAACATCCACAAGCGACGTTTGGGGTTCAGACACCGAGCGGTGCATTAAGGACATAAGCTTTCTCTTGTCCGTATAATCGCTCATGTCAACTTTCAACTATATTTTCTCTAGGAACATATCTAAGCAGTGGAACTAAAGCGCGAGCTTCGACATAATTTGCAAAGATCTTTTGACTATGTTCAGGATAATTAAGTTCATCTTATGAACTCCCACTCGAGATAGACATCCTCTCGGTCATCTAAGTGATTACATGATCCAAGTCAACTAGGCCGTGTCCGATCATCACGTGAGACGGACTAGTCATCATCGGTGAACATCTTCATGTTGATCGTATCTTCCATCGACTCATGCTCGACCTTTCGGTCTCCGTGTTCGAGGCCATGTCCGCACATGCTAGGCTCGTCAAGTTAACCCCAAGTGTTTTATTTGTGTAAAACTGTCTTACACCCGTTGTATGTGAGCGTAAGAATCCATCACACCCGATCATCACGTGGTGCTTAGAAGCGACGAACTGTAGCAACGGTGCCGATCGAGGGAGAACACTTCTTGAAATTTTGTAAGGATCATCTTATTTACTACCGTCGTCCTAAGTAAACAAGATGCATAAACATGATAAACATCACATGCAATCAAATAGTGACATGATATGGCCAATATCATTTTGCTCCTTTTGATCTCCATCTTCGGGGCTCCATGATCATCATCGTCAAAGGCATGACACCATGATCTCCATCATCGTGTCTTCATGAAGTTGTCTCGCCAACTATTACTTCTACTACTATAGCTACCGGTTAGCAATAAAGTAAAGTAATTACATGGCGTTGTTCAATGACACGCAGGTCATACAATAAATTAAGACAACTCCTATGGCTCCTGCCGGTTGTCATACTCATCGACATGCAAGTCGTGAATCCTATTACAAGAACATGATCAATCTCATACATCACATATCATTCATCACATTCATCTTGGCCATATCACATCACATAGCATACCCTGCAAAAACAAGTTAGGCGTCCTCTAATTGTTGTTTGCATGTTTTACGTGGCTGCTATGGGTTTCTAGCAAAACGTTTCTTACCTACGCAAAACCACAACGTGATTTGCCAATTGCTATTACCCTTCATAAGGACCCTTTTCATCGAATCCGTTCCGACTAAAGTGGGAGGCGGCACCGCTAGCCACCTTATGCACGAAGTGCATGTCAATTAGTGGAACCTGTCTCACGAAAATGCGTGTAAGGTCGGTCCGGGCCGCTTCATCCCACAATACCGTCGAAACAAGATTGGACTAGTAGCGGTAAGCATATTGAACAACATCAACGCCCACAACTACTTTGTGTTCTACTCGTGCAAAGAATCTACGCAATAGACCTAGCTCATGATGCCACTGTTGGGGAACGTAGCAGAAATTCAAAAATTTTCCTACGTGTCACCAAGATCTATCTATGGAGAGACCAGCAACGAGTAGAAAGAGAGAGCATCTACATACCCTTGTAGATCGCTAAGAGGAAGCGTTCAAGTGAGCGGGGTTGATGGAGTCGCACTGTCGTGATTCAAATCACCGATGATCAAGTGCGAACGCATACGGCACCTCCGCGTTCAACACACGTACAGCCGGTGGCGTCTCCCGCCTTGATCCAGCAAGGAGAGAGGAGAGGTTGAGAAGACTCCTCCAGCAGCAGCACAACGGCGTGGTGGTGATGGAGGAGCGTGGCAATCCCGCAGGGCTTCGCCAAGCACCAAGGGAGAGGAGGAGGAGGGAGAGAGGTATGGCTGCGCCAACAGGAGGAGAAACTCATGTATTGGGCTGCTCCTATGCCTCCATATATATAGGGGGAGAGGGGGCTGCGCCCCCACCTAGGTTTCCACCCTAGGGGGCGGCGGCCAGCCCCCAGATCCCATCTGGGTGGCGGCCAGAGGGGGAGAGAGGGGGAGGCGTCCACCAGGAGGGCCTTAAGGCCCATCTGGACCTAGGTTTTGCCCCTCCCTACACTTCCCACGCCTTGGGCCTTGGTGGGGGGCGCCCCAGCCCACCTAGGGGCTGGTCCCCTCCCACACTTGGCCCACGCAGCCTCTCGGGGCAGGTGGCCCCACTTGGTGGACCCGGGACCCTCCGGTGGTCCGTGCGTTACCGATAAACCCCAAACTTTTCCGGTGACCAAAACAGGACTTCCCATATATAAATCTTTACCTACGGACCATTCCGAACTCCTCGTGACGTCAGGGATCTCATCCGGACTCGAACAACATTCGGTAACCACATACAAGCTTCCTTTATAACCCTAGCGTCATCGAACCTTAAGTGTGTAGACCCTACGGGTTCGGGAGACATCTGAGACATGACCGAGACGTTCTCCGATCAATAACCAACAGCGGGATCTGGATACCCATGTTGGCTCCTACATGTTCCACGATGATCTCATCGGATGAACCACGATGTCAAGGACTCATCGATCCGTATACAATTCCCTTTGTCTAGCGGTATTTTACTTGCCCGAGATTCGATCGTCGGTATACCGATACCTTGTTCAATCTCGTTACCGGCAAGTCTCTTTACTCGTTCCGCAACACATCATCCGTGATCAACCCCTTAATCACATTGTGCACATTATGATGATGTCCTACCGAGTGGGCCCAGAGATACCTCTCCGTTTGCGGAGTGACAAATCCGATCTCGATCCGTGTCAACCCAACAGACACTTTCGGAGATACCTGTAGTGCACCTTTGTAGTCACCCAGTTACGTTGTGACGTTTGATACACCCAAAGCACTCCTACAGTATCCAGGAGTTACAAGATCTCATGGTCTAAGGAAGAGATACTTGACATTAGAAAAGCTCTAGCAAACGAACTACACGATCTTTGTGCTATGCTTAGGATTGGGTCTTGTCCATCACATCATTCTCCTAATGATGTGATCCCGTTATCAACGACATCCAATGTCCATAGCCAGGAAACCATGACTATCTGTTGATCACAACGAGCTAGTCAACTAGAGGCTCACTAGGGACATATTGTGGTCTTTGTATTCACACGTGTATTACGATTTCCGGATAATACAGTTATAGCATGAATAAAAGACAATTATCATGAACAAGGAAATATAATAATACTTCTATTATTGCCTCTAGGGCATATTTCCAACAGTCTCCCACTTGCACTAGAGTCAATAATCTAGTTCACATCGCCATGTGATTAACATTGACAGGTCATATCGCCATGTGACCAACATCATCAAATGAGTTCTGGGGTTTGATCATGTTTTGCTTGTGAGAGAGGTTTTAGTCAACGGGTCTGAACCTTTCAGATCCGTGTGCTTTGAAAATTTCTAGGTCATATTGTAAATGCTGTTTCCATGCTCCACTTGGAGCTATTCCAAATGGTTGCTCCACTATCATGATCCGGTTTGCTACTCGAGTTACTCGGATAGGTGTTAAAAGCTTGCATCGACGTAACCCTTTACGCCGAACTCTTTATCACCTCCATAATCGAGAAACATGTCCTTATTTACTCCAAGGACAATTTTGACCGCCGTCAATGATCCATTCTGGATCATTCTTGTACCCCTTATAGTGACTCATGGCAAGGCACTTCGGTGCGGTACACAAAGATAGCATACTATAGAGCCTATGTCTGAAACATAGGGGACGACCTTCGTCCTTTCTCTCTTTTCTGCCATGGTCGAGATTTAAGTCTTAACTTCATACCTTACATGCCAGGCAAGAACTCCTTCTTTGACTGATCCATCTTGAACACCTTCAAGATCATGTTAAGGTATATGCTCATTTGAAAGTACCATTAAGCGTTTTTGATCTATCCTCATAGATCTTGATGCTCAATGTTCAAGTAGCTTAATCCAGGTTTTCCATTGAAAAAACACTTTTCAAATAACCCTATATGCTTTCTAGAAATTCTACATCATTTCTGATCAACAATATGTCAACAACATATACTCATCAGAAATTCTATAGTGCTCCCACTCACTTCTTTGGAAATACAAGTTTCTCATAAACTTTTGTATAAACCCAAAATCTTTGATCATCTCATCAAAACGTACATTCCAACTCCGAGATGCTTACTCCAGTCGTTAGAAGGATTGCTGGAGCTAGCATACCTTTTAGCATCCTTAGGATCGACAAGAACTTTCGGATTGTATCACATACAACCTTTCCTTCACGAAGGTGGTAAGGAAACTCGTTTTGACATCCATCTGGCAGATTTCATAAATGCAGCTAATGCTAACATGATTCCGACGGACTTAAGCATCGCCACGGATGAGAAAATCTCATCGTAGTCAACTCCTTGAACTTGTGAAAAACTCTTCGCCACAAGTCGAGCTTCATAGACGGTGACATTACCATCCACGTCCGTCTTCTTCTTAAAGATCCATTTATCTCAATGGCTTGCCGATCATCGGGCAAGTCCACCAAAGTCCATGCTTTGTTCTGATACATGGATCCTATCTCGGATTTCATGGCTTCTAACCATTTTTCGGAATATGGGCCCACCATCGCTTCTCCATAGCTCGTAGGTTCATTGTTGTCTAGCAACATGACCTTCAAGACAGGATTACTGTACCACTCTAAAGTAGTACGCATCCTTGTCACCCTATGAGTTACGGTAGTGACTTGATCCGAAGTTTCATGATCAATATCATAAGCTTCTACTTCAGTTGGTGTAGGTGCCACAGGAACAACTTCATGTGCCCTGCTACACACTAGTTGTAGTAATGGTTCAATAACCATATCAAGTCTCCACCATCCTCCCACTCAACTTTTCGAGACAAACTTTTCCCTCGAGAAAGGACCCGATTCAAGAAACAATCCCTATTGCTTTCGGATCTGAATTAGGAGGTATACCCAACTGTTTTGGGTGTCCTATGAAGATGCATTTTCAACACTCTGCCCAAGAGGCGTTGTAGATAAGAATGTCATCAAAGAAAACTAGCACAAACCGACTTAAGTAGGGCCGAAGGACATCATTCATCAAGGCCTGGAATGTCACCGGGGCGTTTGAGAGGCCAAAGGGCATCACCAAAAACTCGAAGTGACCGTGATGAGTCCGGAATGCCGTCTTGGCGATGTCGTCGGGATGCATGCGCACCTGATGATACCCCGACCGGAGGTCCAGCTTGGTGAAGAAGCGCGCCCCATGTAGCTCATCCAGAGTTCATCGACCACGGGATAGGAAATTTATCATAATCGTGAGAGCATTAAGGGCACGGTAGTCGATGAAAAGCGCCAAGTGCCGTCCGACTTGCGAACGAGGAGGACCGGTGCCGTAAAGGGTGATGTCGATATCCGGATAATGCCCGCGGCAAGCATGAGTGCGCACTGCCGCTCCAACTCGTCCTTCTACAACTCAGGGTACCGGTAGGGCCGTACTGCCACCGGAGCCGAGCCCGGCAGGAGATGAATACGGTGGTCGTAGACCCGGGCCGGCGGAAGGCCCGGGGTTTCCTCAAAAAGATCACCGTGCTGCTGCAGGAGGTGATCCAGTAGCGGATGCTCGGCCTCCGTGGTAGCCGCGGCGAGCCGGAGTGGGGGTGACGCCGGGGTGCCTCCAACGCCCTCCCACCGGATGCGGCGGCCCATGCGCCAGAAGGTCATCGTCAGGGCGTCGAAGTCCCAAAGGATGGGACCGAGAGTCCACAAAAAGTCGACGCCGAGGATGAAGTCGAAGCAGCCCAAATCGATGCCGGCACAAGTGATGGTGAAGTGCTCGTCACTGATAGTAATGGGAACGTCTCGAGCGAGCCCATGGCAGCGGAGGCGGTCACCATTAGCAATGGTGACGCGCAGCTGCTCCCCGCCTGTGGGCTGTAGTGCTAGTCGCCGCATAGTAGACTCCGGGAGGAAGTTATGCGTAGAACCCGTGTCCAAAAGAGCCACCAGAGTCTCGCCGTGGATCGTGACCGGGATAAGCATAGTCCGCTCATTGCGGATGCCGGCAAATGCGTGAAGGGAGATGACAAGGGTCGTAGCCTGCGCGGGTGCGGGTGCCGGTGCGACCTCGGCGGTTGGATCGCCGAGTCCCTCCGTCTCGTCGGCGGTCTCCAAGTAGAAGAGGCGCGGGCAGACATGGCCCGGGGCATAGGGCGCAGCACAGTTAAAGCACAGCCCCAGGCGGCGGCGCTCGAGCTGCTCGGCCTGCGAAAGGCGCCGGAAGGGCCGCGTCGCGGCCGTTGTGGTCGCCGGTGAGACGGCTGAAGAAGCGGGCGCGGCCGGCGGTGGTCGTGGAGGCACTCGCCCCGAGGTGCTGCTGGTCGTGTCAAGGCCTGGGCGCGCTGCTCGAACGCCCGAGCATAGTACATGGCCGTCTGTAGGTCCTGGGGCCCCTTCATCTCGACGTCCACGCGGATGTGGTCGGGAAGGCCGCCGACAAAGAGCTCCGCCCGCTGGAGTGCCATCACCCCCGGTGTGTGACACGCCAGAGCCTGGAAGCGGTCGGCGAAATCCTGGACCGTGTAGGTGAAGGGTAGGCGGCCCAGCTCGGACAAGCGGCTGCCGCACCGTGGTGGTCCGGAACGAAGGAGACACAGCTCGCGAAAACGATCCCAGGGAGGCATGCCGCCCTCATCCAGCTCGAGAGCGTAGTACCAAGTCTGGGCAGCACCCCGAAGGTGGTAGGACGCGAGCCAAGTCCGCTCGGATGCCGGTGTGCGCTGCCCCCGGAAGAACTGGTCACACTGGTTTAACTAGTTAAGGGGGTCCTCCGAGCCATCATACGTGGCGAAGTCGATCCGGGCGAAGCGCGGTGGTGTCGGGGTCGACGTGCCAGTGGCCACCGGTTCATCGATGCGGAGAGCCGAGGACGGAGCGCCGTGCTGCAGCATGGGCACAGACGGGTCTCCTGCCTCCGTGTAGACCGGCGGTGGGGACGTGCCAGTGAGCCATGCCGGCATCGGAGAGGGGGACGGCGGAAACCGCATGTGCTGGATCGGAAGCCCCCCGGTAGGACCCTGACTCGTGCAGGTGGTAGGCGGGGGCGGTGGCGTGGGAGCTGGTGCGGCCGGCGCGGATGGGGCGGGCGGGCCAGGCCGCCACGGGCGGCGCTGCCGATGTGGCGGCGGCTGGGGCGGCCAGTGTGGCCAGGCCGGCGCTGGGGCGGCCGGCTGCTGGAGTGCCGGGTAGCCGCCGCCGAATGCGGCGGGCACCGAGTACCACGGGAGCGCCGGTGGCCCTAAGGGCGCGGGTGGCTGGGGCGGTGGCGGCGGCCCGTACGGGGTGGCGAGGAAGAGCCGGATGCCCTGGACCGCGAGCACCAGATCGTTGAGGACCCCCGCCATGGCCTCCGGGGTATAGTTGGCCGACAGAGTTGATGTAGACGGCTGCGGCGCGGTGCCGGGGGCCGGCGGCAGCCCAGCGGACGCGCCGGAGTGGAGGTCGAGCGGCGCCGATTGGAGGCTCAGCGGCCCGTGACGAGAGGTGATGACGCGGCGGCGATGGTGGTGGCCAGAGGCAGCGATGGCGATGGTGGTGGTGACGACATAGTCGAACCTGAGCTGGATGATACCAAGGTGTTAGGAGCTAGGGTTTTGCCCTGCCTGGGGCGTAGGCTATAGGGGAAGGAGGGAGGTGGGCGAGGGCTGGAACGCGGCGGCCGGCGGCGAGGCGCCGTCCTTGCGGTTTGGCGGCGGCGGCGCAAGCAGGAGGCGGCCAGGGTTTAGGGTTCCGGCTCCTCTGGGAACCGGGCAATAGAATAGTATTATTGCTTAATTCTCAAAATAGTCTTACAACTTGTATATATAACCATAATCTGAAAGTAAATCTAAGATAACTTGGGCCTAAGCCTGCACAGTGGGCCTACGTCGGCCATAGACCTGGCCGGTCATAACAAAGTCACACCTGCTTCCCCCAATGAAAGCACAAAGCATGCCCCTCTTCTTTCTATTTTACAGAATCATTCTCCCTCCTCCTAATATGATGGCCTGCGAGTCACCCCCTCCTGCACCCCCCCCCCCTGCAGTCGTATTGCCTCCCCTTCGACACCGATCTCTCCTCTGATTCCCTCTTGTCACTAGAATCACCAGTCCTCTACCTACCTGGAGCATTCCTGCCATATTCCACGCATGCCATGAGCGGCAACGTTGCCGTATCCTCCATGACACCACCTAGAGTGACCACTTCGATTACTTGAAGCTTATTGTTTCTATTTATTTTTCAATCGTCCATTAGTATACATCCAACAATATTTTGTTGCTCTATCCCTTCTTCTGTGCTACATTCCTTTTTCGCATCTGATTTCTAGGAACAAAACAAAACAAAATTGTATGTTGTTCATCTCAGGGTGCAGAGTGGTCAGGGAGTTCCCTCTGCCAATATGTTGAGGCGCAGGAGTATTATTTATTCAGCTTACTGAAAAGGTTCATCTGTCTTCATTTTTATTGGTGTAAATTAAATATAATTATGTTGAGGAGTATTCTATATCTTTGACAGGGTATAGGGAATTAGTAATGGACGAAATACTTCATAGTAACCAAATATTGCCTTTGTTCTGCGAGGGAACCAAATATTGCCTTGATTAAGAGAAAGAAAATAACCAACTATTGATAGTTCAATCTAAACGGTGCCTTAGGATCTCAGTTATTTTAGAATTGGTCTGGGAAAATGCAGAGTTTTCAAGTGTATTCAACAGTGGGTACATAAAAAATTTATAGTTTTATTCAAATTTCTGCTCCCCGTTCTATATTGTATTGTTCTACATGTTTTTATTCACAATCGTACGAAGTTTTCCTTTCGTTTGTGGTCGCACAACAAATTAGTATACCATGGTCATGATTGAATGAGAGCATCACCCTTGCATATAGCACTGCAGACCAATGGGCATTTGTAAGCTTGCCTTACCCGTTTTATTAAAGTTTCCGGTCTGACCTGTACCTATGTAAGTTTGCCCTACCCATATTTCATTTATCTCTTCAAACTGATATGTTTAGTTGTCCTTCTCTAATGGATTATCGTTCTCTAACGAGTGCAGCGTTTTGGTGCTCACGCTCATCTACACCGGGTTACAATAGTTGCTTCTCCGTTTTACAAAGGGCGACGCTAGGCGCCGGCGCACCGGCCCAACAGCTGGGCCGGTCCAGCCCTGGCCGCCCGATGCAGCGATTAATGACCGTCAGATCTGTCTCTCGCTTCGTCCTCCTCACGAGTCGTTTCTTCAAAAAGAAATTCCAACGGCCTGAGCGCCGCCGACACCACGCCATACCCCCGCGAGAAAACGGCCGAGCTTGAAGCACCACCACGGCGTTCCTCGTTGCCGGTGGGCGCCCTCGCCGGCCGTCCACGCTTGCCCGAGATCCGCGCTCACCATGCATGCAGCTTCGCCGCCCGCGCTCGTCAAAGATCTGCGCTCACCATGGATGCAGCTCCATCGCTCGCGCTTGCCATGGATACAGCTTCGCCACCCACGCTCGCCATGGATGAATCCCGCCCTCGCCGCTCGCGCACGCCATGGATGCAGCTCCGCCTTGCTGGTGATTAACTGGTTCCAGCAAATAGAATTGCCCGTTGTAGCATCTTTCATTGTTTGTCGTAGAAAAATGGAGACATGGTTGCAGCAAAAAAGAAACGTGGCCCTTTTCGCTGGTTGTAGCTCGCCGTTGCAGGTAGCAACATTTGCATAATGAACGGATGTAATAAAACCCATTGCCGGACGTAGCAAATACCTATGACGGTTGGAATAAAAAGTCGTCGTCGCCATCGCGGGTGAAGCATGTAGCAAAACATTATGCCGGTTGTAGCAAAAAGATATGCTAGTTGTAGCAAAACCACAACGCCGGCTGTGTGTTGTAGGAAAACGTAACCCTAGATGTAGCAAAATGCTATGTGTCAGTTGTAGCAAAATCTATGCCGGTTCAAGCATGTAGCAAAACTGCAGCGTTTTATCATCTTCTTCCACCTCCAGCCGTCGCTAGTTGATGCTTTCTTATTTTCATAGTGTCTAGTTGTAGCTTTCTCTCTCAATGGCGGGAGCTTTTTCCAACAACCGATGAAGCTTTTCTACCAAAAGTTGTAGCTATTTTCTTTTTAGCAGCGCTTGGTCAAGGCTTTTTGTGTCGTTTTGGTTGAAGCTTTTCACATCGAAGGTTGTAGCATTTCATCTCAACGGTTGTAGCTTTCCGGCGATGGCGCTGACCGCTTGTAGCTTTCTCTACATCCGGTTGAAGCTTTTCATCTAGGGGGATGAAGCTTTTTTTTTAAACGGTTGCAACATGATGGGGCTGTGACGGTTCTGCAGAAGCCTTCGGTGTTGTCCATCGCTGCCCGGCTTGTCGGCGGCGAGGCAGAAGCACGAGGCGTGTGGGAGATGCAAACCGACGGGAATGGAATTGGTCAACGGCCTTGCTGCATCCAATGGCGAGCGGGGCTGCAAGCGTGGCGGGGTGAGATCTACATCCATGGCCGGCGGGGATTCGATCTTCCATGGCTGACGGGAAGCTACTCACGCGCTGCAGCGATGGAGGCAGGAGATGCGGGCGTTGGCGCTGCGTGCTGCAACGACGGAGGCAGGAGATGAGGATTGGGTGAGATCCGTAGAGCTGGAAGACGGGGATGGGGTGGGCTCCATGGAAGGTTGAAGAAAAGCAGCAATTTGGATGGTCCACATCCTACGTGTCGCTTGGTGGATGGCTGGGGTGGAGCGCGCGTGGACGCGATCGGCGCAAAGTTCGGCTGACGCACCGTTGCCAAACATTTACCTTTTACAAAACTGGGTTGAGCTTCCTTATCTTCACCTCCGAAAAGCACAGGAACGATGAGTTCGTAGCTTCTTAATGTCGACATCGGAAATACGCCTATTATGGTCAACCATTTATGAAAAATACCAATTTACAATAGCCTTTCAATGACCCTTGCATCTCTCGAAATAGCTTTTCGCCTCGCTTTTATAGATAAAGCAAACATCCATACAACCAATTACCAGTTACCATAACAAATAAGCTGGTTGGGGCCACAACAAAAGCACGCCCAAAAAGCACAGAAGAAAAAAAACAAAAAGCCACCGAGTGGCAAACTAACAAGCAGCCCTACAGAGAGGTTAAACGGCGCGCGATAGGCAGAAGCGCATCCAGCAGGAGCTCAAGGTGGTCGCGATCCGCTGCCTAGCATTGGCGTGCAAATGCTGCAAGAAAGCAAGAATTTTGAAGAACGAGTTAGAAGCCTGCCGTGGGAAGATCCGCTCAATCACATTTTAATACGAGTCATCCATAAGGTCCACTTCAGCACCGCGAAGATAAACCAAAATAAGTGGCATTTGCGGCCAACCCGGGTCGCCCTAGACTTCAGACACTCTGCCAAGTTCAGGGCCTCCTAGTCAGGTCCAAGTGCCTCGCGGAGGAAGCTCCAAAGATCTCATGCTGCCATGCACGAGAACATCATGTGGGTTCGTGTCTCCGGGACATCACAAAGGGGGCAAAGGCCATTGCCCGGGCCGTGTCGCTTGAGGACCGCTTTCCTAGAGGGCAAACGGTGATGTAGCAGGTACCATAGGAAGATCTTGATTTTCGGTGGTATGGGCGCCTTCCATAGCGGTGACAGCCACTGTATGGGAGGCAAGCATTATAGCGCCTGATAAGCCAAACTAACGGAGAATTCTTCTGAAGGAGAGAGACTCCCAAAAATGGTTTCAGGAGATTCTGATAACACCCACGGGACGACTTCCCACAACCTTTCCCATTCCAAAATCTCGTCATGCCCAAACGTACGATGAAACGGGATGTTCCACTGTCCATCCAAACAAGCCGCGGAAACCAGAATCCTCGGGTCCACGCAAATAGCAAATAGCTAGCCTAAGGAAGCTCACGCGGAGTGACTCCCCGCCCAACTAGGGGTCCAACCAAAACTGGATACCTTCCCAATTGCCAACCGAGAAGGTGGCCCTAACACGAATCTCATGCTTAATCTTCTGGATAGATTTTGCTCAATAAGCCGCAACCACAACCCCCCCTGTCCCTCGGGATCTGCGGACCCATCACAACATGAGCGCGATGTTCATGCGGCGTGTGGCAGTGATACCTAAACCACCCCGATCCTTGGGCATGCATATGTCCGCCCACTTGACCATGTGGTAGTTTGGACGACCATCGGCCGCCTGCCAGAAGAACCTAGCCAGATACTTATCAAAGAACCCGTGGACTCCCTGCAGCAGGATATATATCCCCATCATATACATGGGGAGGTTTGCTAGCTTGCCTTTAAGGATAGTTTTTGAAAGTGCGTTATATAGACTAGAGGGGGGGGGGGTGAATAGGCGATTTTTATTAAATTCTTCACTGAGGAATTTGCCGGTGAGGAAATTCCTTAGCGAAGAACTATTTGCAGCGGAATATGTACTCAGAAGTAACCATAACAGGATACACGCATAGTCAGCATCCTGAAATGAAGACTAGAATAGAGTACGGAAAGCATAAACACAGGATAACAAGATGAAGACAAACAGACTGGAGAAATTGAGCTGAGGAATTTGTGAAAGTCTTCAGTCAAAGTCTTCAAGCACGAGATATGAACAACATTCAACACAAGAATGAGGAAATGAAAGAGTTGAGGAAATAGAACCAGTCGGTTGGTGAAGACAATGATTTGGTAAACCAGTTCCAACTGCTGTCTCGGTTATACGTCTGGTTGGAGCGGCTAAGTATTTAAACTCGAGGACACACAGTCCGGACACCCGATCTCGAGCCGCAACTCAGACACCCATCCTCACCGTATTCTCCTTGAACTAAGACCACGCAGGCCTCGTCCAATCACTCGTGGTAAGTCTTGGTGACTTCAAACCTTCACAGACTTGGTCACTTGGCGATCCACAATTCCTCTTGGATGCTCTAGACCTTGACGCCTAACCGTCTGGAAGAAGCACAGTCTTCAAAGGTAACAAGCGTCGGATCCACGCAGGATCAATTTCTTGATGATGCTCAATCACTTGGGGTTTGTGTGGGTTTGGTTTTGGGATTTTCCTCACTTGATGATTTTCGCCAAAGTCCTCGGAGGATGGGTTGCTCTCAAATGACAAGTGTCAAGTTCTCTCGAGAAGCCAACCAACTAGTGGTTGTAGGGGCGGCTATTTATAGCCTAGGGAGCAGCCCGACATGATAAGACATAAATGCCCTTCAATGATATGACCGTTAGGTGGATAAGATATTTTGGGACAGCGGTAGCAAGAAGACAAAGAACGGTCGGAAATTTGACTCTCAAATTCCTCGGGGCTATCATGTTCCTCCTTTGTGTAGGCAATTCAGACTGGCGAATTCATAACTCCTCGATCGAGCAAAGTCCTCGATGAATGTAAGAACTGCGTCTCATCATCGATGAATTTGACTGAACGTATGAGATTTCCAATGGCTTCACTCAAGGGATCGGTAGGTGTAGGATTTGAGTTGAGCATCACTTGGAAATTTTTCCTTAGTATTTCCTCGACCCCTTTAACAGTACGGTGTTTCCTATGACTCAAGAAAGATAAAATGAAACTACGAAAACAAAAGTCTTCACGCTTCATATTCCTCGAATGAATATCAAGTCTTCAAGGTCACACCAAATTCTTCACTTTCAAAGTCTTCTAAAGTCTTCGAATATCAAAGTCTTCAGTTGAAGAACTTCATTTTTAGGGGTCGACTTTCTCTGTAAATATCAAACTCCTCATAGACTTATAGACCTGTGTACACTCACAAACACATCAGTTACTTAACCTATAAGTCTTCAATACACCAAAATCACTAAGGGCACTAGATGCACTTACAATCTCCCCCTTTTTGGTGATTGATGACAACATAGGTTAAGTTTTCAACGGGGATAAACATATGGAGTGTAAATACTGATATTGAGGAATTTGATTGCAAGATATAGAAGAACTCCCCCTGAATATGCGCATAATGAGGAATTTGCTTTTGAGGCAATGCACATTTGAAGAGTTGAATCATGGAGATCTCCCCCTATATCTTGTAATTCATACACGCATTTGATATATAATATGAACAATTTGAAATGCATGATGAAATATGGTGCCTGATGAGATTCAGCATGCGTGCAATAGTATTGACTCGGAATAAGCATGCAGAATATCACATCAAAAGTTTTAGAGCTCAAAATTCACATTCAGAGCTTAGTGCTTCAAAAGCATCAGAGCATAACACGTATCAAAATCAGAGCATCAAGCGATCGAAGCACGATCAAAAGTATTAAGGCACCATCGGTTTAAGATTACAACTCGATCCAATAAAAGTTTGGAAGAACGAGAGTTGTAACTTAATAAAATGCCCATAATATAAACCCGCTTGAAGACTAACTCAGATTTCTCCCCTTTGTCATCAAATGACCAAAATGATCAAACCGAGGACTAACGCCTCAAGATTTTCAAGTTGATGGAGGCGCCGGCGTTGTCGGGGTTGGATGTTGAAGTAGGGCTGCCGCAGATGTCGCCCAAATCTTCATATTCATCGGTTTCACGCGATGAAGAATAAGAATCGCCACCGGATCGGGAACTTTGACTCTCTTGAATTTCTTCGAGGTGGTGCAGACCAGTCAAATGCTTCACGAAGACCCATAGTCTTCAATTCTTCCATGAATATACATGATTAAGAACAGCCAGTGCGGTTGAGGGTTTCATGAAGGTAGTACTGATTTTTCTTCTTTGCATTATGTGTTGAGGTCATGTTGTGAAGAATTGCAGCAAATTGGCGCTTCACCCATTTCTCGATTGCGATCAACCTTCCGATGAAGGCGAGGAGTAACTCACGATCAGTCATCACCATGGGTGCGATTGCTCGAGGGTGTTGCTTGGTTGAGGTATTTGCGGCGGTGTCATGCGTTGCGTAATCGTCATTGGTGGAGTAAGATGCAGCCTTGCGAAATTGTCCATCCAATGGACGAGTGCCTTCATCAATCACACTGCTGCCTTGCCCTTATCATCGATGATGAAACTGGTCACTTGAGGACTTCAAGAGGCGGCAAGTAGCTGCCATGATTGAGTGTCACCTTGTAGTTGATGAAGATCTTGACCTTATGAATCTCATGATCCAAGGCGCATATGGCTTCAGCTCAAAAGGTGACATTGCAACATTGGCCAGAGTCCTCATGAAGAAATCATGGAAGTTGACAGGAACGCCATGAATGATATTGAAAAGCATGTTCTTCATGATGCCAACGACATCTTCTTCATTTGAGTCGTGGCCTTTGATGGGACTCATTGTCTTCGTCAAGATTCTATAGACGGTCCGAGGCACGTACAACAATTCCTTGACGAGGAATTTGGTTCGAGGGGCCTGTCCTGGCTTCAGCGGCTTCATAAGCACTTGCATAAAGTGATCAGACAGTTCGCGGTCATTGTAGATGCAACGTGCAGATTCATGGGGAGGATCAAGAGGAAGGACACAAAGCAATTCAGTTGCTGGTGCCTTGTAGTGAGTATTCTCAATCATACAATCCAGAACACATGAGTTGATATCTTCAAAGACATCTCGGTGATGTGCGGTGGCATAGAGGCGAAGAATGAGTTCTTCATTCCATCGCAGATATCGGTCTGAAATTCAAGAGTCTCGCATCGTGAAGAACACGGAGTAATCGCTCAAGCACGGCAGTGATTCCATATCCACATGAGGAATATGCTCATGGTGAAGATCTTGTCCTTGTCAAATAGCACCGAGGAATAGAAGTTTGCTTGTGTTGGAGTCCGAGCGTCTTTTCCTCATCGAAAGCAGAGTCATAAGGATTATAAGCGATGAAGAACACATGCTCGTAAAAGAAGTCTTCAGCCTTGAATTTTTGCTTGCTCGAGAATGGATTCTTCGGTTTGGGCAGAGGGATATCGGTGATTTGCAGCACAACATCGGAATCGCGATCTCGTGTTCTTCAGCTAAGGAATTTCTGGTTCCTCTCCTTGAGCAGTTTGAGGATCAGAATGGGTTCTTCAGCGCTAGTGGCTGGAATTTCTTCATTGATGCGATGTGGGATGAGTTTCTTCAGAGCCCAATTGAGCAGCTTGTAGCCGGGACCGAGGAACTTGTAGAATCGGAGTGAAGAGAGGAGTATTGGGATCTTGACTTTCCCAAAAGTCATCGTTCATCACCGTGTAGTGCACCCAATATCCATGTCTTCATCTTCTTTTCAATTTCTCAACACCAGCCTCTTCAGCTGTGAACTGAGGCATGGGTGAGGAAACAACTGGGGTTGAAGGGAAGGCTTCCACTTCAATTTCTTCATCAAGCTGTTGAGGTAGCAACAGATTGATTTTCTTCATCAGATCCGCTTGGGATCTTGTAATCTTCTCCATAAGGAACAATTTCCTTGGACGACATGGAGGAAATGGGAATGGCATCAATAGGATTTTCAATCGAGCTGGTCATTGGCTTCATTTTCTTCGCAGTCAAGAATTTGACTTGGTGATGCCTTCCTCTTCTTCACGCAGCTCGTTCTCGCAGCCTTTGTCTTCTTCACGTCATAGGCGAAGGAAGAATTGGAGTTGGTGTTGGCGCAGGAGGAGCCGAGGACTGTGGAGCAGTTTCTTCAGCGCAACTTGTGCGATTGCCTGCTTCCTTGATTTCTTCAGCGCACCACTAGTGGATGCCCAGGAATTTCTTGGTGGCTGGAATGGAGTCATCAGCCCGAACTTGTATTTTCATCAAGGCATCTTTGAAAGTCATCAAGAAGATCTTGGCATGTTCTTCAGCGAGGTGAGCGAGTCTTGACTGAGGATTTTCTTGTTGCGATGGAGCTGCAACAGTTGTCATTTTCTTCGTCAAATTGACGAATAGCACCTTGGCTCCTTGCCAATCAGCATTGTATGCATCAAAATCCTTGCTGAGTGCTTGAATTTCAGATTGAGCTTTTAGAAGTTCATCAGGAGTCAAGTTGACGATGTTCTTCCTCAAAAGCTTCTCCTTTCTGGCTTGTGTTCTCTTGATCTCATGAGCCTTTTCAAATTTCCATTTCTCTTCAGCGATGAAATGGTTCAGCATATGACTTTGACCAGGAGTCAGTGGAAAATCCGGTATTGGAGTGTTTGGATCCTGATGCCACAGGTCAATGAAGTCAAGGATCTTCTTCGGATCCAGAAGCAGAGGCACATTAGTTCTTTTGGCTCTAGCGGCCTTGGTCAGTCTGTCTCTGATGATTTCTGCAAGTTCTTCATCAGAAGCTTCATCATCAGAGGGTACATTGAATGCAACCTGTTTCTTCTTTGGACTTGGCCGAGGACGCGCCCAGCAGCTTGCTTTTGTCTTCAGCAGGTGGGGCTGATGAGGACATTGGTGCAGCTGAGGAACTTGCTGAGACACCAGAAGCAATTGAGAAACCCTGAGTCCTTTGACATGTTGCAAGATACACAGGTGTTGAGGACTTGGAGGGAGCTGTTGAGGATTTTGAATGAGCAGCAGCAGTTTGAGGAATTTGCCGTGAGGGTGCGGCTGAGGGACTGGGCCGTGAGGGCGCTGACGGTGAAGCACTTGGCTTGCGAGCAGGCTTCTTGGCATTGATTTCCTCGGCTTGACCGAGGGCTCAGCAGCACACAGCAGCAGAATCCTCATTGAATTTCCTCACCGCCTCCTTGGCCTGTCTTGCCAATTTGGCTTGGCGCTGGACCATTCTTCAGAAAGTCTTCACCACGCTTGATTTGGTGGGATCACGACTTGGCCGGTGCCAATGGAGCTCTTGGGCATGGAGGGTTTAAAGCGAATTTCCTCATGTACTTGGGAGTAACATAGCGATATTCCTCCATTCTCGTGCCCATCTTCTTTCTATCCTTTGTATCGCACTTTGCGCTGATTTTTGGTCTCCTTGCCAAACTTGGATTCATCGGTGTGCGATAATCTTTGTATATTTCCTCAGAATCTCAAAGGCGTCATGACCTCCGGTTTCTTTCCTCCCTTCTGCGGTCTTTTGCCTTCGCCATTTTCTTGGTGAGGAATTTGAACAATAGAGCACTCAAGAAGTATGCAGTTTTTCTTCGAGGAACGCTGCAAATGAGTTAAGTTGATGAGAACCTAGTGATTCAAAGAATGACATGAGTACTGTGACAGAGTGTAGGTGCGAGGAATTTGGAGAGGTCATATCGTTCTCGGATGATTTTTCAAAAGAACAAGTTTTGAGGATTTTGACCAGTTGAGCCTTGAGGAATTTCACTAAGCGTTTTGTCTCAGGTTCAGAGTTGTGCAGATTGAAAATCCGCACAATTGAGGAATCTTGAAGAAATGAATGCTTAGAGAGATAAATCAAGAGCATAGGTGTGTGAGGTGTTCATATGTGAAGATTTGAAGAACAAAACACCTTTGAAGATTTTCGTAAAGATTTGAGAATCAACGCGAGTAATAAAAGTGACTTTTAATTACCCGAATCAAGAACACGATTTAACAGAATGAACTGTAGTGAAGTTCGTCACGTTAGATCTCCCACGCCCTAACTTGGCAGAGGGAGACGGCTACGGCGGCGGCAGAGTGAAGATTTCCGCGGCCGGCGCGAGTACGACGGCGATGAGGTCGAGGCAGTGAAGCTTTTCCTCACCGGCGGCGATGGAGTAGCGGCGGCGCTAGGGTTTGAGGAGAGCTCGAGCGAGAGACAGCAACCGAGCGGAGTAAATGAAGTAAGGAAGGAAGAGGGGTATTTATAGCCACGGTAAAAAACTGTTCGCCCAAAGATTTTGGGACGAACATGCCCCTGCCCTTTCTCCTTCACGCGACATGTGTCACCCATGTACTGTGCAGATGAGATCGTGTAAGATCGTGGGTGATTAAACTAATGCATCGTGGGATGTGGAACGGTTTGAGCGGTAAAACCGAAAACTTGGATAAGATTTGTTTTAAAAATTTCGTTCGCAATTTCTTCAGCTGTCAAGGACACAGTGAAGACTTTGAACGAGTTTCAATCAGAACGCACATGAAGAATTTGTGAATAGATTGGATTGAGTATAGCATAGAGGGGGAAGGGTCCGATCACATTCACTTAGCAGAAATCACAACTTGAAGAAATAGCAATAAGTGAATGCTGTAGAGGACATAAACCCATATAGATATATAGTCAATGAAGAAAAACGATGGAAACATTGAAGATTTTGCAATGTTGAAGAATTGAAAGACTGAAGAATTTCAAAAATGAGGAAGAACTCAAATTGAAGATTTTCAACTTTTGTGGTGGCGTAGCCCACCGTATAAGAATGATGATTTCAGACACCGCGTACAATTGTCGAGGGTTACGAGAATCAAATTCTTCATTAATTTCTTCACACTTAGAATGTTATTCTTCATTGATTGAGGAAAAACGTTTCTTCATGTGTTGCACATCTAAGTCATCAATTCTGCATAAGGGTTAGGATGTGTGTCCTTTTTAAAGAACATTCGAAGATTCTAAGATATTTAGCTCACACCGCAACTTGCTAAATCTCTTCTCATCCAAGGGCTTAGTGAAAATATCAGCTAGCTGTTCTTCAGTCTTCACATGCTCGATGGAGATATCACCCTTCAACACATGATCACGAAGAAAATGATGACGAATCTGGATGTGCTTAGTCTTCGAGTGCTGAACTGGGTTGTGAGCAATCTTGATGGCACTCTCATTGTCGCAGAGGAGAGGCACATTCTTCACGTTGACGCCATAGTCCTTGAGGGTTTGCTTCATCCAAAGCAGTTGAGCACAGCATGAGCCAGCAGCAATGTATTCAGCTTCAAAGAAGAGAGCGGTGATACAGTTGCTTTCTTCGAGGACCAATGGACCAAAGATCGTCCGAGGAAATGACAAGTGCCGATGTTGACTTGCGGTCCACACGATCACCAAAGATAGTCGAGTCGAATATCCAATGAGATCAAAAGCAGAGCCCTTGGGGTACCATAATCCTAGTGTTGGTGTGTGAGCTAGATATCAAGAATATGCTTCACAGCCTTATGGTGTGATTCCTTGGTGCAGCTTGAAATCGGGCACACATGCAAACACTAAGCATTATATCCGCCTAGATGCACATAAGTACAATAAAGAACCAATCATGGAGCGGTATACCTTGTGATCAAGTCAATACCATTTTCATCGGTGCATAGATGGCCATTTGTGGGCATAGGAATTTTGACGCCTTTGCAATCTTGCATGCCGAATTTCCTCAAGACATCTTTGAGGTATTTCTCCGAGATATGAATATGCCATTGCATCATGGATTTAATTTGAAGACCTAAGAAGAATTTCAACTCTCCCATCATAGACATTTGATATTCTTCACTCATCATATAGGCAAATTCATCACTATATCGTTGGTTAGTACAGCCAAAGATAATATCATCAACATATATTTGGCACACAAACAGTTCACCATCATATGATTTAGTAAATAGAGTAGGGTCGAGTGAACCGGGTGTGAAGCCATTCTTCACGAAGAATTTCTTCAATGTGTCATACCACGCCCGAGGGGCTTGCTTGAGGCCATAGATCGCCTTATTGAGTCTGAAGACTTTGTCAGGATTCTTGGGATCTTCAAAACCTGAGGGTTGAGCAACATATACTTCTTCCTCAAGCTTACCATTGAGGAATGCACTTTTCACATCCATTTGACATAAGATGATATCATGATGGTTAGCATAGGCAAGTAAAATGCGAATAGCTTCAAGTCTAGCAACAGGTGCAAAAGTTTCATCGAAATCAATTCCTTCAACCTGTGTGTAGCCTTGAGCTACTAGCCGTGCCTTATTCCTCACTACAAGGCCATTTTCATCTTGCTTGTTGCGGTAGATCCACTTTGTGCCAATGATATTATGCTTGCGAGGATCAGGCGATTGACCAATTCCCGGACATTGTTCAACTCAAACGATGTAATTCTTCTTGCATAGCCTGAATCCACTCCGGCCCGTAAATGCTTCATCTACCTTAGTGGGCTCTGAGATAGAGACAAAAGCATAGTGCCCACAAAAGTTAGATAAGTGTGAGGCTTTTGAGTGGGTGAGAGGACCGTGCGCTAATGTCATCGATGATCTTCTCCACTTGCACTTCTTTTGCAACGCGTGGATGAGTTGGTTGTCACGAGGATTTTGATCAGCATTTTCTTGACACCATTTTCCTCATGTTCTTCGTGCATCACTCGACGCTCTTCATGAACAGGAATGAACTCTTCAGCAGATTCTTCAAGAGGAATAACATCCTCGCTGCCTTGAGCTTGATAGCATCCTCGGTGCTGGTTCATCTAACACGAAGGTAGGTGCTCTCTTTGCGAGCCATTAGTTTCATCGAACCGCACATCTACAATGTCAACAATCTTGTGAAGAACAATGTTGAAGACTCAGAGGTGTCTGAGTCCTTTCCATAACCAAGCATAAAACCTTCATGTGCTTTGGTGCAAATTTAGAGTTGTGGTGAGGATCTCTAATCCAACATTTAGCACTGAAGACTTTGAAATAACTCACATTGGGTTTCTTGTCAGTGAGGAGTTCATAGGCAGTCTTCTTGAAGAATTTGTGAAGATATACTCTGTTGATGGTGTGGCAGGCAGTATCAATTGCATCAATCCAAAAGCGCTGAGGCGTTTTGTATTCATCAAGCATAGTGCGAGCCATCTCAACTAGAGTTCTGTTCTTGCGCTCCACGACGCCATTCTGCTGAGGAGTATAGGGAGCAGATAATTCATGAGTAATACCAAGTTCATCAAGATAAGCATCAAGACCAGAATTCTTGAACTCGGCCCATTGTCACTTCGATATGCTTGATCTTCACACCAAAGTTGGTTGAAGCCCTCGAGGAAAATCGCTTGAAGACTTCCCGCACTTCATGTTTGTAAGCAACAATGTGTACCCATGTATATCGAGAATAATCATCAACAATGACAAAACCATATAGAGATGCATCATTAGTGACAGCTGAATAATGGTTAGGTCGAAGAGGTCCATGTGAAGCAATTGAATGGACGGGTAGTGGTCATGATAGTCTTATTTGGATGCTTGGCCTTGGTCATTTTTCCGCTTCACATGCTCCGCATAAGTGATCCTTGAGGAATTTGACATTCTCAATGCCAATGACATGCTTCTTCTTCGCAAGCGTGTTCAAATTCCTCATGCCTGCATGACCAAGTCGTCGATGCCATAGCCAGCCTTCTGAAGCTTTTGCAAGTAGACACACGGCTGGTTGTGGTCCTGTAGAGAAATCAACAATATACAGATCTCCTCTCCTAAAGCCTTCGAAGACTTTGGAATTGTCAGCTTCCATAATCACAACACATCGATATTTGCCAAAGAAAACAATATCATGATCACAAAGCATTGAGACTGACATGAGATTGTATCCTAAGGACTCAACAAGCATGACTTTGTCCATGTGCTTATCCTTAGAGATAGCAACCTTACCAAGACCCAATACGACTTTTGCCTTTGTCAAGAAAGACGATATGCTTCAGAGGTGACGGTGATAAGGAGCATCCATCAATAGATTCTTGTCACCGGTCATGTGATTTGTACATCCACTATCGAGGACCCATTCGGTGGTTTTGGGTTGATTATCCTGCAGATGAATTAGTGTAACTTACAATCTCATATGCTTCATCAATGAAGAATATGATGTCAAGTTCATCGATGAATTTCATCAAGCGAGAAACAGATATAGCAAGATGAGGACGTGTGAAATGAAAGTTCATTTCATCATGATTCGCTGCGCCCTTTCGTGCATTTTGTCGGGTCCCTCAAAGAAATTCTTCAGACGTTAGAGCACGCCCGAGACCTGACCTGCAGAAGAGATTAGTTCTTTTTCTTCACCACCCACATCTGGAGGGGTGGCAAAGAGTTCATCATCCTGCGAGCACCATGTGAGAAAGGTGGCAAAGATGCCAAACCGTTTCGCTTAGCATGAGAGAGGTTAGGGTATGCATATGAATAAGCAGAGTAATTCTTCGAGGACTTATGAACATAATGGTTTGAAGAATAATGCACATATACATAGCCCTTAGCTCTACCCTGCGAGACAGAGTTGTTAGCATGATGATAATCATATGAGGACATTGCTCTAGTTGAGGAATTTGATCCTCGTGAAGAATTTGGTCCATATGAAGAATTTGATCTAGAGTTCCTGTTCTTCACAGGTGGTGTCGTGAGGACATTCACCTGAAGACTTTCAACACAGCTTTTGGGAACCCAGATTTTCTTCATAGGGGAACCGTTCCTGCAGTTAGTGCCAACATATCTAGCAAATACTTCACCATTTCGATTTTTGAACAGTTTATAGTTGAGTCAAATGACTCATCGGAAGAATGAGGAGATTCACATGTAAAGCCAGATAAGTTAGATGGATCAATCGAGGTCCCTTTGCAGCAACCCATGAGGTTTTGGGATACCGCCAAAGCTTCCAATATGTTCCATCGGCATTGAGTTTCCTCTCAAAGGCAATACCCTCTTTCCTAGGGTTTCTGTTGAGAATTTGCTTTTGAGCACATCACAAAGTGTCGATGCCCTTTGAGGCTTTTGTACATGCTCGTCATGTACAATTCCTTCAACCCTGCATTGTCGGTGATACTAGCAATGTCCTCGATGAGGAATTAGTGATAGCAGAGGCAGATGAAGAATTTGTAACATTTGAAGCATTTGAACATTCAGGTGAAGAATTAGCAGATTCACGTTCAATGCACTTTAAGCATGGAGGAACAAATTCTTCCTGAGAAGTGCTGATTTGTTGAGCTAGTAATGAATCGCGCTCCTTCTGAAGATCTTCATAACACACTCTTAGCTTTTCAAGATCTTCCTTTCTTTGAAGAGCTTCAAGAGAGAGCTTCTCATGATCTTGCTTCTCTTGAAGAAATTCATATGAAAGTTTCTCATGATCAGACAAGAGAGAGTTATGATGACCTTGAAGATTATCATACCTAGACTGAAGTCTCTGAAGATTTTCAGTCAAGGCTTTAGTGCGATCCATTTCTTCACCCAACATATCATCACTTTCATCTAGCATGTTTTGAACCTTCTCAAGAGCCCGTTGTTGTTTCACAGCAATTTTAGCAAGTTTAGAGTAGCTAGGTTTGAGATCCTCATCAGACTCATTTTCACTAGAATCAGAGGAGTTGTATTTGAGCAATAGGTGGGAGCGTAGCCATCATTATCTTCATCAGACTTGTCGGTGGAGTCAGTTTCTTCAGTGTTGAAGATGGACTTGCTGACGAAAGCAAGAGTAACGGCCGACTTGCCACACTGCACTCAGATTCTTGAGACTCCTCCTCTTCATCATTTTCCTCGATTCAGCTTCGAGTCCATTTCCTTGCCAATGAATGCTCGAGCTTTCTTGGAGCTGCTCTTCTTGTAAGATGAAGACTTTGAGGGTTTTGATGATTAAGATTTTGACGATTTCTTCTTCTTCTTCATATCATCGTAATCTGTAATCCTTGTAGTTCTTCTTCTTCATTTCCTTTTCCCATCGAGGACAATCTTGAATATAGTGACCAGGCTTCTTGCATTTGTGGCAAAGTCTTCTCTTGTAGTCTTTGGATGAAGAATCATTTCCTCTTGAGGGTTTTCCAAAGCGACCACGCCTTGTGAACTTCGGAATTTCTTCACAAGGAGAGCTAGATCTGGCTCGATTCTTCAGATCACCAAGGCTACTACCGTAATCCTCACATTGAGTCGACACAACCTTAGCCTTCATGGCACGTGGTTTGCCATAGTTTGAGCCATAGAGATCTCTCTTTTCAGCAAGCTGGAACTCGTGAGTGTTAAGCCTTTCGAGTATATCAGCAGGATCAAGCGACTTGTAGTCAGCACGTTCTTGTATCATCAGTCCCAGAGTATCAAATGAGGAATCAAGCGATCTTAGCAGTTTCTTCACAACTTCATGATCAGTGATGTCAGTGGCACCGAGGGCTTGAAGCTCATTTGAGATGCCAGTGAGGCGATCAAAGGTTTGTTGGACATTCTCGTTGTCGAGTCTTTTGAAGCGGTTGAAGAGATTCTGAAGAACATCAACTCGAGAGTCACGCTGAGTTGAGACTCCTTCATTTACTTTGGACAGCCTATCCCAGATAAGCTTAGCAGTTTCCAAAGCACTCACTCTTCCATACTGTCCTTTGCTCAGATGGCCACAGATGATATTCTTTGCTTGAGAGTCAAGTTGTATGAATCTCTTCAGATCGGTAGCGGTCAGTGTTTCAGTGACAGAGGGGACACCATTTTCCACAACATACCAGAGATCATTGTCAATTGCCTCAAGATGCATTCGCATCTTGTTCTTCCAGTAGGGGTAGTCAGTTCCATCAAAGGTAGGACACCCAGCCGAGACCTTGATCATACCTGCGGTCGACATAACTAGAACTCCAGGTGGTTAAACCAAAATCACACAGAACAAGGGAGTACCTTGCTCTGATACCAATTGAAAGTGCGTTATATCGACTAGAGGGGGTGAATAGGCGATTTTTATGAAATTCTTCACTGAGGAATTTGCCGGTGAGGAAATTCCTTAGCGAAGAACTATTTGCAGCGGAATATGTACTCAGAAGTAACCATAACAGGATACACGCATAGTCAGCATCCTGAAATGAAGACTAGAACAGAGTACGGAAAGCGTAAACACAGGATAACAAGATGAAGACAAACAGACTGAAGAAATTGAGCTGAGGAATTTGTGAAAGTCTTCAGTCAAAGTCTTCAAGCACAGATATGAACAACATTCAACACAGTAATGAGGAAATGAAAGAGTTGAGGAAATAGAACCAGTCGGTTGGTGAAGACAATGATTTGGTAAACCAGTTCCAACCGCTGTCTCGGTTATACGTCTGGTTGGAGCGGGTGAGTATTTAAACTCGAGGACACACAGTCCGGGCACCCGCCTCTCGAGCGCAACTCAGACACCCAGTCCTCACCGTATTCTCCTTGAACTAAGACCACGCAGGCCTCGTCCAATCACTCGTGGTAAGTCTTCAGGTGACTTCCAAACCTTCACAGACTTGGTCACTTGGCGATCCACAATTCCTCTTGGATGCTCTAGACCTTGACGCCTAACCGTCTGGAAGAAGCACAGTCTTCAAAGGTAACAAGCGTCGGATCCACGCAGGATCAATTTCTTCAGTGATGCTCAATCACTTGGGGTTTGTGTGGGTTTGGTTTTGGGATTTTCCTCACTTGATGATTTTCGCTCAAAGTCCTCGGAGGATGGGTTGCTCTCAAATGACAAGTGTCAAGTTCTCTCGGAGCAGCCAACCAACTAGTGGTTGTAGGGGGCGGCTATTTATAGCCTAGGGAGCAGCCCGACATGATAAGATATCAATGCCCTTCAATGATATGACCGTTAGGTGGATAAGATATTTTGGGACAGCGGTAGCGAAGACAAAGAATTGATCGGAAATTTGACTCTCAAATTCCTCGGGCTATCATGTTCCTCCTTGTGTAGGCAATTCGCAGACTGGCGAATTCCTAACTCCTCGATCGAGCAAAGTCCTCGGTGATCGGAAGAACTGCGTCTCATCCTTGATGAATTTGATGAAGCGTATGAGATTTCAATGGCTTCACTCGAAGGGATTGGTAGGTGTAGGATTTGAGTTGAGCATCACTTGGAAATTTTTCCTTAGTATTTCCTCGATCCCATTTAACAGTACGGTGTTTCCTATGACTCAAGAAAGAGAAAATGAAACTACGAAAACAAAAGTCTTCACGCTTCATATTCCTCGAATGAATATCAAGTCTTCAAGGTCACACCAAATTCTTCACTTTCAAAGTCTTCAGAAAGTCTTCAGAATATCAAAGTCTTCAGTTGAAGAACTTCATTTTTAGGGGTCGACTTTCTCTGTAAATATCAAACTCCTCATAGACTTATAGACCTATGTACACTCACAAACACATCAGTTACTTAACCTATAAGTCTTCAATACACCAAAATCACTAAGGGGCACTAGATGCACTTACAGTTTTGCTTCCTTCGGAAGTGAACCTACCACACTAAGGCTCCGTGCAGGACGCTACTCGTCCCATGAGTGGATCAAATTCACTCACCAAGATTCTAGAGCTAGATATCGGCATCCCCAGATAAGCAATTGGGAAGGTCGCGAGCTTGCAATTGAGGCTATCCACAATCCTCTGTTGCTTGGCTGCAGAGTAGTCCAGGAGGACGACCTCACTCTTGTCAAAGTTTATCTTAAGTCCCGACATGGCCTCAAAGCATAGTAGTAGAAACTTGAGATTAATGATATCTAGGTCCAACCCCTCCACCATGATCGTGCATGGTCTCATCTGCGTACTGTAAATGGGTGACACCAGCTCCGAGGATAAGTGCCCCACCACCCCTTTTAGGTGGCCAGCCAGCCTAACCTGGTCTTGGATGCCTGCTCGGGCATCGACAACTAGGTTGAAAAGAAGAGGGGAAATGGGAACCCCTTGCTTCACTCCCCTAGAGGATCTAGAGAAAGGTCCCACCTCACCATTGATATTGATGGTTGTGTTCCCAGTCCAAACCAACTGCATAATCCACAAGCACCATCTCTCATCAAACCCTCTCCGCTGCAACACCAACCTCAAGAAGTACCAATCCAGGCGGTCGAAGGCCATTTGGAAATCCAACTTGAGAAAGATGCCCTTATGTCCACTTGACGCCACCTTGCGGACAATCTCATGAAAGGCTAGGATCCCATCATGGATCCGCCGGCCCTTCAGGAACGTGCTTTGGAGAGGATGGCCAATCTGCTCCGCCACATGTGCCAAGCGTGTTGCACACACTTCCTGTAAGTGCATCTAGTGCCCCTTAGTGATTTTGGTGTATTGAAGACTTATAGGTTAAGGGACTGATGCGTTTGTGAGTGTACACAGGTCTATAAGTCTATGAGAAGTTTGATATTTACAGAGAAAGTCGACCCCTAAAAATGAAGTTCTTCTACTGAAGACTTTGATATTCTGAAGACTTTCTGAAGACTTTGAAAGTGAAGAAATTGGTGTGACCTTGAAGACTTGATATTCACTTGAGGAACATGAAGCGTGAAGACTTTTGTTTTCGTAGTTTCATTTACTCTTTCTTGAGTCATAGGAAACACCGTACTGTTAAAGGGGGTCGAGGAAATACTAAGGAAAAATTTTCATGTGATGCTCAACTTAAAATCCTACACCTACCAATCCCTTCGAGTGAAGCAATTGAAATCTCATACAGATTCGATCAATTTCTTCAAAGGATGAGACGCAGATTCATCCGTCACCGAGGACTTTGCTCGATCGAGGAGTTAGGAATTCACCAAAGTCTGAATTACCTACACAGTGAGGAACATGATAGGCCCGAGGAATTTGAGAGTCAAATTTCGACCGTTCTTTCAGGCTTGCGCCAGCTGTCCCAAAATATCTTATCCACATAACGGTCATATCATTGAAGGGCATTTATGTCTTATCATGTTGGGCTGCTCCCTAGGCTATAAATAGCTGCTCCCTACAACCACTAGCTGGTTGGCTACTCCGAGAGAACTTGACACTTGTTGTCGGTGTCAAAACCGGCGGATCTCGGGTAGGGGGTCCCGAACTGTGCGTCTAGGCGGATGGTAACAGGAGACGAGGGACACGATGTTTTACCCAGAGTTCGGGCCCTCTCGATGGAGGTAAAACCCTCACGCCCCGCTTGATTAATATTGATGATATGGGTAGTACAAGAGTGGATCTACCACGAGATCAAGGAGGCTAAACCCTAGAAGCTAGCCTATGGTATGATTGTTGTAATGTATGTTGTGTCCCACGGACTAAAGCCCTCCGGTTTATATAGACACCGGAGGAGGCTAGGGTTACACAGAGTCGGTTACAATGGTAGGAGATCTACATATCCAGACGCCAAGCTTGCCTTCCACGCCAAGGAAAGTCCCATCCGGACACGGGGCGTAGTCTTCAATCTTGTATCTTCGTAGTCTTGGAGTCCGTGGGACGTTGATAGTCCGATCGTCCGGACACCCCTAGTCCAGACTCCTCAAGAGCTCTCGAACCAGGCTTCAATGATGATAGGTCCAGCGCGTTTATAGTCTTCGGCGTTGCAAGGCGGGTTCTCCCTTCAAGTTCCATGTACCTACCGAACGGTGTCTGGCTTCACCATAAATACTGTGTTTCTCGGCTTCTACGCCCAATAATGGTATTTTTCCACGCGTCGCACGAATGCGAAAAGCCAGGGCGTCTTTTACGTTTCACCCCCCAGTCGTGCGAGTCATCCGCCTATAAAAGAGGCAAAAATCCAGATCCAAACCACACCATCTTCCTCCCGTGAATACTTCATCAGAGCGCCTTTGACCTAAAAATCCATTCCATCATGGACCGTCGACGGGGCTCTTCTTCTCGCGCTCCCAGCCCACCGCCAGGGGATTGGAGGAGGTGCTCTGTTCCGCACAACGAGCTTGTGAAGCTCCAAGCGGGGGGATATCTCCCTCCAGCCTTCATGGTCCCGGTTCGAGCCGGGCTGGTCACTTATCAAGGTGGGAGGCAAGCGGAGGCTACCCCAAGCCCCAATAAGGGGGAGCGAGTATGCTTCGTCCCCTATCTGATAAGGGGACTCGGATTCCCAATACATCCGTTCCTCCGTGGGCTCCTGGAGTTCTAAGGACTCCAGCTTCACCACCTCACACCCGCCTCTGTCCTGCATATCGCGGGCTATGTAGCTCTTTGCGAGCTGTTCCTGGGCATCAAGCCCCATTTTGCATTGTGGAAGAGGCTGTTCTGCCTCGTACCCCGTTCTCACGAGGGGTCCATATATCAAGTGGGCGGCGCCGAAATTTGGCGCATCGCCGGGACCGGATACCCATCTGGTACCCCCAAGAAGGCATCCGAAGACTGGCCTTCAGAGTGGTTTTACATAGGAGACGCCCCGCTGCCGGACCCAATCCGGATTGGCCTCCCGGAGTTTAGTACTGCTCCTCTGAAGAAACGCCTCAGCTGGCGCCCACGGAGCCCCCGTTTGGAGGAAGACAAGAGCGTCCATTACTTGATGGGCCGAATAAGATTGCTGGCTCATTCTGGGTTGACCATGATTGGAGTCATGGCGATATGCATCATGCGGGGGGTATAGCCACTGCAATACAGAGGCCACCTGAAAGTGCAACTAATCCCCGGGTGGTTTTGGTAATCAATAACAACATATATATCATTGAACTAATTAATTCTTGAGAATATTTCAGAAAGTTCAGTGATATGGGTATGGCAATGACTGATGATGTGGACCCCTCAAAATGCTAAGGAAAACATTGGCAAAAGCTCAAGACTCCATTTTTGGTTTAGTGATCCAAGATCACATTGAGTCCATAGGAAAGCCAATACTATTAAAAGGGGATGAGGTTATGATGATGATCTGGTTGCTCAAAGTGCTTAGTGATTTATCTCTCAAACTATCAGCAATCTTTCATTCCAACATAAACCCATAAGTAATCTCGGTCCCACCGATTCCATAAACTCACCACACCGAGATGAACCACCTCACCATATACCCAAACCCTAAGAATCTCGGATTTTCCGATTCCAAACTCGGTCATTCCAAATTGGTGTTGCCAAGCTTCAGAAACCTTCAGACTCAAATTGGTGTCACCGAGATGAGAAAGTCGGTCCCACCGAGATTGGCAAACCCTAGTCTTTGGAAGAATCGGACTAACCGAGATTGTATTTTCGGTCCCACGAAAATCCCAACGCTCACAAGATTTGAACTTTCGGTCTCACCGAGTTGTCAACTTCGGTCCGACCGAGATTGGTCAAATGTGTGTAACGGTTGGATTTTGTGTGGAGGCTATAAATACCCTCCACCTCCTCTTCATTCGTGGAGAGAGCCATCGAAAGTACTACCACTCCTACCTTACATTTTCGAGAAGAAAACTACCTACCCTTGTGTTGAGATCAAGTTGCTCCACTCCAACCATATGAAACTTGATTTCTAGCCTTCCCAAGTTGCTTTCCACTCAATCCCTTCCTCCACCACAGCCAAATCGGTGAGGAGAGTTGAGTGTTGGGGAGATTATCATTTGAAGCACAAGAGCAAGGAGTTCATCATCACCAACACCATCTATTACCTTTTGGAGGGTGGTGCCTCCTAGATTGGTTAGGTGTCGCTTGGGAGCCTCCGTCAAGATGTGGAGTTGAACCAAGAAGTTTGTGAGGGCAAGGAGATCGCCTACTTCGTGAAGATCTACCCCGAGTAAGGCTAGTCCTCCGTGGACGAGGCCATGATGGCATAGACAAGGTTGCTTCTTCGTGGACCCTTCGTGGGTGGAGCCTCCGTGGACTCTCGCAGCCGCTACCCTCCGTGGGTTGAAGTCTCCATCAACGTGGATTGACGATAGCACCACCTATCGGAACCACGAGAAAAATCTCCGTGTCTACAACTTGCGTTTGCTCTTCTCCACCTCTTATTTACTACATGTGCAATTTACTTTCCGCTGCCATAACTCTAGAACTGCATGTGTAGGGTGATACTTGACTTGGTCATCTTTGTGAACTTGCTAAAAACTTGTCCTAATCAAAAGACTAAACTTTTAAGTTGTCAAGTAGTCTAATCACCCCCTCTAGACATACTTCCGATCCTACAAGTGGTATCGAGCTTTGGTCTCCATTGGATTGGTTTTCATTGCAATTGATTCCATAAGCTTGGTTTCACAACCTAGGAGAGTATGGCGTCTAGTGAGGGTAATTTTCAGAGAGGTCCTTACTTTGATGGTTCAAACTTTGCTAGTTGGAAGCACAAAATGAAAATGCATATTCTTGGACATAACCCCGCCGCATGGGGCATTATTTGTGTTGGCTTGCAAGGTGAGTTCTTCGAGGAAGGAAAAGTTCCGGATCGCGGGTTACTGCGATGAGTTGCGGATGTTACGTAACAATGCTCAAGCTTGTGACATTCTCTTCAATGCTTTGTGTCCCGAGGAGTTCAACAAGATCAGCCGCCTTGAGAATGCAAAAGAGATTTGGGATACTTTGGTCGAAATGCACGAAGGTACCGAGTCTGTGAAGGAATCAAAGCTAGATGTTCTTCAAGGTCAGCTTGACAAGTTCAAGATGAAGGAAGGTGAAGGTGTCGCTGAAATGTACTCTAGGCTTGCTCTCATCACCAATGAGATGGCAGGCTTAGGAAGCGAAGAAATGACCGACCGATTCATCATCAAGAAGATCCTCAGAGCTTTGGATGGAAAGTATGACACCGTGTGCACTTTGATCCAAATGATGCCAAACTACAAAGATCTCAAGCCTACCAAGTCATTGGAAGAATTGTTGCTCATGAGATGACACTTAAAGATAAGGAAGAGCTTCACAACAAGTCAAGTGGTGCTTACAAAGCTACAGTTGAAGCTCCCACATCCTCAAGTGACAAACTAGTTTCCAATGAAGAGATAAGCCTAATGGTGAAGAACTTCAACAAATTCTACAAGAGTAGAAGCAAGGAAAGAAGCTCAAAGTCTAGATCATATGATGATAAGAGATCTTCTAGTCGTGATCGAAACTGCTACAATTGTGGAAGACCGGACACTACTCAAATGAGTGTTCGACTCCCACAAGAGAAGAGAAGAATCTCCAAGAAGAAGAAGCTCAAGGGAAGAGTCACCTCGAAAAGAGAGAAGGAGTAGAGATGATCGTTATGAACGAAGATCCTCTCGGAGAAGCAAGGATTCGGAAAGGAAAGACAAGTCATCAAGGAGCTACACAAGAAGAAAACATCAAGCTCATGTTGGTGAATGGGTTTCCGGCTCCGACTCCGACAATCACTCCGAAAGAAGCTATCACTCCAACTCCGAATATAGTCAAGATGAAGGTGTTGCCGGTCTTGCTCTCGTGTCCTCCAACTCCAACTCCTATGACATATTTGATTCACCAAATGAGGGAATTGGAAGATGCTTCATGGCAAAAGGCCCCAAGGTATCACATCCTGAATCTATTGACTTTGATAGTGATGAGGATGACTTGCTTGGTGAAGATGAGCTTTTACATGATAAATCTAGTGAGCTTAGTAATGATGAACATGCTAATAGTCTTTATAGTCGAGAAGAGTCGAATGACAATGCTATGAAGGAGATTGAGCGTCTAACTAAAGAACTAAACACTCTTAAGTTAGCTCATGAAACAACTCAAGAAGATCATAGAGAGCTCCTAAGATCTCATGAGAAGCTACGCTTCGAGAAGCTCAATCTAGAGCAAGAACATGAGTTTCTAAAAGCTATCAATGACGATCTTCGAAAGAAGAGTTCTTCATATCTTGCCAAATGACTTCTCTTGTCTAATTTCTTGCCACCTATTAAAACTAAGCATGACAAGCATAAGAAAAATTCTTCATCTAGTAGTAACAATAATCATGCTAAATCTAATGTTGTTACTTCTAGTAATTCTCTTGATTCCACTAACAATGTTTCAAGCCAAGTTTTACTTGAGCAAGAAAATAGTCTATTGAAAGGGATTATAGAGAAAGGTGTCTACAAGAGTCTTGCCGGAAGCAAGAGCTTTGAGGAAATTGTTCGCAAACAAGGAAGACACCGGAAGAATCAAGGAATTGGTTTTGAGCGAAAGTTCAACGCCGAGGGTGTTGAATGGGAAGAAGGTCAATATCCCACTCCAAAGTTTGTTTCTCAAGAAGAGAAGTATGATCCTACTTCTTCCAATGAGGAACAAGCTCAAGATGACCTTCCACCACAAGACCACAAGCTAAAAGGCAAGGACAAGCTTCAAGAGGAGATTGATGCATTCATTGAAGCACCCAAGGCCATGGTCAAGTGGGTTCCCAAGGCAACTTCAAGTTCTACTTCGACAAGCTCAACTACTACCCCAAGGATTCCCATCAAGATGATGTGGATCCCGAAGAAGAAGAACTAGAGAGTTATTTAGGGTGACTCCGCCAACATACTTCACTCACATTCATTTTGGCAAAGAACTTGTGCAATCAACTTCCACATCTTGCACTAGTTCATGGAGTCACAAACCCTCTTGTTGGTAAGTCAAGGGACAAGGTAATCATTGCTTTCATGGACATCATCTAATGTGTACTTCAATCTATGTCCATGGAAATCCTTGTTTGTTCCTTGTGGGACTAACCCATGTAGGTATTGAAAGTGCCCGAATCCAAAGGATTGCTCCCAACTCTTGATGATCTACATCAACATTGAGCATCCACATCTTCAACATCTACATGAAGTCTTCAACGACAACCCAAGGTTAGTTTGACCCTTTAAAAGGGGTTCTCACATCAAGGGGGAGCTTTGCTCTAAAGAATTGAGCTAAAGCATCTTCTAATGATGTGAACACATTAATGCTTTATGGAAAAGTGGTAAGCCCACTTGTGCTTAAACGATGAGTATGACCTATGATCAAATGTTCTCATTTGGCTCCTAAGTCAATATACTCATATATAGATGACCTAGTCATCGCCAAATTGTGTGCTAGTTGCTAGAGTTTTGTTTGTGCATGTTTGACACATATTTCATTTGCTATCTTATTGTGTGAGCATGTTGGATGCATGATTTAATCCATTCAAGGACATCCATTTGTTGCTTTGTTCTTATGGATTTTTTCTTTTTGACCAAATGGATGGACAAGAATGCCTAAGTTCCTCCCCTAGCTATCTATGCTTTCTTGTCTCAAACTCTATTCATGCTTATATCACAAACTTTGAACAAGACTTTTTCGGACAGACCGAGTGAGGAGCACTCGGAGCCACCGATCCGTCAAAAGCCTAAATTCCAAAACCTTCTAAGTAATTTCGGTCAAACCAATATACTCAAATCGGATGAATCAAATGACTTGGATTGATCTAGGTTTTCACCTCGGTGAAACCGAAGTTAAATTTCGGCGTGATCGAAGTGTGTAATCGCACGCATTAACCATCTCGGTCCCACCGAAGTTTTCCATCTCGGTCCCACCGACACCGAAGGGTATATATACCGAGGACAGCGCTGATTACTTCTTCAAACGCCTCGCCTCAAACCCTTCGCTGCCGTCGTCGTGGTCTTCGGATCGTCTCCGCCGTCGCTCAGGCGCCCTCGCCGCGGGTCTCCATCGTCGTCAACGGTCAATCCCACCGCACCGTTGCCGCCGTAGTGAAGCTCCACCAGATTGGGTGAGTTTCATCCCTCTCGTGCTCCTACCGCTGATTCTATGCACGATAGGTTTTTGCCTAGCTTCTTGCCAAGATTGAAATCTTCCTATCCAGCAAATTAGGTCTTAGAACAAAATTCGAGTGAAAATTTTAGGGTTAGGTTTCCGCCGAACACATCTCGGTGTGACCGAATCTACATTCTCGGATCGACCGATTTGGCCTCTCGCCATTACAGACCGCACTTTTCGGTTAAACCGAAGTTGTGCAAATCGGTAAGACCGAAGTGAAGTTTCAGTGAAACCCTAGTGCTCTCGGCTAGACCGAAACCCATTTCGGTCCAACCGAAAGTGGTGTGTACGGTTAGGTTTAGACACTTCGGATTCACCGAATTTATAGACTCGGTCAGACCGAAATGTATTCTGTGAAAACCTAAAACTAATGTTTGAACTCATTCTTTTTGCAAAATCCTCCGCAGTTTGTGATAACTCTTCCATTCTGCCTATACCTATTCCATTCACAGGTTGTCAGTCATGTCTGATGCAAGTGACAGCCAGAACAGGTCTGAACCACCAGTTGAGATTCCAGAGGCAGTGACAAGTCCTGAAGCAAGCAGTTTTTCAGATGAGGGAGAGAGGAGCACTCCAAGTGGATTGCCTCCAGCTGCCACCAGGGCCAGGAAGAAGAGGAATTCTGATGAGGAAGACTCTGACTTTGTTGCTGAGGAAGAGATTACTTCCAAGCCAAAAGGGCAAGTGGTTGCCAAAGAGCATCAAGGACAACAAACCAAGAAAGGCACCAGCAAGGTGAAGAAGTCCACAGTTGCAAAGAAGCTGAGCATGGAAGAAGAAACCTCCAGCAAGATCAAGAAAACTTCCAAGAGGAAGAGGCTAGTTCATGAAGAAGCTGATGATGATGATTCTGATGAGGAAGCACCTCAGCCTCCTCAGAAGCAGAAGTTGATGGGAGATGCCATCAGGGCAGGAGCAGCCACAAAAGCTAAGCCATCAGCTCCAAAGAAAGGCAGCCCAAGCCAAACCTGCTGCCAAGCCAAAGAAGACTGTGAGAAACATTCTCGCTTCAGAGAAGAAGAAGGACAATGTGCCACCGCTGAATCGATGAAGAGGCACATGTTTTCTTCAAGCTCGATGTAAATTGCCAGCTCATAATGATGCACATCCTCGAGCTGAAAATATGAAGGAAAGGAAAGACAAAGGTCTCAGGCTATGGAGGCAAGTTGATCCATATGCCACCAGGAGAAGGACAGCTGTTGACTCACGGTTCCACACCAGAGAGCAACAAGACTTTTATGAGACAGTTCTTATGGATAAGAAGCCAATTGTTGCTGACACCAGATATGTTGACTGGAAATACATCGACAGTGAAGAGCACAGAGACTATTTCCCACATGTGCATGAGAGCTTCACTGCTTGTGGAGTTGCTGAGTTTGTTGGTCAGAAGTTGACTGCTTGGAATGATGAGATGATTATGCAGTTCTATGCCACCGCACACTTCTATCCAGATGGCAAAATTGTATGGATGACAGAAGGACAGAGATTCCATTCAACAGTTGAAGAATGGAGAGCGTTGCTGAATGCACCAGTATCAAGGGACAATGATGTTGATGTCTATGGCATTCAAGAAAAATCATGAGTCGATGAGGAACATGTACAATGAGGTACCGACAAGGATGTTGAGATATGGAAGCTTGGATCAGTCTACCATCTTCGAGCAGGTCTCCCAACCACCAACACCATTCTCGAGGCATACTTTGATGCCCAAGTCGAGACCACCGCATGATAAGAGGCTACTCTATCAACATGCTGCACATTCGGATCGAAGACACCTTTAAGGTGATGGACACGATAGTAGAGACTATAAAGAGGACAGCAGCAGCACTGTAAGAGGTCGTGTGGGTTTGCTCCGCATATTCAGATGCTCATTAATGCCAAGTTTGGCACGGACACCTACCGTTGGATAGACCCCACTTGCCATTGCAGCCTGAACATGAAGACAACGGTTGTGATGATCGAGGATGCTCCCACATCGTGGAAGGACATGCTAAGACCTGAAGCTGCCAAACAAGCCAAAGCTGAGAAGAAAGCAGCAGAAGAAAGCCCAAGAGCGTTGGAGAACAACTTCTTGAAGCCACTCAGAGAATTGAACTACGCTGGCCAGCATAGTGCGCCTCTCGGAGAGCCTTGAGAGGATAGTTGAAGATAAGTTCCATGCTCGACGCTGTCGATCAAGTGCAGTCACCGCCAACAAGCTTGAGCAGACATTGAGGAAGCCAAGAGGGAGAAGGTAGAGCTCATGAAGGAGATGGAAGATGATCTAGTCCAGATGACTATGAGCAGCCCTGCTGCAGTGCCCACAAAGCCCAGATCAGCTGCTATTCCAAAGGATGCACCCTGTGGCTACTACATCAAGCACCTCCTACAGCTCCATCGGCCCAAAGACCAGCTCCGGTGTCTACTCCTCCAGCTCCACAGACTTCAGCAGAAGCTTTTGCAGATGCAGCTATCTCCACTCCATCGACGCAGACAGAGCCGCCAGCAGAGTCCCTAGTGACGATTAGCTCTATACCTTCGAACTTTTGGTAACTTGTTGCCAAAGGGGAGAAATTGTATAGATCATAGGACTTCGAGAGAGAGAGTGCTCGTTTTTGCTCTTTCGCTTGCGGTTTTCCTTGAGATACTTTTGAGTTCTTCGAGACATTTCGTGTGTTTGATACTACGCTTGTTTCTATCTTTGATGAGTGCTTGATCATACTATGCTTAATGTGTGCTTAATGCTTATCATATTCTATCTATATCTTGTATGATCATTTACTCATGTCTTGGTAATTGAGTGCATGTTATTCATTCTTATCATTTTGTGCGCTCCACCAAGATGTATGTGACATGGAAGAGTGACCCATGATCCTAATCGATTGTGCATTTGCATTCAAACGCAAATCTTAAATAATGCACAAATTTAGGGGGAGCTCTTGCTTATCACATACTTCTCAAAGCGACAATGTTATTCATTGATTATATCATTTGTCGAAGCTTTGATCTATATGTTGTCATCAATTACCAAAAAGGGGGAGATTGAGAGTGCAACTAATCCCCGGGTGGTTTTGGTAATCAATAACAACATATATATCATTGAACTAATTAATTCTTGAGAATATTTCAGAAAGTTCAGTGATATGGGTATGGCAATGACTGATGATGTGGACCCCTCAAAATGCTAAGGAAAACATTGGCAAAAGCTCAAGACTCCATTTTTGGTTTAGTGATCCAAGATCACATTGAGTCCATAGGAAAGCCAATACTATTAAAAGGGGATGAGGTTATGATGATGATCTGGTTGCTCAAAGTGCTTAGTGATTTATCTCTCAAACTATCAGCAATCTTTCATTCCAACATAAACCCATAAGTAATCTCGGTCCCACCGATTCCATAAACTCACCACACCGAGATGAACCACCTCAGCCATATACCCAAACCCTAAGAATCTCGGATTTTCCGATTCCAAACTCGGTCATTCAAATTGGTGTTGCCAAGCTTCAGAACCTTCAGACTCAAATCGGTGTCACCGAGATGAGAAAGTCGGTCCCACCGAGATTGGCAAACCCTAGTCTTTGGAAGAATCGGACTAACCGAGATTGTATTTTCGGTCCCACTAAAATCCCAACGCTCACAAGATTTGAACTTTCGGTCTCACCGAGTTGTCAACTTCGGTCCGACCGAGATTGGTCAAATGTGTGTAACGGTTGGATTTTGTGTGGAGGCTATAAATACCCTCCACCTCCTCTTCATTCGTGGAGAGAGCCATCGAAAGTACTACCACTCCTACCTTACATTTCGAGAAGAAAACTACCTACCCTTGTGTTGAGATCAAGTTGCTCCACTCCAACCATATGAAACTTGATTTCTAGCCTTCCCAAGTTGCTTTCCACTCAATCCTTCCTCCACCACAGCCAAATCAGTGAGGAGAGTTGAGTGTTGGGGAGATTATCATTTGAAGCACAAGAGCAAGGAGTTCATCATCACCAACACCATCTATTACCTTTTGGAGGGTGGTGCCTCCTAGATTGGTTAGGTGTCGCTTGGGAGCCTCCGTCAAGATGTGGAGTTGAACCAAGAAGTTTGTAAGGGCAAGGAGATCGCCTACTCGTGAAGATCTACCCCGAGTAAGGCTAGTCCTCCGTGGACATAGGCCATGATGGCATAGACAAGGTTGCTTCTTCGTGGACCCTTCGTGGGTGGAGCCTCCGTGGACTCTCGCAGCCTGTTACCCTCCGTGGGTTGAAGTCTCCATCAACGTGGATTGACGATAGCACCACCTATCGGAACCACGAGAAAAATCTCCGTGTCTACAACTTGCGTTTGCTCTTCTCCACCTCTTATTTACTACATGTGCAATTTACTTTCCGCTGCCATAACTCTAGAATTGCATGTGTAGGGTGATACTTGACTTGGTCATCTTTGTGAACTTGCTAAAAACTTGTCCTAATCAAAAGACTAAACTTTTAAGTTGTCAAGTAGTCTAATCACCCCCCCTCTAGACATACTTCCGATCCTACACCACCCTATGTGGGATTTCAACGGGGAAGACGATGCTACCCGCCATGGCCGCAAAGGGCCGGATTCGACCGAGGACTTGGTGAAGGTCCTGTCCAGTCTGTACAAGGGGGAGAAGGAGGACTTCCTTTGAACGAACCCTTTGAATGGGTTTTCTACGAACAACCCTATAGGATGGGTAAGCGAACACCTTTAAGGGCTCAACCCATGCTTTTGAAGTTTAGGCTTCTTACATTATGTCTTCGGCGCAGGATCTACGCCGGACTCTGGAGGACATGGCAAGTCCTGCTCCGCAACCCGAGGATCCGGAAAGATCCCTAGATCCGGCCTCCGAAGAGGATCCGGACATCGAGGTGGAGCTGATCGACGGGGTGTTTCACCAGCTCAGCATAGACAATGCTTTGGTTGCCATTTGGCGGACTACCCGGATCGTGTCCGGCTTCCAGTGACCGCGATCAAGTCCGGACACCATTATCTCTTCCCTGCCCATTTCTAACCTTCGCGAACAATGGTATTTTTGCAGAAGCGCCTTCACGGCGGAAGCTGAGCTCACGCGGCTGACCCACTGAGGTCAGTCCGGACCAGCAAAGGAAAAGGCTGATGCGGATGTAAACGTCGCCACAAAGGTATAGCTCGTATTTGAATTTTTAGAGCGACGTTCCTAGGAAGCGTCTGAGTGCTCATGATCTTTATAAGAGAAAAAACGCTCGCCGGACTGCGGGCGCGGACGTTGCTGATCCAACCCACACCGGCCAGGCTCCAGCGCCCGGCTTGGAGGGGGAGGCAAGCACAAGACGCGGGCCGGATCCTTCTCCAACGGAGGATACCGACAGACTGTCCGCCACCAAGTCTGAGGTGGAGAGCGCCATGAACCATAGGCGCCGCCGGACAGTATTTCGTGAAGCATGCTTCTCCCCTGAGGCATTAGACACCTTTAACACGGGGGACGCGCATCTCCGTGCCGCTCAAGATGGTTTTACCAGAGCCACGGAGCAAAGATCACGCTAAAGACATGCGGGTAAAGGAATTTTAATGGTTATATATACCAGAGCCCCGAGACTTAAAGTAGTTATGTTAACTGATTTAAGGATCATTTGAAAACGCAGCTCTTCTCGAGAAGAATGCCCAATTGTCTCGGGAGCTGCAAGATTGCAAGGCCCAACTTGAGGCGCGACTTGTTGCCGCAGGAGGAGACGCAGAGACCCTCCTGGTAACACATTTTTATTAATAAATATAAGCGCTGTGCGGCGTGCGCGCGAGTCTTATAATGACATTGCAGGTGCCGCCGGACAAGATCTGGACAGGCAGGCATTGCTGCGCCAGCTAAAGGCCGGCGAGAGTGTGCTGAACAGTGTGTAGCAAGAAAGGAACATGCTCCAGGATGCCAACGCCAAGCTCGGAGAAGAGCTGAAAGGCGCTCGAGCCGAGCTATCCGGCTCCGTTAAGGAGAATCATCGGCTTCGTCGCAGCATTTATAGTAAGTGCTTGAGCGGACTCCTTTTAAAAGAAGAGTTCGGCGAAGAAGCAAATTGACATAGTATGTCTTGTAGGTATACTCAGAGGTCGCCCGGCCGAGGAGATGCCCATATCATCGGGTGATCAACTTCCCGAGCTGTTGCAACTGCTTGAACGAGTTCGGGAGGCAATGAGCGGCATCGTCCAGGCTTTATGGCCAGCCCTCTCCCTACCTGAGGGCCTTGGGGAGCTTTCGTAGAAGCTTCAGGGAGTGCGGCAGCGCTTCCATTTGTGGAAGATTTCGTCTTGCCGTCAAGGTACCAGGGAGGCTTGGGCCATGGTGAAGACGCGTTACAAGAAGGCGGATCCCAACCACATGGCCGAAGTTGGACCGGTGGGGCCCGATGGGAAGGAGATCCCTGTGAGTTTAGTATACAGCCAAGTAGAGTTGGCTGCTAAATTTTCCCAACGGGACTGTAAATTAGACAGCCTGTTAGACGGGATTGAGGAGGAATACAATCAGTAAAATTGACAATGTATGTTTTCCTTTAAAGTGACATGTGAAATGCCTTCTAGACGGATTGTAGATCGTTTGTCTTTGCCAACCTTTTCGCTTCAACCTCGGGGCCCTAGAGTCCGGAGTGTGTCTGAATACCTTTTTGGTTAAGAAACAACCGTGGTATGCATGGAGACCAGGCGTAGGGGTCATTAGTGCTTTATCAGACAAGTGCCCAACTAGTTATGTTATATTACATGGTTAGTAAGAAACATCTTCCAGGGAGAATAGTTCCGTTAAGGGTTCCTTTCCCTGGGAGGCATGCCCTAAAGTGCATGTCCGGACTGCAAAGAAAGCCGTAAAACATCTGGGGGCAGATAGATAAATAGGTAAAAAGTCATCTTTTAAGTCACCGATCGAATATTCCCTTAAGAACGCTAGCTTTCGTCTTCACCCAGTCAGAGGTACACATCCGGCTGACCCGGCAGTAACAATCGCAGAGGTGCTCCCTTTACCTCCTAGCCGAACAATCGGGAACGTAGGGGTAAGCACAGGAGACAAGCAACCCAGCTTGGCCAAAACTTAAGTCATATCGATGCATATAATGGCGAGTAAAAGGTACATGTGGAAGCTTGACACATGTGCTGGGTATGAAACCCGTATAATTGAGCTTCTGTAAAAGAAGCCCCCAGGAATAATGAGTGCGGATGGCACATCATGCGTATGCAAAAAATGCAAAAATAGGCCCGCAAGGGCTTTTGAATAAAAAAGCATGAAAAGAGAAACGAAAGAGAGCCGAAGTGTAAAAGTTTGGACGGGGGAAGGGGACGAACTCTTAGTCCGGCGCTAGGCGTAGAATCGTCGGAGGCGGGCTGCGTTCCATGGGTTCGGCTCGAGTCGGTTATCCGATGCATTTCTTAGACGGTATGCTCCGCCGGTCAGGACTTGATCGATAATGAAGGGGCCCTCCCATTTGGGCTTGAGCTTGTCCTTTTTCTTGTCCGGCAGGCGTAGAACTAGTTCACCAACGTTGTAAGTCTTGGCCCGTACTTCTCTGCTTTGATATCTTCGGGCCTGCTGCTGATAGAATGCGGAACGAGCCTTCGCGACGTCACGTTCTTCCTCCAATGTGTCCAAGCTGTCCTGCCGATCAAGCTCGGCCTCTCTTTCTTCATACATGCGCACTCGAGGTGAGTCATGGATAATGTCGCAGGGTAGGATTGCCTCTGCGCCGTAGACCATAAAAAATGGTGTGAATCCGGTAGTACGGTTAGGCGTTTTCCGCAGCCCCCAGAGTACAGAGTCGAGCTCCTCGACCCATTGTGTGTCGGATTTAGTAAGTGACCTCACTAGTCTGGGTTTAGTGCCGCTCATTATTAGACCATTTGCTCGTTCCACTTGACCGTTGGTTTGAGGGTGATAAACTGAAGCGTAGTCGAGCTTGATGCCCATATTTTTGCACCATGACTTAACCTCGTCGGCTGTGAAGTTCGTGCGTTGTCGGTGATGATGCTGTGGGGACTCAGAACGGTGTACTACCCCTGATATAAAGTCTATCACTGGTCCGGACTTTGCCGTTTTGACCGGTTTGGCCTCTATCCATTTGGTGAATTTATCCACCATGACCAATAGGTACCTTTGCTTGTGGGTTCCCCCTTTAAGGGGTCCAACCATATCAAGCCCCTGCATGACGAACGCCGGTAATGGGTATGGTTTTGAGGGCGGTGGGCGGCATATGGCTCTGATTAGCAAAGAGCTGACAACCAACGCATCGCTGGACTAAGTCCTGCGCGTCTGCCCGGGCCGTCGGCCAATAAAATCCTATACGGAATGCCTTTCCTACAAGGGCCCGGGCTGCTGCGTGGTGTCCGCCTAGTCCGGCATGAATTTCAGCTAGGAGGTTTCACCCTTCCTCTTCGGAGATACACCTTTGAAGGACTCTGGTTGTACTTTTCTTATAAAGTTCTCCCTCATGGACCTTGTAGGCTTTCGATCGCCGGACTATGCAGCGGGCCTCGTTTTGGTCTTCGGGAAGTTCATGCCTAAGTAAGTAGGCTAGGAAAGGTTCTGTCCACGCGGCGATTACTGCCATTATGACGTGGGCTGAAGGTGTTATGTCATCTGCTAAATCACCGATTGGTGCAGTTTTTTCCGGTTTGTCACTACCGGGCTCCTCTTCCCATAGTACGGATGGCTTGAAGAGCCGTTCTAGGAAGATATTTGGAGGGACAACATCACGTTTTGCCCCGATGCGTTCCAGTACATCGGCCGCTTGGTTATTATCTCGGGCTATGTGATGGAATTCGAGTCCTTCAAACCGAGCTGACATTTTTAAGACAGCGTTGCGATATGCTGCCATTTTCGGATCCTTGGCGTCAAAGTCTCCATTTATTTGGGATATTGCAAGGTTTGAATCCCCGCGCACCTCTAGGCGTTGAATGCCCATGGAAACTGCCATCCGGAGACCATGTAATAGGGCCTCGTATTCGGCTGCGTTGTTGGAGTCGGTGTACATTATTTGAAGTACGTACGGGACTGTGTCCCCTGTTGGGGACGTCAATACGACGCCAGCCCCCAGTCCGGCCAACGTTTTAGAGCCGTCAAAATGCATAACCCAATTGGAGTATGCGACGTACTCTTTAGGGAGCTCGGCTTCGGTCCATTCGGCGACGAAGTCAGCCAAGACTTCTGACTTTATAACTCGCCGAGGTTTGTAAGTTATATCGAATGGTAAGAGCTCAATCGTAAATGAGGTTTAGTCCGCTGCCGCCATCCATGAGGACTTTTGTCAGTTGAAAGCCGTCCACTATGGGACTAAGTACCAGTGCAGCTGGCGCTCTGGCTGTTCGGAATTTAGGCTCGTCGCTGGCGTTGAAGGTAATAGCTGTGTCGCTCCATGGATTTGCTGTTGCTACTTGGTAGATTTCGGCGAGTCCGTGGATTGTTCGTTTTCGCATATTGTTTGATGCGAAGGTCTCGAAGACTGTTCATACCGTACTGGTATTGTTGGAGTGGTTTTCTGGGGCTAGAAGCTCCTCGCCACTTTTGGCCACCTGCCGTAATATCCAATATGCTCGAAGGCTATGTGTTGGGACGGCTCCCTCTGTACTATGAAGCTTACAGGGTCCATTGATCCATCCCTCCAGTACGGTTCCGTGCCCCTTATTGGGTTTTTGCTTTTTCTTTTTTGCATATGGGGCCTGAATGTGAGGCGCCCTTTTGTTGTGGACTGGGGCTGGGGCCGGATTATCCCAAAATTGATTTTCGGTTTTCCGGAAACTCTCCATCGCACAGTACTTTCGTACTATGGACGCGAGATCGGCGAAACGTGTAATTTTGCGGCGATCGATGGCGTTCAATATTCCCTTGTCTGTGCAATTATTGCAGAAGATTGAGATTGCGTTTTCCTCTCGGCAGTCCTTTATCCTATCTATAACCAGGAGCAATCTGGCCCAGTAGTGGTGTACTGTTTCAGCGGGCTCTTGCCATATTAGAGATAGATCGCATATGTCTGGGCGGGTGGGTGGACTGAAGTCCGGATCCCTGCCCATCTTGGGGCTCAAAGGCCGAGGGGTTTCTGAATTTGGAAGCTTGGTTTGCTGGACACAATCCAGCGAGTCCGGAGCAATGCATGATTTTAAGTTCAATGCTCGATCGAAGTCCGTCCCTCCGCGGAAATCCGGCATGGAGGGTTCGGGAATCCGGACATGAATAGTTTTCAATACAGGCAAAGAGTTGCCGTATTGCTCCTCTACCACTGCGACGTGGTGGGTGGCCTGGGGAGAGTTAATCTCTCTCAGATCGGTTTTTAGCGGAATCTGGTTGTAGTCCGTAGCGACTCCCAGGGCGGCGAGTCGATCCAAGAGCTCGTTAATAGACGAGAGCTCTATTGGATCCAACTGTTCGGTAGCTTTCGGGGTGATGCGAAGATTGCTTCTAACGACTTGAGAAGTCATTGTCGAAGCGGCGGCCGGACAGGCGGTCATAAGAAAACCACCTAGCCGGATAGTTTGGTCGGCGGCCAAGGCCCCTTCGGCGAAAACACCGTCTTTGAAGACGGGTGGAGGCATCCGCCCTATCAGTGACGACATAGAGGAACTCTCAATGAAAGCACCAATGTCGGTGTCAAAACCGGCGGATCTCGGGTAGGGGGTCCCGAACTGTGCGTCTAGGCGGATGGTAACAGGAGACGAGGGACACGATGTTTTACCTGTGTTGGGCCCTCTCGATGGAGGTAAAACCCTACATCCTGCTTGATTAATATTGATGATATGGGTAGTACAAGAGTGGATCTACCACGAGATCAAGGAGGCTAAACCCTAGAAGCTAGCCTATGGTATGATTGTTGTAATGTATGTTGTGTCCTACGGACTAAAGCCCTCCGGTTTATATAGACACCGGAGGAGGCTAGGGTTACACAGAGTCTGTTACAATGGTAGGAGATCTACATATCCGTATCGCCAAGCTTGCCTTCCACGCCAAGGAAAGTCCCATCCGGACACGGGACGGGGTCTTCAATCTTGTATCTTTGTAGTCTTGGAGTCCGGTGGACGATGATAGTCCGGCTGTCCGGACACCCCCTAGTCCAGGACTCCCTCACTTGTCATTTCAGAGCAACCCATCCTCTGGGGACTTTGAGCGAAAATCATCAAGTGAGGAAAATCCCAAAACCAAACCCCCACAAACCCAAAGTGATTGAGCATCACTGAAGAAATTAATCCTGCTTGGATCTGACGCTTGTTACCTTTGAAGACTATGCTTCTTCCCGACGGTTAGGCGTCATGGTCTAGAGCATCCAAGAGGAATTGTGGATCGCCGATTGACCAAGTCTGTGAAGGTTTGGAAGTCACCTGAAGACTTACCACGAGTGATTGGACGAGGTCTACGTGGCCTTAGTTCAAGGAGAATACGGTGAGGACTGGGTGTCCTGAGCTGCGTGCTTTCGAGGATCGGGTGTCCGGATCTGCGTGTCCTTGAGTTTAAATACTCACCGCTCCAACCAGACGCATAACCGAGACAGCAGTTGGAACTGGTTTACCAAATCTTTGTCTTCACCAACTAACTGGTTCTATTTCCTCAACCCTTTCGCTTCTCATTATGGTGTTGAGTGTTTGTTCATATCTGTGCTTGAAGACATTGATCAAGACTTTCTCAATTTCCTCGTTCAATTTCTTCACCGCTTTGTCTTCATCTTGTGTTATCCTCGTGATTACGCTTTTCGTACTCGTGCTTGTCTTCATTTCATCATGATGACCATGCTTGTATTCTGTTGTGCTTACTTCAGAGTACTTATTCCGCTGCAAGTAGTTCTTCGCTAAGGAATTTCCTCACCAGCAAATTCTTTAGTGAAGAATTCATAAAATCGCCTATTCACCCCCCCCCCCTCTATTCGATATAATGCACTTTCAATTGGTATCAGAGCAAGGTACTCCCTTGTTCTGTGTGATTTTGGTTTAACTGCCTGGAGTTTAGTTATGTCGAGCGCAGGTATGATCAAGGTCTCGGCTGGGTGTCCTACCTTTGATGGGATGGACTACCCCTACTGGAAGAACAAGATGCGAATGCATCTTGAGGCAATTGATAACGATCTCTGGTATGTTGTGGAAAATGGTGTTCCTCTGTCTCAGCCTCACCGAACGCCACCGATGTGAAGAGATTCAAGCAACTCGATTCTCGTTTAAGAATATCATATGTGGCCATCTCGAGTAAAGGACAAGATGGAAGAGTGAGTGCTTTGGAAACCGCTAAGCTTATCTGGGATAGGCTGTCCAAAGTGAATGAAGGAGTCTCAACTCAGCGTGACTCTCGAGTTGATGTTCTTCGGAATCTCTTCAACCGCTTCAAAAGACTCGACAATGAAAATGTCCAACAAACCTTTGATCGCCTCACTGACATCTCAAATGAGCTTCAAGCCCTCGGTGCGACTGACATCATTGATCATGAAGTGGTGAAGAAACTGTTGAGATCGCTTGATTCCTCATTTGATACTCTGGGACTGATGATACAAGAACGTGCTGATTACAAGTCTCTTGATCCTACCGATATCCTCGAATGACTAAATACTCACGAGTTCCAGCTTGCTGAAAAGAGAGATCTCTATGGTTCAAACTATGGCAAACCACGTGCCCTGAAGGCCAACGCTGTGTCTGACTCTGAATATGAGGATTCTGGTAGTAGCCTTGGTGATCCTGAAGAATTGAGCCAGGAGCTAGCACTGCTCGTGAAGAAATTCCAGAAGTTCTCAAGACGTGGTCGCTTTGGAAAATCCTCAAGAAGCAAAGTGATTCCTCATCCAAAGGACTATAAGAGAAGGCTGTGCCACAAATGCAAGAAACCTGGTCACTATATCCAAGATTGTCCTCAGTGGGAAAAGGAAATGAAGAAGAAGAAATAAAAGGATTACAATTCTGATGATGCAAAGAAGAAGAAGAAATCGTAAAAATCGTCGTCATCAAAATCCTCGAAGTCTTCATCTCACAAGAAGAGCAGCTCCAAGAAGGCTCAGGCATTCATTGGCAAGGAAATGGACTCTGAAGCTGAATCTGAGGAAAATGAGGAAGAGGTGGCGTGTGAAGAATCCGAATCTGGTGTGGCGAGTCGGCCTTCGCATCGCTTTCGTCGACAAGTCCATCTTCAACATCAAGAAACTGACCCCACCGACAAGCCCGATGAAGATAATGATGGCTACGCTCCCACCTATTGCTTCATGGCGAAAGGTGCAAAGGTACTCAAATACAACTCCTCTGAATCTAGTGAAAATGAATCTGATGAGGATCACAAGCCCAACTACTCTAAACTTGCTAAGATTGATGTAAAACAACAACGGGCTTTTGAAAAGGTTCAAAACATTCTAGACAAAAGTGATGATATGTTGGGTGAAGAAATGGATCGCACTAAAGCCCTGACTGAAAATCTTCAGAGACTTCAGTCTAGGTTTGATAACCTTCAAAGTCATCATAACACTCTCTTATCTGATCATGAGAAACTTTCTTATGAATTTCTTCAAGAAAAGCAAGATCATGAGAAGCTTTCTTCTGAATCTCTTCAAAGAAAGGAAGATCTTGAAAAGCTAAGAGTGTGTTATGAAGATCTTCAGAAGGAGCGCGATTCATTACTAGCTCAACAAATCAGCGCTTCTCAGGAAGAATTTGTTCCTCCATGCTTAAAGTGCATTGAACGTGAATCTGCTAATTCTTCACCTGAATGTTCAAATGCTTCAACTGTTACAAATTCTTCATCTGCCTAAACTATCACTAATTCCTCATCTGAGGACATTGCTAGTATCACTGACAATGCAGGGCTGAAGGATTGTACATGACAGGCATGTACAAAAGCCTCAAAGGGCATCAGACTCTTTGTGATGTGCCTAAAAAGCAGATCCTCAACAGAAACCCTAGGAAAGAGGGTATTGCCTTTGAGAGGAAACTTACTGCTAATGGAACATATTGGAAGCCTGAGCAGTACCCCAAAACCTCATGGGTTGCTGCAAAGGGACCTCAAGTTGATCCATCTAACTTATCTGGCTTTACATGTGAATCTCCTCATTCTTCTGATGAGTCATTTGACACCAACTATAAACTGTTCAAAAATCAGAATGGTGAAGTATTTGCTAGATATGTTGGCACTAACTACAGGAACGGTTCCCTATGAAGAAAATTTGGGTTCCCAAAAGTTATGTTGAAAGTCTTCAGGTGAATGTCCTCATGACACCACCTGTGAAGAACAGGAACCCCAGATCGAATTCTTCATATGGACCAAATTCTTCATATGGATCCAAGTCCTCATACGGACCAAATTCCTCACATGGATCAAATTCCTCAAAAGAATCAAAGTCCTCATATGATTATCATCATGCTAACAACTCTGTCTCGCAGAGTAGAGCTAAGGGCTATGAATATGTGAATTATTCTTCAAACCATTATGTTCATAAGTCCTCGAAGAATTTCTCTGCTTATTCATATGCTTATCCTAACCCCTCTTATGTGAAACGAAATGGTTTGGCATCTTTGCCACCATTCTCATATGGTGCTCGCAGAGTGATGAACTCTTAGCCACCCCTTCGATGTGGGTGGTGAAGAAAAGAACTAATCTCTTCTCGCAGGGTCAGGTCTCGGGCGTGCTTTAAACGTCTCAAGAATTTTTTGGGACTGACGAAATTGTTCGAAAGGACGCAGCGAATCATGATGAAATGAACTTTCATTTCACACGCCCTCATCTTGCTATATTTGTTTATCGCTTGATGAAATTCATCGATGAACTTGATATCATATTCTTCATCGATGAAGCATATGAGATTGTAAGCTACACTAATTCATCTGCAGGATGATCAACCCGTAACTACTTGAATGGGTCCTCGATAGTGGATGTACGAATCACATGACCGGTGACAAGAATCTATTGATGGATGCTCCTTATCACCGCCACCTCTAAAGCATATCATCTTTTGCCGACAAAGTCAAAAGTCGTATTGGGTCTTGGTAAGGTTGCGATCTCTAAGGATAAACACATGGACAAAGTCATGCTTGTTGAGTCCTTAGGATACAATCTCATGTCGAGCCTCAATGCTTTGTGATCTTGATATGGTTGTTGTTTTTGGCAAGTATCGCTGTGTTGTGATTATGGAAGTCGACAATTCCAAAGTCTTCAAGGCTTTAGGAGAGGAGATTTGTATATTGTTGATTTCTCTACAGACCACAACCAGCCGTGTGTCTACTTGCAAAAGCTTCGAAGGCTGGCTATGGCATCGGCGACTTGGTCACGCAGGCATGAGGAATTTGCACACGCTTGCAAAGAAGAAGCATGTCATTGGCATTGAGAATGTCAAATTCTCAAGGATCACTTATATGAGCCTGTGAAGCTGGAAAATGACCAAGGCCAAGCATCCAGCGAAGACTATCATGACCACTACTCGTCCATTCGAATTGCTTCACATGGACCTCTTCGGACCTAATCATTACTCAGCAGTAACTAATGATGCATCTGTATATGGTTTTGTCATTGTTGATGATTATTCTCGATATACATGGGTACACATTGTTACTTACAAACATGAAGTGCAGGAAGTCTTCAAACGATTTTCCTCGAGGGCTTTAACCAACTTTGGTGTGAAGATCAAGCACATCAGAAGTGACAATGGAACTGAGTTCCAGAATTCCGGTCTTGATGCCTATCTTGATGAACTTGGTATTACTCATGAGTTATCTGCTCCCTATACTCCTCAGCAAAATGGCGTCGTGGAGCGCAAGAACAGAACTCTTGTTGAGATGGCTCGCACTATGCTTGATGCAATTGATACTGCATGCCACATCATCAACAGAATATATCTTCACAAATTCTTCAGGAAGACAGCCTATGAACTCCTCACTGACAAGAAACCCAATGTGAGTTATTTCAAAGTCTTCGGTGCAAAATGTTCGATTAGAGATCCTCACCACAACTCTAAATTTGCACCGAAAGCACATGAAGGTTTTATGCTTGGTTACGGAAAGGACTCGCACACCTACAGAGTCTTCAACATTGTTCTTCACAAGATTGTTAACACTGTAGATGTGCGGTTCGATGAAACTAATGGCTCGCAAAGAGAGCACCTACCTTCTGTGTTAGATGAACCAGCACCTGAGGATTCTATAAAGTTCAAGGCAACTGAGGATGTCATTCCTACTTAAGAATCTGCTAAAGAATTCATTCCAATTCATGAAGAACGTCGAGCTGATGCACCTGAAGAAAATGCCGAGGAAAATGGTGCTGAAGAAAATGCTGAGCAAATTCCTCAGCGACAACCAGCTCATCCTCGCGTTGCAAAAGAAGTGCAAGTGGAGAAGATCATCGATGACATTAGCGCACCAGGTCCTCTCACACGCTCAAAAGCTTCACATTTATCTAACTTTTGTGGGCACTATGCTTTTGTCTCTATCACAGAGCCCACTAAGGTAGATGAAGCATTTCTGGAGCCGGAGTGGATTCAGGCTATGCAAGAAGAATTACATCAGTTCGAGCTTAACAATGTCTGGGAACTGGTCAATCACCCAGATCCTCGCAAGCATAATATCATTGGCACAAAGTGGATCTACCGCAACAAGCAAGATGAAAATGGCCTTGTGGTGAGGAATAAGGCACGACTAGTAGCTCAAGGCTGCACACAGGTTGAAGGAATTGATTTCGATGAAACTTTTGCACCTGTTGCTAGACTTGAGGCTATTCGCATATTACTTGCTTATGCTAATCATCATGATATCATCTTATATCAAATGGATGTGAAAAGTGCATTCCTCAATGGTAAGCTTGAGGAAGAAGTATATGTTGCTCAACCCCCAGGTTTTGAAGATCCAAAGAATCCTGACAAAGTCTTCAGACTCAATATGGCCCTCTATGGCCTCAAGCAAGCCCCTCGGGCGTGGTATGATACATTGAAGGAATTCTTCATGAAGAATGGCTTCACACCCGGTTCACTCGGCCCTACTCTCTTTACTAAATCTTATGATGGTGAACCGTTTGTGTGCCAAATATATGTTGATGATATTATCTTTGGCTGTACTGACCAACGTTATAGTGATGAATTTGCCTATATGATGAGTGAAGAATATCAAATGTCTATGATGGGAGAGTGGAAATTCTTCTTAGGTCTTCAAATTAAATCAAGAGCAAGAATGGCATATTCATATCTCAGAGAAATACCTCAAAGATGTCTCGAGGAAATTCGGCATGCAAGATTGCAAAGGCGTCAAAATTCCTATGCCCACAATTGGCCATCTATGCACGGATGAAAATGGTATTGACTTCGATCACAAGGTATACCGCTCCATGATTGGTTCTTTATTGTACTTATGTGCATCTAGGCCAGATATAATGCTTAGTGTTTGCATGTGTGCCCGATTTCAAGCTGCACCGAAGGAATCACGCCATAAAACTGTGAAGCATATTCTTCGATATCTAGCTCACACACCAACACTAGGATTATGGTAACCCAAGGGCTCTGCTTTTCATCTCATTGGATATTCTGACTCTGACTATGCTAGTGATCGTGTGGACCGTAAGTCAACATCTGGCACTTGTCATTTCCTCGGACGATCTTTGGTCTGTTGGTCCTCGAAGAAACAGAATGCAGATCACATCTTCATCGCTGAAGCAAAATACATTGCTGCTGGCTCTTGCTGTGCTCAACTGCTTTGGATGAAGCAAACCCTCAAGGACTATGGCGCCAATGTGAAGAATGTGCCTCTCCTCTGCGACAATGAAAGTGCCATCAAGATTGCTCACAACCCAGTTCAGCACTCGAAGACAAAGCACATTCAGATTCGTCATCATTTTCTTCGTGATCATGTGTTGAAGGGCGACATCTCCATTGAACATGTGAAGACTGAAGAACAGCTAGCTGATATCTTCACTAAGCCCTTGGATGAGAAGAGATTTAGCAAGCTGCGGTGTGAGCTAAATATCTTAGAGTCTTCAAATGTTCTTTGAAAAGGACACACATCCTAACACTTATGCAAAATTGATGACTTAGATGTGCAACACATGAAGAAACGTTTTTCTTCAATCAATGAAGAATTACACTCTAAGTTTATGTCCTCTACAGCATTCACTTATGGCTATTTCTTCAAGTTGTTTTTTCTGCTAAGTGAATGTGATCGGACCCTTCCCCCTCTATGCTATACTCAACCCAATCTATTCACAAATTCTTCATGTGCGTTCTATTTGAAACTCGTTCAAAGTCTTCACTGTGTCCTTGTCAGCTGAAGAAATTGAGAACGAAACTTTAAAACAAATCTTATCCAGATTTTCGGTTTTGCCGCTCAAACCGTTCCGCATCCCACGATGCATTATTATATTCACCCACGATCTTACACGATCTCATCTGCACAGTACGTGGGTGACACATGTCGCGTGAAGGAGAAAGGGCAGGGGCATGTTCGTCCCAAAATCTTCGGGCGAACAGTTTTTCACCGTGGCTATAAATACCCCTCTCCCCTTCCTCACTTCATTTACTCCGCTCGACCGCTGTCTCTCACTCGAGCTCCTCAAACCCTAGCGCCGCCGCTACTCCATCGTCACCGGTGAGGAAGAGCTTCGCTGCCTTGACCTCGTCGCCGTCGTACTCGCGCCGGTTGCGGAAATATTCACTCCGCCGCCGCCGTAGCTGTCTCCCTCTGCCAAGTTAGGGCGTGGGAGATCTAACTTGACGAACTTCACCTCTATTCATCTCAGTTCGTCGTGTTCTTCAGTTTCGGTAATTTAAAGTTACTTTTATTACTCACTTTGATTCTCAAGCTTTCCTGAAAATCTTCAAAGGTGTTCTATTCTTCAAATCTTCACACATATGAACACCTCACACACTGCATGCTCTTGATCCATTTCTCTAAGCACTCATTTTCTTCAAGATTCCTCAATTGTGTGGATCTTCGATCTGTACAACTCCGGAACCTAAGACAAGAACGCTTAGTGAAAATCCTCAAGGCTCAACTGGTCAAATTCCTCAAAACTTGTCTTTTCGAAAAATCTTCTGAGAACGCATATGACCTCTCCAAATTCCTCGCACCTACACTCTGTTCACAGGTACTCATGTCCGCTGCTGAATCACTAGGTTCTCATCAACTTAACCCATTTGCAGCGTTCCTCGAAGAAAAACTACATACTTCTTCAGAGTGCTCAATTGTTCAAATTCCTCATCTGAAGAATATGGCTGAAGGAAAGAGACCGCAGAAAGGAGGAAAGAAGCCTAAGGTCATGACTGCTTTCGAGATCCCTGATGACATATACAAGGACTATTGCACACCTGATGAAGCCAAATTTAGCAAAGAGAACAAAAATCAGCGCAAGGTGCGTATTTAGAGGATTGAACGAAGATGGGCAAGAGAATGGAGGGAGTACAGATATGTAACTCCAAAGTACATGAAGAAATTCGCTTTAAATCCTCTATGCCCAAGAGCTCCATTGGCACCTGGCCAAGTAGCTAATCCCACCAGCATCAAGCGTGGTGAGGACTTTCCTGAAGAGTGGGCTAGGCGCCAAGCTAAATTGGCAAGACAAGCCAAGGAGGCAGTGAGGAAATTCAATGAGGATTCTGCTGCTGCTGCTACTGAGGCCTCGGTCAAGCCGAGGAAATCAATGCCAAAGAAGCCTACTCGCAAGCCAAGTGCTTCACCAACAGCGCCCTCACGGCCAAGTTCCTCAGCTATGCCCTCACGGCAAATTCCTCAGACCGCTACTGCTCCACCAAAGTCCTCAACTCCCGTGCATCTGGCTACATGTCAAAGGACTACGGGTTTCTCAATTGCTTCTGGTGTCTCAGCAAGTTCCTCAGCTGCACCAATGTCCTCATCAGCCCCACACCGTTGAAGATCAAGCAACAATGACGCGGTCCTCGCCAAGTCCAAGGAAGAAACAGGTCGATTCCAAGTTCCTCTCGATGATGAAGCTTCTGATGATGAACTTGCAGAAATCATCAGAGACAGGCAAGTGAAGGCCGCTAGAGCCAAAGGCACATCGGTGCCACTGCTTTTGGATCCGAGGAAAATCCTCGACTACATTGACCTCTAGCACAAGGATCCAAACACCCCCATGCCTGATTTTCAACTGACTCCTGGTCAAAGTCACATGCTGACCCATTTCATCACTCAAGAGAAATGGAAATTTGAAAAAGCAAGAGAGATCAAGAAGGCTCAATACAGGAAGGAGAAGCTCTTGATGAAAAATGTTGTCAGAATGACACCTGAGGAACTTCTCAAGGCTCAGTCTGAAATTCAAGCCCTCAGCAAAGACTTCGATGAATACTATGCTGATTGGCAAGGAGCCAAAGTGATATTCGTCAACCTGACGAAGAAAATGACAACTGTTGCAGCCCCATCGCAATAAGAAAACCCTTAGGCTGCAGACTCTGCTCAGCCTGCTGAAGAACATGCTAGCACCGCTGATGACTTTCAGCCTGCTGAAGAAAATACAAGTTCCAGGGCTGATGACTCCATCCCAGCCGCTGAAGAAATTGCCAGGGCATCCACTAGTGGCGCTACCAAGAAATCAAGAGGTCAGGCAAGCTGCATCGGTTGTGCTCAAGAAAATCAACCAGATTCCTCAGCTCCTCCCGCGCCTACACCAACTCCAATTCTTCCTTCGCCTATGAGGTGAAGAAGACCAAGGCTGCAGAGCGAGCTGCAAAGTGAAGAAACGGAAGGCATCATTCGCCAAATTCTTTGCCACTGAAGAAAATGAAGCCAATGACCAGCTCACTTGAACATCCAATTGATGTTGTTCCAATTTCCTCCAAGTCATCAAAGGAAATTGTTCCTTTTGGGGAAGACTATAAGATCCCAAGCAGATCTGATGAAGAAAATCATTCTGCTGCTTCGTCAGAGCAGATTGATGAAGAAACTGAAGTGGATACAATCCCTTCAACGACAGTCAATTTCTCACCTATGCCTCAATTCACAGCTGAAGAGGCTGGTGTTGAGGAAATTGAAGATGAAGATGTGGATATAGGATGCACTAAACCAGTGATGAATGATGACTTTTGGGAAAGTCAGCATCCCAATACTCCTCTCTTCACTCCCATTCAATAGATTCCTCAGTCCCCGGCAACAACAGTTCAAATGGGCTCTGAAGAAACTCATCCCACTCGCTCTGTTCATGAAGATATTCCAGCCACTAGTGCTGAAGAACCTGCTACTGATGATCATCAGGTTGCCCGAGAGGAGGAACCAGAAATTCCTCAGCCTGAAGAACTGAGCTCGCGATTCCCGAGGTGGTACCGCAAATCATCGACACCCCTCGCCAAGCCAAGAATCCGTTCTCAAGCAAAAGAAGTTCAAGGCTGAAGACTTCTTTTCCGAGCATGTATTCTTCATCGATTACAACCCCTATGACTCGCTCGCATAAGGAAGAGGCGTTTCGACTGCTAGTCAAGCCAACTTCTATTCCTCGGTCTTTGTTTGACAAGGACAAAATCTTCGATCATGAACATATTCCTCACGGGATATGGAATCTCTGTCATGCTTCGAGCCGTTCTCGGTGTTATTCACGATGCGGGATTATGAATTTCTGACCGATATTTGCGATTGGAATGAAGAACTCATTCTTCGCTTCTACGCCACATCGCATATTTTCGAGGCGCCAAGATGTCAATTCATGGGTGTTGGATTGATGACTAAAACACTCACTACAAGGCACCGGCAACTGAATTGCTTCGTGTCCTTCCTCTCGATCCTCCCCATGACAGTGCATGTTGCATCTACAATGACCCTGAACGGACAAATCATTATATGCAAGTGCTCATGAAGCCTTTGAAGCCTGGGCAGGCCCCACGAACCAAATTCCTCGTCAAGGAATTGCTTTATGTGCCTCGGACTGTCTATCGCATTCTGATGAAGACAATGAGTCCTATCAAAGGCCACGACTCAAATGATGAAGATGTCATTGGCATCATGAAGAATATGCTTTTCAACATCATTCATGGCGTTCCCGTCAACTTCCATGATTTCTTCATGAGGACTCTGGCAAATGTTGCTATGTCACCTTTCGAGCTGAAGCCCTATGCGCCTTGGATTATGAGATTCATAAGGTCAAGTTCTTCACTGAATTACAAAGCTGACACTCTGAACCACGGTAGCTACTTGCCTCTCATTGAAGTCCTCAAACGGACAGTTTCATCAGCTGATGATAAAGGCACGGCAGCTGCTGTGATCGATGAAGGCATTCGTCCATTGGATGGTCAATTTCGCCTGGCTACATCTTACTCTACCAATGACGATTCTGCCACACATGACACTGCCGCAAATACCTCAACTAAGTAAAATCCTCAAGCCACATCACCCAGGGTGATGACTGACCGTGAGTTACTCCTCAGTCTTCATCAGAAGATTGATCGCAATCACAAATGGGTAAAGCGTCAGTTTGGTGCAATTCTTCACAACATGACCTCAACACACAATGCAGTGAAGAAAAACCACTACTACCTTCATGAAACCCTCAACCGCACTTGGGCTGTCCTCACTCATGTCTATAGCGATGAAGAACTGAAGACTATGGGTCTCAAGGAAGAATTTGACTGGTCTGCACCTCCTCCGAAGAAATTTAAGAGGGTCAAAGTTCCTCATCTAGTGGCCAGCTCTTATTCTTCTACGCGTGACACTGATGAGTATGAAGATTTGGACGACACTGCGGCAGGCCCTGCTACAACAAACAACCCCGACAACGCTGGCGCTCCTCCATCAACTTGAAATTCTTCAGGGGCGTTAGTCCTCAGTTTCAATCATTTTGGTAATTTGATGACAAAGGGGGAGAAATCTGAGTTAGTCTTCAAGAGGGTCTATATTATGGGCGTTCTTTTTAAGTTACAACTCTCGTTCTTCAGAAACTTTTATTGGATCGAGTTGTAATCTTAAACCCGATGGTGCTCTGATACTTTTGGATGGTGCTCTGATACTTTTGTTGCACTATGCTCTGATACTTTTGATGCTTTCGTCATGCTTATTCCTCGTTAATATTATTGCACGCATGCTGAATTTCATCAGGCACCATATTTCATCATGCATTTTAAATTCTTCATATTATATATCAAATCCGTGTATGAATTACAAGATATAGGGGGAGTTCTCCATGATTCAACTCTTCAAATGTGCATTGCCTCAAACACAAATTCCTCACTATGCACATCTTCAGGGGGAGTTCTTCTATATCTTGCAATCAAATTCCTCAATATCAGTATTTACACTTCATATGTTTATCCCCGTTGAAAACTTAACCTATGTTGTGATCAACCACCAAAAACGGGGAGATTGTAAGTGCATCTAGTGCCCCTTAGTGATTTTGGTGTATTGAAGACTTATAGGTTAAGGGACTGATGCGTTTGTGAGTGTACACAGGTCTATAAGTCTATGAGGAGTTTTATATTAACAGAGAAAGTCGACCCCTAAAAATGAAGTTCTTCGACTGAAGACTTTGATATTCTGAAGACTTTCTGAAGACTTTGAAAGTGAAGAAATTGGTGTGACCTTGAAGACTTGATATTCACTTGAGGAACATGAAGTGTGAAGACTTTTGTTTTCGTAGTTTCATTTTCTCTTTCTTGAGTCATAGGAAACACCCTACTGTTAAAGGGGGTCGAGGAAATACTAAGGAAAAATTTCCATGTGATGCTCAACTCAAAATCCTACACCTACCAATCCCTTCGAGTGAAGCCATTGGAAATCTCATACTGATTCAGTCAATTTCTTGATGTGAGACGCAGTTCTTCCGGTCATTGAGGACTTTGCTCTGACCGAGGAGTTAGGAATTCGCCAGTGCGAATTGCCTACACACTGAGGAACATGATAGCCCTGAGGAATTTGAGAGTCAAATTTCCGACCGTTCTTTGTCTTGCGCTACGGCTGTCCCAAAATATCTTATCCACCTAACGCTCATATCATTGAAGGGCATTTATGTCTTATCATGTCGGGCTGCTCCTAGCCTATAAATAGCCGCCCCTACAACCACTAGCTGGTTGGCTGCTCCGAGAGAACTTGACACTTGTCATTTGAGAGCAACCCGTCCTCCGAGGACTTTGAGCGAAAATCATCAAGTGAGGAAAATCCCAAAACCAAACCCCCACAAACCCAAAGTGATTGAGCATCACTGAAGAAATTGATCCTGCGTGGATCCGACGCTTGTTACCTTTGAAGACTGTGCTTCTTCCAGACGGTTAGGCGTCATGGTCTAGAGCATCCAAGAGGAATTGTGGATCGCCGAGTGACCAAGTCTGTGAAGGTTTGGAAGTCACCTGAAGACTTACCACGAGTGATTGGACGAGGTCTGCGTGGCCTTAGTTCAAGGAGAATACGGTGAGGACTGGGTGTCCTGAGCTGCGTGCTCAATGACTGGGTGTCCGGGACTGCGTGTCCTCGAGTTTAAATACTCAGCCGCTCCAACCAGACGTACAACTGAGACAGCAGTTGGAACTGGTTTACAAATCTTTGTCTTCACCAACTAACTGGTTCTATTTCCTCAACCCTTTCATTTCCTCATTACTGTGTTGAGTGTTTGTTCATATCTGTGCTTGAAGATATTGACTGAAGACTTTCTCAATTTCCTCAGTTCAATTTCTTCAGTCTGTTTGTCTTCATCTTGTGTTATCCTGTGATTACGCTTTCTGTACTCTGTGCTTGTCTTCATTTCATCATGATGACCATGCTTGTATTCTGTTGTGCTTACTTTTGAGTACTTATTCTGCTGCAAGTAGTTCTTCGCTAAGGAATTTCCTCACCAGCAAATTCCTCAGTGAAGAATTTATAAAAATCGCCTATTCACCCCCCTCTAGTCGATATAACGCACTTTCCCTTCCGCAAATATCCGTTGAAGCACGTTAATCACCGCGATCGGCCTAAAGTGTCTGATATCCATCGCCCCAACTTCTTTAAGGATCAGGGATATGACGCCAAAATTAATCTGGGACATGTCAAATTTGTACGCCCTTCTCCATCCACATACGCGGATAAAAAGCCGACGTGGCAAGGCTCTTTTTTTTTTGCGGGGTCAGGCTCATTTCTTGCTCTCATTGCACCTCCTTTTTCCAAAAACAATTGTAATCATACTGCGTACGTGTTAATATGTATTTTCAATATTTGGTCGTGAACCCATGAGCTCAAAATCCGCATGGTTAGGGCAGGAACGAGGTGGTGATGAGCTTGTCAGTCCTTGGAGGTAGAGATTAGGCATGGAAGAGATCACTGGGGGAGGATCAAAGGAGTGGCCCCTTAAAAATATCGATAATGCTGCATCTACGTAAGCCTACGTAAAACATCTACGTAAACTTCCAAACTAACTCTTCTCCCCCCTGATTTTCAAGGGGGTGGGCCCCTTCCTCCTCAATCCTCCAATTCTAGTCCACCAGCTTGCTGATTACGTTAAACATGTAACACAAATTTCGTAGGTGTCGCATTACTGTAAAAATATTCAAATGATGAGCTGACGCGAAAAAATGGGAAGGGGAAAGGAGAAAGAGGCAGTTAGCTGTAATTGATATAATTTCTCTAATTTTGAGGCAAGTGATTAACACTCTCCCAAATAATGGGAGACCTAATTCTGTTTTCTGAAAATAAAGAGAAAGAAATGGTAGGCTTAGCTGGGTCAATCTCCTCCTTCCTATAGATGAAAATTCTCATCCTATTCTATTCCACTCACCTGATTCCATTTCGTCTCCCGCAATAGCGCGCGAGGCCCTGTAAAGTTTGACCAAACTGTTGTTCGTTCCTCTTCACGTCGAGACCTTCTCCCTCGCCAATTCTTCACCTACGCAGGTGAGCGTCTCCCTCTCTTGCTTCGGTTCGTCTCTTCGTTTTTGTCCACATGTGACCATTGGTGCTCAAATCTACAGGCACCATCAGGAGCAAATGTGTGTGTTTTTCTTAATTTATTTATGCAGTGGTTTGGTCCCAAAAGAGATTCACTAACGCTTGTCCCATTTTAGTTCACCAGACTCAACTGGGGCATCATGCCGGACAAGAGAGGTGCAACCCTGATTGAGGACATGCCCGAGGAGATCATTGACAAGATACTCGTCCATTTACCACCCAAGGACGTCGGCCGCTGCCGTGCCGTTAGCCCGTTGTGGCGCAGTGTCACCTCCATGCCTGAATTCATGCTCGAACACCACCACCACCAGCCATCGCTCCCAATCATCAATGGGTTGGGGCGGCCAGCCAGTTTCGTGATCTTGCGTAATGTTGGGGGAGTCTACTCTCTAGTCAACAGCTCTGGCCTTTCATCCCAGGCCACAAACACCACTTTGAGAATTGCCTTGAAGCCACATGTGATGGTTTCCTCGTTGTCTCCCGGTCCCGGCGATCTCGATTCTACATGTGTAACCCGTGCATTCGCCAGTATACTCTCCTGGGCAAGGCATCCGCAATACCATACCTGGGTTCTACCGACACATTCCAACTGGGCAATACATGGTGCTCTGGGTCTCAAATTCATATCAATCATCTAAATCGAGCTTATTCGTCCACATAGTAGGATCCGATGAGCTAAGACACATTAGAGTCGAATGGCAACAGCCTCATCGTCTTCACTAGGACAGAGATATTAAACATTCTTATGAACTCTTCGTCATATTGTCCACCACTAGTCCACCACCTTGGTAATCTGCACTGGTGTCCTTATGATACTAGTGATATTATGGGAGAGGGCGGAGAAATTATTGTGTTTCACATGAAGCTGAGTCATTCCGAGGATGGGTAGTCCCTCCAGCCGTATAATTATAGGGATTTGTTCAACATGGGGTATGCTTGCTTTCCAGGGCAGCTCAAGTTCCTTGTTGGATATCTGGGTGATGCTGGATTATGAGGCTGAAAACTGGAATTTGAAGTACCGAATTGATGTATCAACGGTGGAGGCATCAAGACAACTTTATATTTAACTTCTTATAGGAAGAAAAAGAAAACACCACTTGATTTAGTGGTGCAATGGTTCAATGGTATGGTTATGCTCAACGAGCGTGAGTTGCTGATACTTTTCAGCAGTAAACATGTGTTGCATTGCGACATTCGTGGCAAGTTCTTAGGAATTGTGAACATTGGAAAGAGCCAATATTGTATGGTGCTTTCTCGGCACCGCCTCCAAGAGAGCATTAGTCCAGTTCCGTCCCATGAGATTCAAGAAGATGAGGAGTCTCCATTCTCCACGGGGCACGTTTGAATGTTCAAGATTTATGGTTTGCTCTACCCATGGATTTAGGGCATGTCTTTTGTTCTTTGTTCTTATTAGATCTACCACTAGAACATGTCGCCTCTGCTTTCATGACTTCATTATAATGTTTTGATTGTCTCGTTAATTAATGGTCTGAAATATGGAGTATCTATCTATGATGTCATAACTTTGTTACTCTTCTTCTTTGCGGCTCAATTTTACTCCAGTTTTGGTATCTTTGAGATGAGAGATTTACTATTGGTCATGCTTTTTGAGCAAAGAAATTGTTAGCTCCTGAAATATTATCATGTGTCTCGTCCATGGGCTGTTTGTTTGACCTCTGTTGTTAATTGTGCAATTTGGTCATGACTCCTTAGTTGCGCCTGCTCTTTGTGTGGGTATGCTTGTGTACTGCATACCTGTGTAGCTGTGTATGCAATGGCATTTAATTAGCACAGTTTTATGTGCTTGAATGCTGCTACGATTGAAAAAGAACCTTGGAGCTTTGGTGGTGTGTTGGGACTTGAGAGTAATGTCAGGTCCTTTGTTTCATGTTGTATTTCCGTGTCGACTGCCCATGTTTTTGTTTTGTTTTGTGGAATGAAACGAGTTGAACGTCTCTTGGAGCAAGGTAAATGTATTGGATGCTTCATCGTTTACTGGATAATGTTTTGTAACAGAATTACTAAACAGAACAATATTTCTTTTCATTTTCAGTTCATTCATGTATTGTGAATCAAAGGGAAAATCGACCGATTATGATACTGGTTAAAAGTTCATGGCATCACATTTGTCTATGTCTGCACGGTTATACTGCTGGATTGGGCAAATTACCACTGATAATACCTGTCATTTTCACAGAAATACATAACGACACACTTTGTTATTCTGGATCTCTTCTATGGCATGTTAGTATTATCTGTCTTTGTTCCAGTATACGATTTGGTAAGTCTCATCAGGTTGCTATTTGTGTGATGTAGTTTTGTCATGCAGACTTGTATAGCTGTGCTCGTCGCATCGCTTGATTACTACAAGTGTGTGCCTCATTATTACCTTAATTATCTCACTGCCTTGATTGAGGAAACCCGTGGTTCTTAGTCGTGTGCTGGGCCGCGTTTTGGTTACCGAATGGGGCATTTTTACCGAGGGGGGCCGGTAAATGTGGTTACCACGACATTTCGAGAAAATTTCGACCGAATTTCGAATGAAATTTATAATTGAATTTTGAATTCAAATTCTTTCAAAATAGATATAAATAGCACTTGAACTTATATTTATCATAAAAGAGCTACTAGCTCAGTGGAACATTGTCTCCGTGCATGTTGTCAGGTGCTGCCACACTTTACTATACATTGAGCGTTTGAATTCAAAATATTAAAAAAATCGATTTTTTTTGCTGGAAATGCCCATTTACCGAGGGGGACTGAAATATGCCATAACCATGTTAAATCTTGAAATTTCGAGCCGTAACCAAAACCATGGTGTTGGGATTACTGCCTATACTTTTGTTTCCTTTTGTTTTTTCACAACTAGTGCTTTACATTTTTTTGACCGAAATGTGTTGAGAATGTGCCTGGAGCAACCAAGCAACATAGATATGCCAGATAAAATATTTGTATTTACCTCCATAGTGTCAGCTTGGCCTGACTTAACACTGGCTACAATTCTCTGAATATGGAAATGTGAAGAATTCAATGCTGATATGGAACAAATTATGCAATGATGCCATCTCGATTGGATTTATTTTACCCATTCAGGGCTCTGAAAGTGTGCAGTTTTCTCCACCCATGTCGGGCTGAACAACTAGCAATGCTAATTCGCAAATAGATATACTTTTTCTTCTCGTTTCCAGTAACAAGCTGCTAACCTTACCGTTCACAGTATCTTAAGGATCACCACATCGTGCAGTTTCGATTCAAGTGATTCGTCCATCAATTGCATGGCAACTGGGAAAACTCTAGCATGCCGATGCCAATGAAGAATAAAACACAATTGTGGTCTATTTTGGTCATCCGTTTCTGAAAATGCCCGCAAGCACTAAACTTGGTAAAGTGACATAATATGATCTGAAATGCAGACTCTTGTTTTCATATTATTTTTTCTTGCAGAATATAAGTTATCTAATTTGTGCGAGCATTAAGGTGTGTATGTAGGTGTAAATGCTGAATGCTTTTTTGGAATCATGAGCCCAAAATTTATGTGGTCTGCAATTGAAGATTAACGGGAAGCTGCACAAATAAAATGCCTTTAGCTGATGCATTCACAATGCTTAGAAGCTGTTGAGCCTCAGGCTCAATGATTGCCTCTAAGATCAGCACAAAATTTGTCGGCTGCTTTGAGTTTTTCAGTTTGGCCACTATGATGAATTTCATGTGATATACATATACATTTTTTTCTTTCAAAAAGGAGGATAAACCCCTGCTTGCATCGAACGATGCGCACAACCATCTTTATTATATTACTCAAAGCTTTTCGCAAACACAGCCGCCATATCCTACAAAGTTGATGATTTCTAAAAAAGAACCTACAAAGTGGATGATGTGCACTGACATAGCCCTAGAACACACCATGTAATCTGCTGGTCTAACCAAGCCACCCGCTTGCGAGCAGGGAGCATCAACCGGTCTAGCGGAAACTCAGACGCACTGCATGTGTGCACTTTAGAATCTGCCGCTGCCATCTTCTGTTGTGCCATTTCAAGGAGTGACCAATGCGTTGACTTTGCCAGGACATTCTGTCGTTGACACCCCCAGTTAGACAACGCCATCCTCCTGCGCACGCCCACCAATATGCGTCCAACACCGAGACCCCACTGCACCACACCATCGAGACCCACTGCCTCAATGCTGAAGATGCAACACTGCTCCACCTCTTGCCCCCTCCAGCTAGCACTTTCTCCAAAATCATGCCCTCAGGAGGGAGAACGATACCAAAGGTGTCGTCTCATCGTCTCATCCAAGCACGGTGACGCAACTTGCAACTACGATACCTCGACAAGGAAACAACATCGGAGACGCCGCCATCAGCTGCCATGACCGTAGTCGGCACGATTTTTACTGGCAGTTGTGTGACCCCGATCTTGCCGTTGACTAGATCCCCGCGGAGCCTCGCCATAAAGGCGCATGCCATCGTTGTTGGCCCCTCTGGCCGGAGCTAACTCCATAAATGACGCCCTCAAGAGGGAATACGACGCAGAAGCACGGTCATCGCTTGATACTAAGGAGATCTAGGGCTTCCCCCAGAGTTTCCCGCGCCTTCATGGACCCTAGCACCTCACCCCACACCACACGCCGTCCACCAAAGACAAATCAAGTCGGATATGATGTGGACCAGCTTGTACGCATCCACCCCGTGCAACAAAACATGCCTTCCACGACCCTCCTCCCGCCACCAGGATGCCGCACACCACCCCTGCGCAATGAGAGGGAGGAGGTCTGCTGCCATCATCGCCCGCCGCCCGATCTTAGCCTGGTAGCCTCCTCCAGCGGCGGCTGGCGTGATGGGGGGATGTGCGGCCTGGCGGCTAGGGCTGGGTTCTGCCCCGAATCACCCAAGAGTGTGGGGGCCTAAAGGTCGTACGAAAAGCATATACATATACATATACACAGAGATGCTACGCGGATTCTCTCGGCTGAAAAGGAAAATAAATCGTATACGTTCATTCTATTTGAATTTTTTGTATCGTGTCATTCTCTATGATTCGCGTGCCATTAATAAGGAGATGGGGACGGATATAATGACAACGCAGACCTACTACTGGTGATGACAAGGTTGGAAGGTTATAGTCTTGGGCACATTGCTGGGGTAAGGGTAGTTTGCATTGAAGCGTAAGTAGAAGATTGTGCGCCATGAGTGTCAGCGATGGTCAAGAGATGCCCCCATGACTAGCGACGCCATGGTTGGGCAAGAGAGGGCGGCGAGGATACGTGAATAAGGAGCAACTGTGCATCAATCTCTGGAATAAAATTAGGTGTTAGTCGATGTCCCCAGTTCTATTGCAACCGTTGGATTGAAATTCAAGGGCTGTCACTTCGTCTTTTACCTTCAATCTGCATGGACTTTTATCTCTCCCCCCTCCCCCCACCCCACCATTTAGATGTGTCGGCGATTGGCTACGACACAACACCACCCTTGCTCGCTTCCAATGAGTGCATCCAAACCTCGTCGAAAACTACCCGCTTTGGTACTGCCTGCCCCGCATTCCCCGTCTCGAGCTCGTGCTCCGTCTAATCGACCGGGGGTGAGCGAAAAGCCTCCTTCCCCCTTGCACTTGACAACCCTTGTACTTGCCTCCCAGCCGCGTCATCGCCGTGTCTGTTCGGCCTCGGAGCTCCACCACTATTCCTCTTACCTTCGAGGAGGCTGCGCTTGGAGAAGGTGATTGAAGTCCGAAAAAATAATATATGGGTGGGGAAGAGGACATGCTCGGAATGGGAGAGAGGGGGGTGTTTCAAGTTGGTTGCTGGAGAGGAAAAGGCCTGATTTTATACGCCCAAAAAATTATATTCCAAATGCAAAGAAAAAAAAAATAGACCCAGCCGCCGTTCAAACAATAGAAAAGGACTCGGCCGAGTCAATCTCCTCCCTCTCTAAGAAAAATTCCCCACCCCTCTCCACTGGAAGACCTAATTTTTCCCCACTCCTCTCCCTCCCCTGGGTCGACCTCCCCGGGCCGTCCTGCCCCGTGGATTCCAGATCGAGGTCGCTGCGCTGTTCACACCTCGCGCAATGGTCTCGTGGTCGAGCTCCCCTCCCTGATTGGGTGCGGGGAAACACGGCCCCTCTAAGGTTGACCCGCCGCCTTAGGTCACTTCCCGTCTCCGTCGACCTTCTCAGCCGCCTTCCTCCACGACGAAGGTGAGAAGCTTCGCCGGCCAAACCGGTCGCCGTCCCTATCTCTTGTCCGATGTTTTCTCTTGCCCTGCGCCATCTGCAGATTCCGCTAAAATCTCCCTTGTATTCGTGTCTACAGGCGACGGAGCACACTGACGCTGCCGATATTGCCTGTCGCCGCCGCCGCTAGACTGTCTCGCCTGGGCGGCCTGTCCCGTGGCGGATATTGCCGATATTTGTGTCCGGTGGCGGCCTGTCTCTTAGGGTAAACTCGCCTCGCCTTCCTCGTGTATGTACTTGGCACTAATAAGCTTGCCTGGTCTTTTGAGTTGACCTTTTGTCTGATGTTTTCTCTTGTGCTTGGCCATCTGCAGATTGAGCTCAAATCTCACTTGTATTCGTCTCTACAGGCGAGGGAACACACCAACGCTGCCGATTTTGCTTGCCGGTGCTGCCACTGGAGTTTCCTGCGGCCTGTCTCCTAGGGTAAGCTCGTCTCGCGTTCCTTGTGTACTTTACTTGCTTGTCTTTTTAATTCGAACTGGTCCGAAGGAGTTAATCGTAGAGGCGGGTTTTCATCTTGCACTAAAGCTCGGCTTGTCTTTTCAGTTGACTGGACTCGACGGAGCACGATGCCAGACAAGAAAGGGGCAACCATGCTTGAGGACCTGCCAGGGGAGATTATGGACATGATTCTCATCCGATTGCCGTCCAAAGACGTCGGCCGCTGTCGAGTTGTCAACACGTCATGGCGCAGTGCCACATCCACCCCCAAATTCATGCTCGAACACCACCGCCGACAGCCATTGGTCCCCATTGTCGATGCGCATGGGCGGGCCGTCAGTCATGTCGTCTTTGGTGACGGCGGTGGTGGCACGTCCAGTCAAGAGCTCTGGCCCTTGGTCCGGGAAGGCAATCTCAGTTTCACTCTCAAAGGCTCCTGTGATGGCTTCTTGATTATCTACCATTGCACACAACCCAATTTCTACATCTGCAACCCGGTCACCCGCAAGTATGTTATCCTACCAAAGCCTGAAGAGCAATTCAACTTCGTAATTGGTTTCTACCACCACCATCCAACTGGAGAATATAGGGTGCTCTGGTTCTCTCGGTCACATGACTCGTCCAAATCCAGCGTATATGTCCTTACAGTGGGATCTGACAAGCCAAGGGGCATCATAGTTAGAATTCCAACGGTCTCATCTCCTTCTGTGGAAAATAGGTTAATGAATGATGTGCACTTTTCATCCGGCTTTTCACCACCAGTCCACCACCGTGGCAGCCTGCACTGGTGGCTTTCTGGTTCCAGTGACATTACGGGAGGGTGTGCAGACATTATTGTGTTTGACACAGAAGCCGAGTCATTCCGGTGGATGCGCAGTCCTCGCCAGCGATGCCCTAATAGCAATTTGTTTGACATGAAAGGGACGCTTGCTATCTGGGCTGGCTCGACTCCTACTAGTTTCTCCACTATGGATGTCTGGGTGATGCAAGATTATGAGGCCCAAATCTGGGCTTTCAAGTACCGGATCAAACTGTCAACGGTGGAGGCATCACGTCAACTTTATTTAACTTCATACAAAAAGAAAAAGAGAACACCACTTGATTCAATAGTGCAGTCGTTCAATGATATGGCTGTGTTAAATGAACGTGAGCTACTGGTCAGGTTCAATGGCAAACATGTGTTGCACTGTGACGTTGATGGCAAATTCTTAGGTTTGGTTAAAATTGGTAAGAATCAACATTGTATGCGGCTTGCTCATTACCGCCTCCAGGAGAGCATTCTTCCAATTCCGTCCCGTGAGATGCAACAAGGTTAAGACGAGGAGCATCCATTCTCCACCGGGCGCATTTGAATGTTCAAGGCTCCCGGTATGCTTTGCCCTGACATTTAGAGCATGTCTTTTGTTCAAAGCACTTCTTGTCATAACTACCAGTAGAATATGTCATTTTGGATGGTTGCTGTAGCACCTGCGATGTCATCACTTGGTGCTAGTTATTATGTCTTGAACTTCTTAATGTTCTGAACTATGGTGTATCAATCTATGGTATTAAAACTCTTTATTACTGTTCCTCCCCACCTCCCATATATACTTTAGTGTTGGCATGGTTAAGACATGGCTATGTGCTTGTTGGCTGTTAGTTTGATCTCTGATGTAGTGATGTTCAGTGTCTGCTTTGATCTCCCTCCAGGCTGGACCTGCTCTTTTTGTGCATATAGATATGTGCATTATGGCATTTCACTCAGCACAGTTTTTTTGCCTGACTGTCACTTCAGTGCTGTTGTGATTGGAGAATTAAACTTAGTGCTCTGGTCATGTGTTGTGGGTACTACTGCTATTTTTGTTTCCAGGTTTAATGTTTTCTTAGTGGAAGCGAACACTAATATAAGGTATGCAACTTGCAAGATATATAACTTAATTACAGGTTGTCAATTTGGCAGATTTAAGAAACGAATGATCACCTATCTTTTCATGTGGAAAACCTAGTGAACTTCACTGGCTATACTATTATGCCATCTGGATTGCTTTTATCCACTCAAACTGCAGCTCTGCTTCCAAAATGTAAGCAAATTACCTTAAAGCAAATGTGATCATTCAACTATGGAAGTGCTCCTATTTAAAGAAAAATTCAAGTCATTCCCTTTTTTCTCTTTTTTTTTTTTTTTGCACACATGAGCATAGGATTGCTTCAAACCGTCTTACAAAACTAGGTAATATTGTGCGCAGTAGGTGCAAACCTCCAATTCCTTTTGCATGAAAACTGATCTCAACCATACTTAACTATTAGCAAACTAACTACAGATCAGCTCGAACTTACTAACAAGGGAATCAGCTCTTTGCCTAGAGCTAAATAGAAAGTCTAAAGCCAAAAAAAAAACAGCTTATATGTTACTCATACAAGCAGCCTCTCTCTCCCATCAGGTGGTAAATTTACAGCAAGAGGTTCTTCAAGCCAAAAAGCACCTCTTGCTGTAAATTTATTTGGTGGTAGACTCTGCATTTTTCTGTACTTTGGTTTTTGAGTTCCACACTGAGAAGGTTATCAATGAGGAACCTGGAAAATTTATCTTGAAAATGGATACTATATCTGGTTTTCCATAATGACCTGACGGCCAAAAGTTCCTACTTCTACCATCGAACTTAGCACCCATCTACATAACTCAGCCGTGTTTATGCCGTAATTTCAATTCGGAAACACATTTTGGTGCCCACCAGTCAATCTTTGCCACTGCACGATGCAAAAACAGATGACCTAAAATTCGTTTTTCTGCACGATACAGACATTTGTCACTCTTTATTCAGCTCCTTTTATGCCATCTCTAGTTCAAATAATATTTTCGAACGATAGCATGCAAACACCTTACCTTTTGGAGTTACACATAAGGAAAGCACATTTTCATAAAAGGATATTTTACTTGATTAGGTGTAAGAATTGAATATAAAGAGTTAACTGTAAGAACACCATAACTAGTTGGCTGCTAGCTTCTTGATGTAGACATCCGAAATGGACCTATATTGGTCATCTATTTATGAAGATGCACATCTACACTAAATTTGGTTAAAAAGGTACAATATGATCTCAAATGCATTATGTTGGTACTTCTCTGTCCAATTTGACCAAAAAGTGCCAACGTGGCAGCCCTCATTGATTACTATTTTATCCTCTCATCTTTGTCTCACTATATTTTTTGAAATGGAATGTGCAAGCATGCATGTGTTAGTCAGTTATTAAATATTTGTTCCCGAATCAAGGCCGAAAATCTACATGGTAAGAGCTACAAAAAGATTGGATACACTGAATACGGAATTGATGTACACATGATGGTCTGTGCACCACGCCCAGCCGATAATTGCTCTTGCACCATCAGATGCTTTAGGAACAAAAGCATAAATGGCTGGATGGAAAATTCGTATGCATGTCGTCTAAAAAGTGTCGGCTGTGTAGCAGTACTCAACTGAATACTACATCTGCAACCCGGTCATCCGCAAGCGTGTGCTCCTGTCGATTCCTCGACTGAATTATTTCATATGTGGCCTCTAACACGACAAGTTAACTGGGGAATACAGGGTGCTCCTTTTCTATCCTGAGGAGACAACGAATGGAGGAGCATCAAAGTCATACTGCTGTCGATTAAACTGGACCGTCCGGGTTTGTTAGCTGGTAGACTGTGTTGTCCAACATTCCACCACCATGGCAACCTGCACTGGAATTCTCATTGGCTTGATGATCACATTCTGGGCCCTAGATGCATTCTTGTATTCGACACAGAGGCCGAGTCATTCCAGTGGATGCGCGGTCCTAGCCAGGTGCGCTGCTTTGCTGTATTGTTTGACATGAACGGGACGCTTGCTGCGTGCAGCAAACCGGTTCAGCAGTATCCCACAGCAACTTTTGATATCTGGCTAGTGCAGGACTATGAGGCTGAAATATGGGTCTTCAAGTGTCGGATTGACCTGACCATGGCAGAGGCATTTACGTCCACTGGGTTTAACCTCTCTCGAAAAGGAAAACAAGTTGGTTCAGAAGACAATAGGGGCGCCAATTTGGTCCTACTCAACGATTGTCAGCTGCTGGTCAATTTGACTGAGACATTGTATTGCACCGTAACGTTGACAACAAGTTCTTAGGACTGGTTAGCATTCGTAATCGACATGATCGTAAAGAGCTTACTCCATATCACCTCCAAAAGACCATTACGCCAGTTCTATCCCGCCGGGCTGTGAGAGGACGTGGAGCCTGCGTCCCGCACAGGGCTTGCCTGAATGTTCAAGACTCCTGGCCTGCTTCGCCCATTGAATCATGACATGTCTTTTGCTCTTAGCTCTTCTTACTTATTAGTACTAGTAGTAGAACATGTCATTTTGCACCTATGCCATACTGTCATCATTTTGTGCTTATTGTAATGTGTTGAACATCTTGGTAAGTTTGTAAACTATGGAGTATTGTTCTATGCGTTAGAACTTTATTACTTTGCCTCCCTGCCACCCAAATTTACTGTAATTTTGTTATGGCTTTCTTTGGTTGAGATGCGCGAATTGTTATCATGTGGCTCATCCGTGGGCAGTTAGTTTGATCTCTGTTGCTCACTGTGCAATTTGGTCATAATTCTTATGTTGCGCCAGCTTTTTGTGAGAGCATGTTTTAAGTTGCGCCAGTTGAGCTTGCAGGTGCACTCTCCCCAAACTTGTTCCACTCGATCGGTGTGAAATTTTGTCATAACTACCAAGTTGCACGTGCTCTTTGTATGAATGTGTTCACTTGCATACGGTTGCGTGTATTACGGCACTTACTTAGCACAGTTTTTTGTCTTATTGGTGGTGCTGCTATGTTTGGAGAATTAACCTTGGTGCTTTGGTCGTGTGTCTGAAGTACAGCCAGGGCCATTGTTTCCTACTGCTTTTGTTCCCAGTATTCTGTACAAACATCAAAGATGTCCTCCTCTGGAGCAAGGTAAGTTTTACTTTCACAGTTCACATTTTTGAGAAGCAAGAATAGCATTGCAATGACAAGAGATCTCTAGATGTTTGTTATTGCATTATTAGTTGTTGAAACAATGTTTAGTGAGGATCTCAGCTGCTTTCCAAGCTGGTAATTTGATCTTTGCCGTTGATAGTGCTCTTAGTATCTGACTGCTCCTGCTGGTCGTGTCAACATGTTTTCGCTGTAGTCATACTTACGGCTGCATATGCAATGGCATTTAATTTAGCACATTTTTGTGTCTGACTGATTTAACACGTTTTCATTAGAGGAATACTTGTTGGGAGTATTGTAAGAACCTCTGTTTTCTTGCTGGTTTTCCTTTTGTCAAGTAGAAACAAATTGAAAATGCTCTCCACTGGAGCAAGATATTTTGTACTCGTCCATGTTGCCTGCTGAAAGATTGTATACATTATATCAGTTTCGGTGACTTAAGACACGACCAATGGCAACGTCGCACTACTATATAATGTAATCAACGCTCTTGTTTAACTATCAGGGGATTCAACAACTTCCATCGAAGAGTGCCCATTGACAAGCCAGCCGACAGATCTAGTAGGCTGGTCCACTCTAGCAAGATCATCGTCCTTCGTCTCCTTGGCCCTTGTCGCCACAAGACTGCTGGTCATGATGGTTGTCCACTATATCCGCCCATGGAAGAAGAACCTGAGTCACATCCACCTGCTATCACTCAGCACGGGCATCGCCTGGTCGAGACAGTCATCGTCCACACCGAAGAATGCGGCATCGGCAAGGGAATCAGTGTCTAAGTGAACAATCCTTAAACGTAAGAAACAGATACATTTTAGGAACACTCCCACTCCTCACCATTGGTATATTGACGTGCTGTGGAAGGGGGCATCAGAAAAGTTTTGATTGCAACCACAGTTTCCATCAACGGTGCATCAAGCAGTGGCTCACTGTGAACCTGTTGTGCCCTATTTGCAACACCACTCACATCGAGCTTTGCATGGAGTCTAGTGGCAGAGCTATTGAAATACTTTCCGGAAATCAAAAGGTAAAATCTGAAGATCTTAGGGGCTAAACACTATTAATTCCATCCTCCTCCAAATATATTTTTCTAGGAGATGGGGTGATGCCCCCCCTCCCCGCATGCGTGTGCATAGCTCCACCACATGATACACCCAGTGAGTTGTGGAGCATAGCTCTACCACAGGATACACCTGGTTAGTTACCGAGCATAGCTCCACCAAAGGATACACCCGGTGAGTTAAAGAGCATACCTCCACCATAGCATAGACCAGGTGAGTTGCCGACTTATTGGATGAACACCACTTTGATTATGCATGTACTTAATTATGACATTACCTTTCTTCCATTTCAAGGTGAGGCGAGTGGAAAAGTGGCATCGATGCTCATTGAGCATGGACACCCGCCATCTACAACTCTAGCTTTCGAGTATAAGTCTAGGATCAAGTTTCCTGATAATAAAGATCCAGGGTCAAGTTATTGTCTTATTTATTTATTATTTGGAACCTGGGTTGTTGATTAGAATTAGTGGAGAAGCTTCTTCCTAGGTCGGTTGTAGAGGAAATTGACTATATATAATTAAATGATGTTCAAGAAGTGGTGTTGTTTGTCACTCTGTTTTTTTCATATTGGGCTGCAGGTCCTTTGGCAACAAAGACAAAAAAGAAGAATAAGCAAATGCTAACTATCATATGAAGTTTGAGGTTCCTCAATAAAGGACAGGGTGATTAAATGCAAGATGCTTGTATAAAGGACAGGGTGATTAAATGCAAGATGCTTGTATATATATGCATGTCCACAAATTAAGTCAATAGCTGCACCACATACTTGTCCTACCAATTGATTCTCGAATGTCGAAGAAACATGATAAGTCAACAGTGAAGTTTTTCTTTAGATAGATTGATTACCTCACAAAATTCGGCATATGGTTTTGTAAGTTGAATTGTTAGATGTATCACTGAATCTGCTCTTCAGCACTTTAATATGCACAACATGAGAATTGTAGATTCGGTACTCCAGCAACATATTAGTGGCTCTCAAAGGACAAACTTATGCTAGTAGGAATTCCATGCTCTTAGCCTTATCAAAGATAGCCCGTCATCGAAGTTCCTTCTAAGAACCTAATGAAAAAAAAGTGTTTTACAACTACAGGTTGCATTATGTGTATTACATCTTTAATAGTATTAGTGAAAAAACTTTTTGAAGAACTCAAAAAAGGGGGAAAAGGCAAAGTTCGATGATAGATCTTCAGGCTTGGTAACAACTGACGTTGCTACGGAGGGAAAAAGGCAGCCTGAACCATTTTCACTAAAACTAGATGAGTTTTTCAACTTCAGGGTGAACTTACGGAGATTTTGTACCGGAGACGATTACACGGTTAAGACTAGGTTAGAAAACATCACATACGCCAATTGTGCTGTAGTGGTTTGCGAAATAGGATTCTCACAGAATTTCGTATTTCAGATTTTTTTTCTGAAGAAGGTACAATAATAGTTGCTAACATACACTCGTCCCTATTGAGGCACTGATACGTCCATTTTGCATGATGCTTTTATATCAATATTTATTGCATTATGGGCTGTTATTACACATTATCTATCAATACTTATGGCTATTCTCTCTTATTTTGCAAGGTTTACCATGAAGAGTGGGAATGCCGGCAGCTGGAATTCTGGCCGGAAAAGGAGCAAATGTTGGAAACCTATTCTACACAGCTCTAAAAGTCCTGAAACTCCACGAAACAATTTTTTGGATTTAATAAGAATTTATGAGAAAAAGAATAGGCAGGGGCCCACACCTGTCCAGAGGCAGGCGCCCCTATAGGGCGCGCCTCTATCTCCTGGGCCCCCCGTGGCCTCCGCGCCCATCTTCTCGCTATATCATCACTTTTACCCTGGAAAAAATCGTGGGCAAGCTTACGGGACGAAACTCCGCCCCACGAGGCGGAACCTTGGCAGAATCAATCTAGGGCTCTGGCAGAGCTGTTTTGCCGGGGACACTTCCCTCCGAGAGGAGGAAATCATCACCAACGATCCTCTCATTAGGAGGGGGTCAATCTCCATCAACATATTCACCAGCGCCATCTCCTCTCAAAATCCTAGTTCATCTCTTGTATCCAATCTTGTATCAAAACCACAAATTGGTACCTGTGGGTTGCTAGTAGTGTTGATTACTCCTTGTAGTTGATGCTAATTGATTTACTTGGTGGAAGATCATATGTTCAGATCCTTGTCGGGGGTTGGGTGCGACATATGCCAATGGATGGCTTATCATCATGGGAGCGAGTAGAACGTCGCCGGTGCCTGGAAGCGGGATAAGGCGTAGACACAAACGCCGGCGGACTTTACCCAGGTTTGGGGCTCTCCTAGGAGATAACACCCCTAGTCCTGCTCTGCGGGGTCTCCGCATGATCACTAAGGCACAAGTGATAGAATGGTGCTCCTCGAGCTGTGTGTTGGAGGCAGGAGGGGGCAAGGGTTAGCTCTCTCCTGCTCTAAGGGTTGGCTAGTGCTAAATGGGGTTGAACCCTTTGCATGGGTGGCCTGGGGGGTTTATATAGGCTTACCCCCCAGGGATACAATGGTAATCTGGCCGGCCGCTGGGCCCGGCTGTCAGTGTCTCCGGCCTCCGGCTTCTCCGCCGACCGCTGGGGCCCGCCGCCTGGTGGGGCCCCGCCGACTGGTTGGTGGCTGCTCACTGTAGCCATGTCGTTGGTGACGAGGGCTTTCTCACCTCTGCGTTGCTACAGTCCCGCCGCCTGGCGGGGGGCTACTGTAGCCACTCCTGGTCTCATCAGCTTAATGGCATGCATGCCTCGGGATAGGGGACGGCCGCCTGCTGAAGTCACTGCCTGATAGGGCCTGCCTCTGGCAGGCCGTACCGACATGCCGTCATGGGGAACAGGACTCCGCCTTCCCGGAGCAACGTCAGAGGAGACATGGTACAGTGCTCCGCCGTGCAGAGATCTCCGTCTGTACGGAGCACTGTAGCCATGCTCATCCTGAGTGTTGGAGGTGACGCGCCTTACTGTAGCCATGCTCCATCTCGTACTCTCAAAAAGTGGGGCTCGGCCATGCTGCCGTCGTGGGGCGGCCGCCTGCCTGTTACCACCCTCTCTGGAGGGCGGCTGCCAGGAATCGGCCGCTCGGAGCGCCGTAGTCTTGGGTTATCTCTGGCAGCCGGCCACTGAGCCAGCCGGCCCCAAAGGGCGGAGTTTCGGCTTGGGGCTCAGCTAGGCAGAGCTGGCCCAAAGTCTTGGTAAATCTTGGGACTCGGGTGAGCCTACCCATGGTCCATTACTCCGACAGTAGTCCCCGAAGCCGGTGATGCGTCGTGGTCGAGGGGCCGCGAGGTCTAAGCGGCTTCTCCCCTCCCTGAGCTCTGGAAAAATGTAGGTTCGCCTGGTGGCCAGCCGACCGCTCCAGCCAGCCTCCACCAGGCGGAGCCATACGGTTGATTTTGAACTTCCAGGCGGGAAACAGGTGGCGTGCCTGTTAAGCTTCCCAGGCAGCCACCCGCCACGGACGCGCCACGCGGCGCGCGTCAACCTGGCAAGCCTGCCATCCCACGCTCTTGATGGGACGTGACACCGGGCCGGGCCCGCTACTACCACGCCTCGGCAACCGGGCGGATTTACTGCGCCAGAGGGGGCGGTTGCCATCCCCTCGACGGTTAACGACGGGGTAAATGCGCGCGGGGGACGGGGGGGTCGTGGGGATGTGGGCGTAGTAAATCCCACGACCCCACGTCCTGCCCCCTCGACTTCATAGCTCGGGCGCTATAAGTAGGGAGGGGGAGGTGCGGCAAAGTTCCTGCGCCCCCTCCCACTCTTCTTCTTCTCCCTCAACTTTCACCGCTGCTGCCGTAGCACTGCCATAGTTGCTCGTCGTCGCTCGTCGCCGACGCGTTTCTCCCCTCCGTGCCGCCAGCCAAGGCCATGGGCGACTGGGATGGGTCGACGGTGATCGAGGACCACATCACCTTCCTCCGCGACACGAGCCGGATGCCTAGCGCGGCCTTCGTCAAGGCGCGGGTACCGCCGGAGACGGAGATCAGGCCGGCGCCGCAGGAAGGCGAGCGGGTCGTCTTCCGCTTGCATTTCCTGCGGGGCTTCGGCCTCCCGGCGAGCAACTTCTTCCGCGCCTTCCTCGACTTCTACAACCTTCAACCCCACCATCTCACGCCCAATGCCGTGACCCTGCTCTCCGCCTTCGTCACGGCATGCGAGGGTTACCTCGGCATCCTCCCCACCATCAAGTTGTGGGGAGCGTTCTTTTATGGGAAGCTCGGCACCTCCGCGAGGGAGACGACGACCGAGTGCGGGGGCTACGTTGCCGTGCGCCGACCGGCGAAGCGGAATGCCTTCCCCGTCATCAAGCTGGCGCAGTCGGTGAAGATGTAGCAGCAGTCCTACTTCTACGTCGAGAACGTGGACCGGCTGCCGACTTCCTCAACCTGCCAGCCTACGAGGCCGGCCCTCCCACCGGGGCCCGGCCCACCTGGGGGTACAAGACGAAGCCGGTGTCGGCGGACGCGGCGGCCGCCATTGGCCGACTCCGGGTGCTCCAGGAGTCGGAGGGCCTCATGGCTTCTGACCTCCTCGTTGCCTTCGTCGAGCGCCGAGTCCTCCCACTCCAGAGCCGCCCTCATCCGGTCTTCCAGATGGGTGGACACCGCGATCCGTGCCGGCTGTGCACAAAGGGAATGCCGCCTGCCGAAGTCTCGCGGATGGTGAACGAGATCTCCGACCTCAAGATGTCAGAGAAGGAATGGCGGTACGGGAAGCGACCGTACTCTCGCCAAAACCCGCCCCCTGCGGTAAGTTTCTCGTCTTTGTCTTTCGAGCCACTCTCTCCTGCTTCGTCTCTCTTCGTGGCGCCGCCATTCGAGACTTGACTTCTTCTTGGTGGCAGATCTATATGTCCGAGACAACGGCCGCCCTCCTGGGGCTGGATGAGAACCTCCAGGCGGACAGGGTGGAGAGCGATGTGGATGACCCCGACTTGGGGACGGCCGCCCTGGGCGACGACGCGACAGGCGGCGGAGGCAGAGCGGATGGCGGCAGCGGAGCAGGCGGCTCCGAGGGAGGCGGCGGCGTGGAGGCTTGGCCTGATGATGATAAAGACGACGATGAGCCGCGCCCCGCCCGGAGCCCTGTTCGGCAGCGCTCCCAAGAAGCCCAAGAATCCGGCCGCGGCGACCAGGCGGAAAGAGACCGCGGCCAAGGCGGCCTAGTACCAGAGGCAGCCGAAGGTGCCTGTCATGGTGTCGGCATAAGCATCATCCCCTTGCTCCTTGTTCTTTATCAATCCGTCGTGGAAGTTTCCTGACTTGTCTTCTTATTTCAGGGCCCCGCTGACCCTTGAGAAGTCGGGCGCCAGCTCGGTCCTCAGGTTGGCTGCGATCTCTTCGACCAGCAGGCGCATCGACCCGGCCGCCGACCTCCGGGAGGCGACAGAGCGGAACGCACGGGAGGCGCGTGAGGAGGTGGAGGACGACCGCCTGGCCAAGGAGTAGGCAGACTTGTCTACTGCGTCCGCCGAGAGAGCGCTGGCGCAGGCGGAGGCCCTGGTCGCGGAGAAGGAACGGCTTGCGGAGGCCGCCCGCCGTCAAGAGCCTATACTTGTGACCCCTCTGGATACTGCGCCGCCTCCGCCCGACTTTGGGGCAACGGCGACTACCCGATCTGAGAGCAGGGGGCGGTGATGTGGCCACTGGTCGGGACTCCGGTGCCAACGGTCCTGGTTCCCGCGGTCCGCATTCCCACCCGCCGCTATCTGGAGAAAGCGGCCTCGGCGCCGCGGCCGCTGGAGATTGGCGCCTCGAGCTCGTCCGCCCTTGACACGGAGGCGACCAGTGCCGCGCCCGTAGGCTGGGTACACGGAGGCGGAACTGGTGCCCTGAATGAGACGTCACTTGATGTTCAGGCCAAGCTCCGTGCGGAGGCAGTGGCACTCAAGCACTGCAACGAGGCCTACTTGGAGTCGCGCACCGCCATCCGGGTAAGCCGTCCTTTAGTTTCTTCTCCGAGTGCTCTTCTTTGCTTCTCTCGTGGGGGCGCGCAAGCGCACCCACTGGGTGTAGTCACTACAGGAAACAGGTAATTTGCCGTCTGTGGATCACAGACGGCAAAGGCCTAAATCCAGACGGCAAAGACTTTGCCGTCAGGAAGCAGACGGCAAACTCAGACGGCAAAGTATAATCGGCAAAGAATACTTTGCCGTCAGCTTTTCATCATGAAGACGGCAAAGACTTTGCCGTCAGCCAAATCTGCTTTGGCGTTAGCCTTATAAATAACAGACCGCAAAGAATGCGGTCTTTGCCGTCAGTCAAAACGTTTCCTTTGCCGTCATCAAGACTAAACTACAGACGGCAAAGAGTGTTTTTTATTTTTTTAAAAAAAATTACGTCAGTTGAGGCGTTCGGTGGTCGCCGGAGTAGCCAAATCCGGCAACCGCTGCCACTGCCGGGGAGCTCTAGTGCTCGGGGCACAGAGGAGGTTGTGGAGGCTCAAGCGCGGCGAGGTCCGGCGAGGGGCGGCTTAGGCGCGGCGGGATCCAGCGAGGGATGGCTAAGATGGCTGCGGCGGGTCCGGTGAGTGACGGTCGCGGCGAAGTCCGGCGAGGGGCAGAGAGGAGGAGCTTGGGGAGGCTTGGCCGCGGTGGGGTCGTGCGAGGGGAGGTCGCGGCGGGAACGGAGAGGAGCGGCCGTGGAGGAGTCCGGTGAGGGGCGGAGAGGCAAAGTCCGGCGAGGGGTCCGTCCAGAAACGAGCACTTGGGGCAGGGACGATGCTGCAGGGCCTCCAGCTTGGATGGCTGCAGGAGGCGGACCTCGGCAGCGTGCGGAGCAGGGAGGAGGACGTCGGAGGCGCCTGGAGGCAGGCGGCCGGCCATCGGAGGCGGGCGGCCGGGTGGAGTCCGTTGGAGGCGCGCGGAGGCAGGCGGCCTGGCGGAGGCTGTCGGAGGCGGGCCGGCCAGGCGGAGGCCAGCGGAGGCCGGTGGCGTGCTAAATCTCGCGAAGACGGGAGGAGGCCAGCGACGACGGGGTCCGGCGATGCAGCGGTTGCTTCTGGAGTGGTGGTGTGTTGCCAGGCGAAGCACGGGCGGCCGTCTGGATCGATGGTGGGTGATGGGTGGTTGGAGTCAGAGAACGTGCGTGGTGGGTGGGGCCCCTTGCATCGGTGGGTGGAGAGAGAGGACGTGGGGGCGTGGGAGAGAGATCTGGGAACATGTGGAGCTGATCATGCCACCTCATCGATCCAGGAGATCGATCCGCGAGATGTGTTTCTTTGCTTTGCCGTCTGCTTCTAATACTACAGACGGCAAAGATCTTTGTCGTCTGCGTTTTGTATTACAAACGGCAAAGTGCATACTTTGCCGTCGTAATCTAAACGCGCCTACGCAAAGATCTTTGCCGTCTGTATTTATTTTTGTAGACGGCAAAGTTAGCTCTTTACCGTCTGTGTTATTTTTTGTAGACGGCAAAGTATATTTTGCCGTTAGTTTTTCTTTGCCGTCTTCTATTGACGGCAAACCCTTTCTTTGCCGTCTGCCCGATGAAAAGCAGATGGCAAAGACGCCCCCTGACGGCAAATTAACTGTTTCCCGTAGTGAGTCCCCATGTTCCGGGCCGGCTGCTGAGCAGGTGGGTCGGAACTTAGACTTGTGATTGTCGATTGCTGACTTTATTTTGATGTTTCTTCTGCAGGACTACCACAACCTTCGTTCGACCGCCTATAACTCCAAGGTTCGGGAGCTGGAGGCGCAGACGGCCCATCTCGCCAAAAGCCGGCATGAGTTTCTTTCTTCACGGGGGCGCGCTGGCGCACCCGCGGGCTGTAGTCCCCGAGGTTCGGGCCGACTGCTGAGTAGTCGGGCCGAATCTCCTCAGTTGCTCTTTTTCCCTTGTTGGCTATTTCCTTTCCGCAGGGGCGCGCTGGCGCGCCCGCGGGCTGTCGTCCCCAAGGTTCGGGCTGACTGCTGAGCAGTCGGGCCGAATCTCCTTGATCGTTTCTTTTCTTTGTCTTTTATGCTTGACTGATGCCTCCTTCTCTTCTTTCTTTCTTTAGAGGCTAACGCCGCCCTGCAACAGCAGCTTGGCGAGGCCCAGACTGCCCTTCGTGGCAAGGAGGCAGAGTGCGGCAAGCTGGCGGAGGAATGGGATCGCCTGGTCACCCAACTTGCTGAACAGGCGGAAGCCCTCAAGGCGGCTCAGCAGAAGGCGGAGATGGCGGAGACCAGCCTCCTCGCTGAGTTCGAGCTCGAACGCTCCGCCTTGGGCCGACAGGGAGGCCTAGGTGACGGCCTACTTCGGCAGCATTGAGGACTTGGTCGACGGTAAGCTCTGCTCCCCTGATTTCTTGCTTTGGAGCAGCCGGCCCCTGCTTATGGTCTTGTCATTTTTTCTTCTTCTGCCCGTATAGAGTTCTTTCCGGGCCATACCGTAGCCGCGATCCAGATGATCGAGGCCCAGCGTGAGGAGCAAAGAGCGGGAGGCGCGCAGATCGCCGCAGATGCCCCGCGGACTCTTGGTGAACAGGTCCTCGATATTCAAGCCCGGCTTAGGCCTGCCACCGCCTACTGCGCCGCTTCCAGCGCGCCGAAGCCCAGGCGGTCTCCGCCCTCTGGCCAGGCCTGCCGGCTCAGCGTACCCCAAGTCGGACTGCCGACTGGGTGGGGGTGGCGGCCGGCCGTTTGGAGGCTTCGAAAGGCTCAGCAGCCTGGGCAGGAGCGCGCCGGGCCTTAGAATTCGTCAAGGCGTGGTACCCTGTGCTAGATCTAGCCCAGTGAGCCACGTTCCAGCTGGAGGCATAGGAGGAGCTAGCGGCGGTGGAAACCGAGCTCGTCAACAGGGCTGCGTCGATCGCCGACTTCACTGACACCAATGTCTTTGTGCCGGAGGTGGTCGAGGAAGGCGGCGAAGCTCCGCACGAGTGGCTCGGGCTGAAACCGGCGGACAGCGAGGAATCTGCTGAAGTCATCGACTCCAGCAACGAAGGGGAGAACAGGAAGGAGGAAGAGGAGGAGGAGGAGGAGGAGGAAGAAGACGAGAGCGAGGTCGACATGCCAGAGGTCGGGGCGGACGGTCAGCCCCAACCTGACCGAGCCTCGAGCAACAAGCCACACACCGAGGCGCCGCCTGCTACTGGAGGCGCTCAAGTGGGGGCGGACCCGCCGCCCGTTTCTCCGACGGATGCCACCGACTTCGTCTGCCGCCGGCGACCCCTCTTCCAGACGAAGCCGCCTGCCGCGCCAGGTGGCGCAGCCGACTCCGGCGTTCAGCCGGAGCCCTTGGCCACGCCATCCGGCACCGTCCAGTCGGATCCTTCCGCCGCGCCAACCGGCACCGCCTAGCCGGAGTCCTCTGCCGCACCAACCGGCCCTGCCTAGCCGGAGCCTTCTGCTGCGCCAACCGGCACTGCCCAGCCGGAGCCTTCTGCTGCTCCTTAGGCTTTTATATACTTTCTGTTTATGCTCTGAACATTTTGTTAATATTCGCGCAATTCCACCCATGGGGTGTATATCAAACTTCGTTTGAATGCTGGCCAGAGGCCTTTATCTATGTAAAATATTCTATCACTATTTATGCTTGCTGCGCCGACCTCCAACCTTTTTTCCTTTTTCTCCTTGGAGTTTTTTCCTTTTCCGCCGACCCTTTGGCTTTGCTTTCACCAGCTAGACGGCCACTCTGCGAACTGTGGCTGGCTTGAGCATTCTAGACATTTGCGAAGGGGGCTATGACTTAGCCATTCGGAGTTTTGGGTAGTAAGGTGGAAGCCGGCCGTCTGGCCGCCAAGCGGCCAGACGGCAAGGTGCGAGGCCGCCTGCCACCATATGCGTTTTCCTCCTTAGTCGTTTTTTCATGCGGGGCACCTCTTTGTAACCTTTGCCTGCCAAGCAGTCACTCTGCGAGCTGTGGCTTCTGACAAAGGAAGCTTTGGTGCCGGCACACTACTTGTGGGAGGCGGCGAAGCTCCAGGCCGACTGGTCAAACCCGGGCCAGGCGGAAGGAAATAGACCATACATTCTCATGGGCATGACGCTTATCATATAGATAAAAGGAGGGCAGTCCCCGAGCTTTCCTTGGGGGACCCGGAGTCTTTATACATAGTACAAAAGGTAGCGTGATACATACTGCTTTCAACTGTAAAACCTTTGGAGGAGGTTTGCATTCCACGGCCTCTCCGTTTCTTTGCCTGAATCATCTCTCTTGTGCGCCCTGGGCTTCTGCGCATCGATCAGATAGTAGGCATCGTTGCCTAACACCTTACTGATGATGAAAGGGCCTTCCCAAGGTGCCGAGAGCTTGTGCTGTCCGGCTGTTCGCTGGATCAGCCGGAGCACAAGGTCTCCCTCCAGGAAGGACCTTGGCTTCACCTTGCGGTTGTAGTATCAGCGTAGACTCTGCTGGTAGATGGCCGACCGGCTGAGTGCCAACAGCCGGCCTTCTTCCAGCACGTCGACGCCGTCTTCTCGTGCTTCCTTGGCGTCCGCCTCGTGTACATTGTGACTCTTGGGGAGTCGAATTCGATATCCGTCGGCACCTTAGACGAGGAAGAAAGGCGTGAATCCCGTTGATTTGTTTGGAGTTGTGCGCATGCTCCAGAGGACGGCCGGCAGCTCGTCGAGCCAGCAGCCGGCCGAGCGTTCGAGAGGCTCGACCAGTCGGGGCTTGAGGCTGGACCAAATGAGGCCGTTTGCGCGTTCCACCTGGCCGTTTGACTGTGGGTGGGCAACGGACGCTAGGTCCAGGCGGATGCCCTGTGTCGCACAGAAACGAGCCAAGGCTCCCTTGGCAAAGTTGGTGCCGTTGTCGGTGATGCTGCTGTGTGGGATGCCGTATCGCGTGGTGATGTCGGTGATGAAGGTCACGACAGTTGTCCCATTCAGCTTTTTGATTGGTTTTGCCTCTATCCACTTGGTGAACTTGTCCACCGCAACCAGCAGGTGAGTCATGCCACCACGGGCTGTCTTGAACGGTCCCACCATATCCAATCCCCATACGGCAAAGGGCCGGGCTATGGGAATGGTCTTGAGTGCAGAAGCCGGCTGGTGTGGCTTGGAACGTAATCACTGGCACCCTTGACACTTCTTGACCAGCTCTTTGGCCTCTTCCAGGGCGGTCGGCCAGAAGAAACCGTGGCGGAAGGCTTTGGCCACCAGTGGTCTTGAGGCCGCGTGGTGGCCGCACTCGCCCTGATGGATATCTCTGAGTATTGCTTGGCCTTGGTCCGACTCCACGCATCGCTGGTAGACTCGTGTGATGCTTCTTCGTACTAGTTCTTTATTGACTATGGTGTAAGCTGCAGCTCGCCTCTGTACTTGTCGGGCTAAAATTTCATTGGTTGGCAGCTCCTTATTCACCAGGAACTTGAGGATCGGCTGAGCCCATGAGGGTGTCGCAATTTCTTCGACTGCAACCTCCGCGACTTGCACGAGGGTGATTGGCTCGGGAGGCGGTGGGTGGGCGGCTTCTTCCGCCTCCTATGCTGAAGAAGTCCCCGGGCCGATTGCTGCAGTCCCCGGGCCGGGCTCCGAACTCCCCGAGCCGAGTTCTGAAATCCCCGAGTTGGTCATGGATGTAGGAGTCCCCGGGCCACCTGTCAAAACCAGTGTGCCGTCTTTGGAGTCACCAAGTCAGATCCGACTGCTTCGGGGGGGGGGCACAAAGATGGAGTCTGAATCAGGGACGGCTTGACAGACGGCTTTAGAAGGCGGCGTAAGGCGACGCCGGACGGTATTGCTTGTCGGGTGGAGCCAATCCGTGCCAAGGCATCTACTTGCTCGTTGTCATTCCTTGGCACGTGAAGGAACTCGCACCCGTCAAAGTATCCGCTGAGTTGTTGCACCAGAAAGCGGTAGCTCGCCATGTTTGCATCCTTGGCGTCCCAGTCGCCTGAAGACTGCTGGACCACCAAGTCGGAGTCACCATAACACAGGATCCGACGAATGCCGAGCTCCTTGGCAAGCCAGAGCCCGTGTATGAGTGCCTCATATTCTGCTACGTTGTTGGGGGCAGCGAAGTGGACTTGCATCACGTACTTAAGCTTGTCGCCTTTGGGAGAGGTGAGGACGACACCGGCTCCCAGTGAAGGAAATATGCCCTAGTTATTATTTATTTCCTTATTTCATGATAAATGTTTATTATTCATGCTAGAATTGTATTAACCGGAAACATAATACATGTGTGAATACATAGACAAACATAGTGTCACTAGTATACCTCTATTTGACTAGCTCGTTTATCAAAGATGGTTATGTTTCCTAGCCATGGACAAAAGAGTTGTCATTTGATTAACGGGATCACATCATTAGGAGAATGATATGATTGACTTGACCCATTCTGATAGCTTAGCACTTGATCGTTTAGTATGTTGCTATTGCTTTCTTCATGACTTATACATGTTCCTATAACTATGAGATTATGTAACTCCCGTTTACCGGAGGAACACTTTGGGTGCTACCAAACGTCACAACGTAACTGGGTGATTATAAAGGAGTACTACAGTTGTCTCCAAAGTTACATGTTGGGTTGGCATATTTCAAGATTAGGTTTTGTCACTCCAATTGTCGGAGAGGTATCTCTGGGCCCTCTCGGTAATGCACATCACTATAAGCCTTGCGAGCAATGTGACTAATGAGTTAGTTGCGGGATGATGCATTACGTAACGAGTAAAGAGACTTGCCGGTAACGAGATTGAACTAGGTATTGGATACCGACGATCGAATCTCGAGCAAGTAACATACCGATGACAAAGGGAACAACGTATGTTGTTATGCGGTTTGACCGATAAAGATCTTCGTAGAATATGTGGGACCCAATATGAGCATCCAGGTTCCGCTATTGGTTATTGACCGAGAATAGTTCTAGGTCATGTCTACATTGTTCTCGAACCCGTAGGGTCTGCACGCTTAAGGTTTCGATGACAACTATATTATGAGTTTATGAGTTTTGATGTACCGAAGGAGTTCGGAGTCCCGGATGAGATCGGGGACATGACAAGGAGTCTCAAAATGGTCGAGACGTAAAGATCGATATATTGGACAACTATATTCGGATTTCGGAAAGGTTCCGAGTGATTCGGGTATTTTTCGAGTACCGAGAGTTACGGAATTCGCCGGGAGTATATGGGCCTTATTGGGCCATACGGGATTAGAGGAGAGAGGCGAAAGGAAGGAGGCGCAGCCAGCCTCCTCTGGTTTGAATTGGACAAGGGTGCGCCCCTTTCCTTCCTCCTCTCCCCTCTTTCCTCCTTCTCCTACTCCAACAGGAAGGAGGAGTCCTACTCGGTGGGAGTAGAACTCCCCATGGCGCCCTCCTAGGCCGACCGCCCCTTCCCCCTTGCTCCTTTATATACGGGGGCAGGGGGGACCCCATGACACACAAGTTGATCTACGGATCGTTCCTTAGCCGTGTGCGGTGCCCCACTCCACCATATTCCACCTCGGTCATATTGTCGCGGAGTTTAGGCGAAGCCCTACGCCGATAGAGCATCATCATCGTCACCACGCCGTCATGCTGACGGAACTCATCTCCGGAGCTTTGCTGGATCGGAGCCCGGAGATCGTCATCGAGCTGAACGTGTGCTGAACTCGGAGGTGCCGTACGTTCGGTACTTGGATCGGTTGGATCGTGAAGACGTACGACTACATCAACCGCGTTGTCATAATGCTTCCACTTACGGTCTACGAGGGTACGTGGACAATACTCTCCCCTCTCATTGCTGTACCATCACCATGATCTTGCGTGTGCGTAGGAATTTTTTTGAAATTACTACGTTCCCCAACAGTGGTATCAGAGCCAGGTTTTATGCGTTGATGTTATATGCACGAGTAGAACACAAGTGAGTTGTGGGCGATACAAGTCATACTGCTTACCAGCATGTCATACTTTGGTTCAGCGGTATTGTGAGATGAAGCGCCCGGACCGACATTACGCAGACGCGTTACGCGAGACTGGTTTCACCGTTACGAGCACTCGTGCTTAGAGGTGGCTGGCGGGTGTCTGTCTCTCTCACTTTAGCTGAATCGAGTGTGGCTACGCCCAGTCCTTGCGAAGGTTAAAACAACACCAACTTGACGAACTATCGTTGTGGTTTTGATGCGTAGGTAAGAACGGTTCTTGCTCAGCCCGTAGCAGCCACGTAAAACTTGCAACAACAAAGTAGAGGACGTCTAACTTGTTTTTGCAGGGCATGTTGTGATGTGATATGGTCAAGACGTGATGAGATATAAGTTGTTGTATGAGATGATCATGTTTTTGTTGAAGTTACCGGCAACTGGCTGAAGCCGTATGGTTGTCTCTTTGTTGCATAAGATGCAAGTGCCAAATAATTGCTTTACTTTATCGCTATGCGATTGCAATAGTTGCAAGAGCAATAGTTGGCGAGACGACCATGTGACGACACATTGATATAGATCAAGATGATGAAGATCATGGTGTCGTGCCGGTAACGATAGAGATCATGACAGTAATTTGGAGATGGAGATCAAAGGCGCAAGATGATCATGGCCATATCATTTCACATATTTTGATTGCATATGATGTTTATCTGTTATACATCTTATTCTGTTTTGTTTGACGGTAGCATTTTAAGATGATCTCTCACTAATTATCAAGAAGTGTTCTCCCTGAGTATGCACCGTTGCGAAAGTTCTTCGTGCTGAGACACCACATGATGATCGGGTGTGATAGGCTCTACATTCAAATACAACGGGTGCAAAACAGTTGCACACGTGGAATACTCAGGTTAAACTTGACGAGCCTAGCATATACAGATATGGCCTCGGAACACGGAGACCGAAAGGTCGAGCGTGAATCATATAGTAGATATGATCAACATAGTGATGTTCACCATTGAAAACTACTCCATCTCACGTGATGATCGGACATGGTTTAGTTGATTTGGATCACTTGATCACTTAGATGACTAGAGAGATGTCTGTCTAAGTGGGAGTTCTTAAATAATATGATTAATTGAACTTAAATTTATCATGAACTTAGTCCTGATAGTATTTTGCAAATTATGTTGTAAATCAATATCTCGCGTTGTTGCTTTCATATGTTTATTTTGATATGTTCCTAGAGAAAACTGTGTTGAAAGATGTTAGTAGCAATGATGCGGATTGGATCCGTGATCTGAGGTTTATCCTCATTGCTGCACAGAAAAATTATGTCCTTGATGCACCGCTAGGTGACAAACCTATTGCAGGAGCAGATGCAGATGTTATGAACGTTTGGCTAGCTCAAAAGGATGACTACTTGATAGTTTAGTGCACCATGCTTAAACAGGCTTAGAATCGGGACTTCAAAGATGTTTTGAATGTCATGGACCGTATGAGATGTTCCAGGAATTGAAGTTAATATTTCAAGCAAATACCCGAGTTTTGAGATATGAAGTCTCCAACAAGTTCTATAGCTAAAAGATGGAGGAGAATCGCTCAACTAGTGAGCATGTGCTCAGATTGTCTGGGTACTTCAATCGCTTGAATCAAGTGGGAGTTAATCTTCCAGATAAGATAGTGACTGACATAATTCTTTAGTCACCATCACTAAGTTACTAGAACTTCATGATGAACTATAGTATGCAAGGGATGACGAAAATGATTCCCGAGCTCTTCGTGATGTTGAAATCGACGAAGGTAGAAATCAAGAAAGAGCATCAAGTGTTGATGATTGACAAGATCACTAGTTTCAAGAAAAGGGCAAAGGGAAAGAAAGGGAACTTCAAAAATAATGGCAAGCAAGTTGTCACTCCCGTGAAGAAGACCAAAGCTGGACCAAAGCCTGAAACTAAGTGCTTACACTGCAAAGGGAATGGTCACTGGAAGCGGAAATGCCCTGAATATTTGGTGGATAAGAAGGATGGCAAAGTGAACAAGGGTATATATGATATACAGGTTATTGATGTGTGCCTTACTAGTGTTTATAGTAGCCCCTGAGTATTTGATACTTGTTCGGTTGCTAAAGATTAGTAACTCGAAACAGGAGTTACAGAATAAACAGAAACTAGTTGAGGGTGAAGTGACGATGTGTGTTGGAAGTGGTTCCAAGATTGATATGATCATCATCGCGCACTCCCTATACTTTCGGGATTAGTGTTAAACCTAAATAAATGTTATTTGGCGTTTGCGTTGAGCATGAACATGATTTGATCGTGTTTATTGCGATACGGTTATTCATTTAAAGTTAGAGAATAATTGTTATTCTGTTTACAAGAATTAGACTTTCGATGGTCATACACCCAATGAACATAGTTTGTTGGATCTCGATCGTAGTGATACACATAATCATAATATTGATGCCAAAAGATGCAAAGTTAATAATGATAGTGCAACTTATTTGTGGCACTGCCGTTTGGGTCATATCGGTGTAAAGCACATGAAGAAACTCCATAAAGATGGATTTTTGGAATCACTTGGTTATGAATCATTTGATGCATGCGAACCGTGCCTTTTGGGCAAGATGACTAAAACTCCGTTCTCCGGAACAATGGAACGGGCTACTAACTTGTTGGAAATAATACGTACCGATGTATGCGATCCAATAAGTATTGATGCTCGTGGCAAGTATCGTTATTTTCTGACCTTCACAAGATGATTTGAGCAGATATGGGTATATCTACTTGATGAAACATAAGTCTGAAATAGTTGAAAGGTTCAAAGAATTTCAAAGTGAAGTAGAAAAATCATCGTAACAAGAAAATAAAGTTTCTGCGATCTGATCGCGGAGACGAATATTTGAGTTACGAGTTTGGTCTTCAATTAAAACAATGTGAAATAGTTTCATAGCTCACGCCACCTGGAACACCACAACGTTATGGTGTGTCCGAACGTCGTAAACGCACTTTATTGGATATGGTGCGATCTATGATGTCTCTTATTGATTTACCATTATTGTTTTGGGGTTATGCATTAGAGACAGCTGCATTCACGTTAAAAGGGCACCATCTAAATCCGTTGAGACGACACCATATGAACTGTGGTTTAGCAAGAAACCCAAGTTGTCGTTTCTTAAAGTTTGGAGTTGCGATGCTTATATGAAAAAGTTTTTCAACCTGATAAGCTCGAACCCAAATCGGAGAAGTGCGTCTTCATAGAATACCCAAAGGAAACTGTTGGGTAATCCTTCTATCACAGATCCGAAGGCAAAACATTAGTTGCTAAAAATGGATCCTTTCTAGAGAAGGAGTTTCTCTCGAAAGAAGTGAGTGGGAGGAAAGTAGAGCTTGATAAGGTAATTTGTACCTTCTCCCGAATTGGAAAGTAGTTCATCACTGAAATCAGTTCCAGTGATTCCTACACCAAAAAGTGAGGAAGCTAATGATGATGATCATGAAACTTCTGATCAAGTTACTACAGAACCTCGTAGGTCTTCCAGAGTACGGTCCGCACCAGAGTGGTACGGTAATCCTATTCTGGAAATCATGTTACTAGACCATGATGAACCTACGAACTATGAGGAAGCGATTGTGAGCCCAGATTCCGCGAAATGGCTTGAGGCCATAAAATCTGAGATATGATCCATGTATGAGAACAAAGTATGGACTTTGGTGGAGTTTTTCCGATGATCGGCAAGCCATATTGTATAAATGGATCTTCAAGAGGAAGACGGACGGTGATAGTAGTGTTACTATCTACAAAGCTCGACTTGTCGCAAAAAGGTTTTTGACAAGTTCAAGGTGTTGAGTACAATGAGATTTTCTCAACTGTAGCGATGCTTAAGTCTGTCCGAATCATGTTAGCAATTGCCACAATTTGTGAAATCTGGCAAATGGATGTCAAAACTACATTCCTTAATGGTTTTCTCAAAGAAGAGTTGTATATGATGCAACCAGAAGGTTTTGTCAATCCTAAAGATGCTAACAAAATGTGCAAGCTCCAACGATCCATCTATGGACTGGTGCAAGCATCTCATAGTTGGAATATACGCTTTGATAAGTTAATCAAAGCATATGGTTTAATACAGACTTTTGGAAAGGCCTGTATTTACAAGAAAGTGAGTGGGAGCACTACAACATTTCTGATAAGTATATGTGAATGACATATTGTTGATCGGAAATAATGTAGAATTATTCTGCAAAGCATAAAGGAGTGTTTTAAAGGAGTTCTTTAAAAGAAAGACCTCAGTAAAAGCTACTTACATATTGAGCATCAAGATCTATTGAGATAGATCAAGACGCTTGATAAGATTTTCAATGAGTACATACCTTGGCAAGATTTTGAAATAGTTCAATATGGAACAGTCAAAGAAAGGGTTCTTGCCTGTATTGCAAAGGTGTGAAATTGAGTAAGACTCAAATCCCGACCACGGCAGAAAATAGAAAAGAGAATGAAAGTCATTCCCTATGCCTCAGTCATAGGTTCTATAAAGTATGCTATGTTATGTACCAGACCTATTGTATACCTTGCTCTGAATTTGGCAAGGGAGTACAATAGTGATCTAGGAGTAGATCACTGGACATTGGTCAAGAATATCCTTAGTGAGGACTAAGGAAATATTTATCGATTATGGAGGTGATAAAAAAGCCCGTCGTAGAGAGTTACATCGGTGCAAGCTTTCACACCGATCCAGATGACTCTACGTCTCAATCTGGATACATATTGAAAGTGGGAGAAATTAGCTAGAGTAGCTCTGCGCAGAGCATTGAAAACATAGAATATTTGCAAAGTACATACGGCTCTGAATATGACAGACCCGTTGACTAAGCTTCTCTCACGAGCAAAACATGATCATACCTTAGTACTCTTTGGGTGTTAATCACATAGCAATGTGAACTAGATTGTTGACTCTAGTAAACCCTTTGGGTGTTGGTCACATGACGATGTGAACTATGAGTGTTAATCATATACAGATATGAATATTTGTGTTAAATCACATGATGATGTGAACTAGATTATTGACTCTAGTGCAAGTGGGAGACTGAAGGAAATATGCCCTAGAGGCAATAATAAAGTTATTATTTATTTCCTCGTTTCATGATAAATGTTTATTATTCATGCTAGAATTGTATTAACCGGAAACATAATACATGTGTGAATACATAGACAAACATAGTGTCACTAGTATGCCTCTACTTGACTATCTCGTTTATCAAAGATGGTTATGTTTCCTAGCCATGGACAAAAGAGTTGTCATTTGATTAACGGGATCACATCATTGGGAGAATGATATGATTGACTTGACCCATTCCGATAGCTTAGCACTTGGTCGTTTAGTATGTTGCTATTGCTTTCTTCATGACTTATACATGTTCCTGTAACTATGAGATTATGCAACTCCCGTTTACCGGAGCAACACTTTGGGTGCTACCAAACGTCACAACGTAACTGGGTGATTATAAAGGAGTACTACAAGTGTCTCCAAAGGTACATGTTGGGTTGGCATATTTCAAGATTAGGTTTTGTCACTCCGATTGTCGGAGAGGTATCTCTGGGCCCTCTCGGTAATGCACATCACTATAAGCCTTGCAAGCAATGTGACTAATGAGTTAGTTGCGGGATGATGCATTACGTAACGAGTAAAGAGACTTGCCGGTAACGAGATTGAACTAGGTATTGGATACCGATGATCGAATCTCGGGCAAGTAACATACCGATGACAAAGGGAACAACGTATGTTGTTATGCGGTTTGACCGATAAAGATCTTCGTAGAATATGTGGGAGCCAATATGAGCATCCAGGTTCCGCTATTGGTTATTGACCGAGAATAGTTCTAGGTCATGTCTACATTGTTCTCGAACCTGTAGGGTCCGCACGCTTAAGGTTTCGATGGCAGTTATATTATGAGTTTATGAGTTTTGATGTACCGAAGGAGTTCGGAGTCCCGGATGAGATCGGGGACATGACGAGGAGTCTTGAAATGGTCAAGACGTAAAGATCGATATATTGGACGACTATATTCGGATTTCGAAAAGGTTCCGTGTGATTCGGGTATTTTTCGGAGTACCAGAGAGTTACGGGAATTCGCCGGGGAGTATATGGGCCTTATTGGGCCATACGGGATTAGAGGAGAGAGGCCGAAAGGAAGGAGGCGCGCAGCCCCCCTCTGGTATGAATTGGACAAGGGGTGTGGCCCCCTTTTCCTTCCTCCTCTCCCCCTCTTTCCTCCTTCTCCTACTCCAGGAAGGAGGGAGTCCTACTCCCGGTGGCAGTAGGACTCCCCATGGCGCGCCCCCTCCTAGGCCGGCCGCCCCCTCCCCCTTGCTCCTTTATATACGGGGGCAGGGGGCACCCCATGACACACAAGTTGATCTACGGATCGTTCCTAAGCCGTGTGCGGTGCCCCCCTCCACCATATTCCACCTCGGTCATATCGTCGCGGAGTTTAGGCGAAGCCCTGCGCCGGTAGAGCATCATCATCGTCGTCACGCCGTCGTGCTGACGGAACTCATCTCTGGAGCTTTGCTGGATCGGAGCCCGGAGATCGTCATCGAGCTGAACGTGTGCCGAACTCGGAGGTGCCGTACGTTCGGTACTTGGATCGGTCGAATCGTGAAGACGTACGACTACATCAACCGCGTTGTCATAACGCTTCCGCTTACGGTCTACGAGGGTACGTGGACAATACTCTCCCCTCTCGTTGCTATACCATCACCATGATCTTGCGTGTGCGTAGGAATTTTTTTGAAATTACTACGTTCCCCAACACCCAGATCGGTGCGCATTTTTGAACCATCGAAATGCATCCGCCAGTGAGTGGAGTCTGGTGCAGGCGGCAAATATTGGGTTTCGGCCCAGTCGACGAGGAAGTCGGCCAACACTTGTGACTTGATGGCGGTGCGAGGCTGGTAATAGATGGTGTAAGGGGCCAGATCAATACCCCATTTGGCCACTTGGCCTGAGGCATCCCGCCTTACAATGATCTCAGCAAGCGGAGCTGTGCAGACGACAGTTAAGGGGTGCTCTTGGAAGTAAGGCTTCAGCTTCTTGGCGGCAAAGTGCATGCCGTAACACATCTTCTGGTAGTAGGGGTAGTTTTGCTTGGAGGCGGACAACACTTCGCTCAAGTAATACACCGGTCTCTGGACCGGCAATGCTTTGTCCTTCTCCTTGCGCTCTACTACCATGACTATGCTGACAACCCGACTGGTGGCTGCAATGTAGAGGAGCATGGGCTCCTTCTCAGTTGGAGCTTCCAAGACAGGCGGGGTTGCCAACATCTTCTTGAGTTGGAGAAATGCTTCGTCCGCCTCGTTCCACTCGAAAAAAAGTGGTCTTCTCGCCCGGCCGACTAATGAAACGACTGACCGACGCCAGGCAGCCGGTGAACTTCTCCACGTCCAGCAGTCGGGTGGGCACCTTCATCATCTCAATTGCCTTGATCTTCACAGGATTGCACTCTATGCCATGCTCTGAGACTAGGAAACCAAGAAGCTGGCCGGCTGGTACTCCAAAGACACATTTCTCCGGGTTGAGCTTGATCTGGAATCGACGCAGGTTTTCAAAGGTCTCCTTGAGATCCTCCAGCAGAGTGCCACGCTTCTCCGTCTTCACCACCACATCATCCACATATACATGGGTATTTCTGCCGAGTTGCTTGAGGAGGCACTTCTGCATGCAATGTTGAAACGTGGCGCCGGCGTTTCTCAAGCCGAACGTCATGGTGAGGTAGCAGAAGGCTCCAAATGGCGTGATGAAGGCGGTCTTCAGCCTGTCGGCCGGGTTCAACTTTATCTGGTGATATCCAGAGTATGCATCCAAGAAACTCAACAGCTCGCATCCGGCTGTGGAGTCGATCACCTGATCAATCCTCGGCAAAGCAAAGGGATCTTTGGGGCAGGCTTTGTTGAAGCTGGTGTAGTCAATGCACATGCGCCACTGCTTGTTCTTTTTCAACACTAGGACTGGGTTGGCCAGCCATTCTGGAAAAAACACTTCCATGATGAATCCGGCTGCTAGGAGCCGGGCTATCTCTTCTCCGATAACTCTTCTCTTCTCTTCTGACAGGCGGCGCAAGGGCTGCCTAACCGGCTTGGCGTCAGGTCGGACATGTAGCTTGTGCTCGGCGAAATCCGTCGGAACACCCGGCATGTCTTTGGAGGACCATGCGAAGATGTTCCGATTCTCACGGAGGCAATCAACGAGCTCGCCTTCCTATTTGCTGTCAAGACCTGTGCCTATGACAGCGTGCCTCTCCGGGTGCTCTGGTTCCAAGGGTGTTTTCTTCGTCTCCTTGGCCGGCTTGAACGAGACCTCAGCTTCCGACTCCTGGGGCGTGGGTGGCATTTCCGGCTTCTTGCCTGCCAACGCCAGCACCCGGTCAAGGAGCTGCTTCTTGGCTGCAATCACGAGGGACGCGGCCAACCGGCTGCTATCCGCAGTGCAAGCGACCGACTTCTTGTAGTCTCCGACCACTATCAGGATCCCCTTGGTACTCGGCATCTTCATCTTGAGGTAGGCGTAGTGGGGGACTGGCATGAATTTGGCTAGAGCAGGCCGGCCTAGCAATGCATGGTAGGGGCTCTGAAGGTCCACCACTTCAAACCAAACTGGCTCTCGGCGAAAGTGATTCTTGTCTCCGAAGAGGACATCAATTTGTGTCTTGCCGATTGGTGAGCAGGAAAGGCCAGGGACTATGCCATGGGATACAGTCTGACTGGGGACGAGCTGCTTCTGCTTGATTCCTAACTTCTCCATCGTATCACGACACAGGATGTTGATGTTGCTGCCACCATCTATCAAGACTTTGGAGAAACGGGCTGCTCGTCTCTCCGTTGCAAGGGTTGCTTCTAGGACCAGGGCGTACAAACCAGGGGAAGGCATCACTTCCGGGTGGTCGGCCTTGCTCCAACTGATAGGCTTCTCGGACCAATGCATGAACTCTGGGGTGTTGGAGGCCACTGCTTGCACTTCTTGTTGTTGTTGCCGTCTGCTGCGTCTGTCATCGGCCACGCTGGTGAACACAACATAAGCTCCGTGTTCCTCTGGGTACTCATCTTGGATGGCGCCGACTGGTCGAGCCGCCGGCTGCTGGGGCTGAGGAGGCAGCGGTCCGGCAGGCGGAGGAGGCAGGAGTACAACTCCCTTGGCGATCCTGCTGAGCCAGTGACACTTCCAAGTGGTATGGTTGGAGGGCTTGCAGGGTGCATCTAAAGTTTGCTCGTAAGAGAATGCAGGCAACCAGTTGGACTTGCCGCCCTTCTGCCGCTTGGGGGCTGGCTGCCCTTCTGGCTGCTGATCCTCGACCGTTGCCACCTGCCGGCTAGTGGAAGCTGGCTGAGTGGCCTTTCGCTTGTTATCTCCTGGCTGCTGTCGCCGACTGGTGTCGCCAGCCAGAGTCTGAGGTGCCTGGGATGCCACCTTTCCGGACGCGTCAACCAGGATTTCCGCCTTCATGGAGGAGTCGGCCGTGGCGTGCTTGTCGGCGATGACCAGCAGCTCATCAAGGGTCTCGGGCTCGTCGCAGAGGAGGCGATGCTTGAGGAGGGTGCCCTCTCAGCACCCGGCAGTAAAATACTCGATCGCCTGCACCTCATGCACGCCCTCGTAGGAATTGCACAGCTCGGTCCAGCGCGCGAGATAGTCGCGAGTGGACTCGGTGGGCCCTTGGACTACTAGGTAAAAGGCTATACACAGAATCTTAGCAGCAGCGAGGGCTAAAAACCCTCGCTACTGCTACTTACTAGCAGCGCAGGTTTTTAAACCTCGCTACTACTAAGTTGATAGCAGCAGCGCGGGTTTGTAAACCTCGCTACTACTAAGCGGTCTGTACCGTGCCCCCCGGGATATGCCATAGTAGTAGCGAGGGTTTTTAACCCTCGCTGCTGCTAAGTTCATAGCAGTAGCGCGGGTTTTTAACCCTCGCTACTACTAACCCGCGCTACTGCTATCAACTTAGTAGTAGCGAGGTGTCGGTGTACTAAGGTAGGGGTACCTCAGTACCCCAACTTGTGCACGGGCAGGTGCAGCTTCCCGCGGCAGGGTTTACCATGTGCTCGCCGGAGACCTTCCTGCTCCATATCAAACCATTTAAAGACAAAGTATACAAGACAGAAGATCGAGACCCCGGCAAACGGAGCTTGCCGGGAAGGCTGTTCCAGGCTCAAGGTTACATCACTCACGCAAGACCCTGGCGAGAGGAGCCCGCCAGGAAGACTAGAAGATTACATCATAGAAGACACGCCTCGGCGCTGCACGTGTCCCGGCGAGGGCCCGGGGAGCGACAAGTTATAGAGCCCGGCAAGCTCCCGGGCCCGGCAAGATCAAGACCCCGGCAAGGCGCTTGCCGGGAGAGTTGCGCTGTGTGCCCGCGCTCCAGCTCATCGGCCCACGTGCCGCCTCAGGCCTTTCAGGACGCGTGGCGGATGGCTGCGCAGCCTGGGGGACACGGTGGCATTTCACGGTGGTGGATCCATCGCCGTGGCAGACGGAGACGCAAGGGCGGGAGCTTTTGGGGTCGACGGCGACGGGCATTAAATGCCGTTGTCCCCCAATGTCAAAGTAGGTAGCGACCACGCTCACGCACCGTAGCTCCACTGTTCCCGCACTATTCCAACTACCACCTCTTTTACATTTTTACCCCTTTCTCCTACGTTGACACCTGTCGGTGACCCCTTGCACTATAAAAGGAGGCCCATGCACAACGTGGAGGAGGTTCGGCTCAGCTCACGCTCGGTGTAGCTGCCACTGTAGCTCTTCAAGCTCCCGAGCTCAATACAACCAAAGCAGGAGCAGGGTTTTACGCGTCCATCGCGGCCCGAACCTGGGTAAAAACCGCCCGTGTGCTCGCCTCGATCTGCTCTCTGTGCCCCCTCCGCCCTCGTACCGCACAGACAAGGGGCTCCGGTCCCATAGGTGTTCGCGGCGGGCAGTTCCCCCCGACATCTAGGGCTCGCCCGGGGCGGGGAGGTCTCCGACGACGAGGAGAGGTCGTCGGCGTAGAGATCCGTGGACCCACCGGCGTCCTCGGCGGCCTCGGCGTCCTCTTCCTCCTCCTCCTCGCCGGCTGGCTCGCCGGGTCCAGCGCCCTGCGCTGCGGCCCCTTTCCCTCTGGCGCCTCCGCTCCCTCCGGCGCATTCGCTTCTGCGGCGCCTCCGCTCCCTCCGCAGCGCCACCTCTTGCCGCTGCCTCGGCGCGATGCTGTGGATCCCGGAGTGCCTCGGGGGGACCCGGCGAAGCTGCGGGAGGAAGTTGCAGCGATCTGCAGATCTCCGCCTCCTCCGCTGGCGTGACACATCCGCAGCCTCTCGCTTCATCAGTGTATATCCAAAATCCCCGCCGCTGCGGTGCGGCGGCCTCTTCAGCCCGAGAAGCCATGTACGCTATCTCCTGGTCCGTGGTGTCCCGTGTCAGCCCCCGGGTCTCGTCCTTGTTCTTCGCCACCTCCTCAAGGTTGTCGAAGAAGCCGAGGACGCCTATTTGCTTGGGCGGAATCCATATGCGCCCACGCCGCGCGAATCGCACGAGGAATCATGGCGAGGAGGCTATCCCGCTGTCTTTGTTGCAGGAGAGGGCACCACTCCCGGGGTCTGAACCACTGGATGGGCGGGTCATATTTAAAGAGTTCCGGACCATCCCCTCAGCTCTAGCGCCGTGAAGTTGAAGTTCAGCCCGGCGCTGCCTCATTATATCCCCCGCCGCCATACTCCCAGCCGGCCTTTTCCTTTCTTGGAGAGGGCGTCGCGCGGCGGAGGAAATCTGTGCCTATTACGCAACGGATAGCTTTGCTGCTCGAAGACGAAGAATCCGGATGAGGGCGACGCTGAGCTTGACGTCGTCCGGATCCAGATCGCTCATCCCGCCGCGCCACGATAGGAGTTGTGCGCGGCGCGGTGAAGGGCTGCGGCTCGTCTTCAACGATCCAGCACCGATCTGACGCCATTCTTCCCACTTGCCATGAGCTCCCGGCAAGTAAGACTCCTTCTTGTGCGGACGAAAACCCAAGAAATTCCTCCGAGAGAGGGGCGCCGCCCTCGCCCGGGAGTGAAGAAGTGCCTAAACAGCGCCACGCTTGGGTGTATTCCTATGAAGTTTTCGCACATGTAAGCGAAACCGCCATTGTAAGGATGGCGTTGGGGGTGAAGTCAAGAAGGTGGAAGCCGTATGTGTGCATGACGTCGCAGAAGAATTCAGAAAAAGGAGGGCAAAGACCGCAGTGGAAGAAGGCTGCGAAGAAGTAGTACCCGCCGGGGTAGTTGTCCTTGGTGGCGGCCGGATGAGTTCTGGTCCGAGGATGCGCATTGGTCTTCTTGGCCCAGAACAGGTAATATTTGTTCCAGAGTTCCCGCACGCCGAGCCGCGGCGAGAAAACGACGTTCGCTTCGCGAAGCAGGCGAAGCCACTACCGCCAGATTTCTCCTTCTTGGTCTTCTCCGCCTTCCCCTTCCCGGTCTTCGGGGCCATGGCGGAGGCGGCGAGGGAAGGAGGACGAAGAGTCCGGCGGCGCCGCAGACGCAAGAGACAGCGGAGGAGATGCGGAGGCGGAGCGCAAAGGGGATCTCTGGAGGAGAAAGAAGATGCAATGAGAGCGAAGAGAGGGGAACCGCTCCTGCTTCCTCTGCTTTTATGGGGAAGTGGGGGGCGTTCCGCTCTTCCCATTGAAGAACGTGGGCACGTCCCATCCCACGGCGCCGCAATCGACGCGTGCCGTTGCGGGGGGACGCGGCAGATGCGGAAGTGGATTCGACGCGCCGTGGGCCGCGTGTGCCCGTGCACTGTTTTGGGCCTGGCCCAACAGCGCTCGGCACCATGTGTGGCCCAGGCCCGGGGGCTCCTGTCGGTGTACTAAGGTAGGGGTACCTCAGTACCCCAACTTGTGCATGGGCAGGTGCAGCTTCCCGCGGTAGGGTTTACCACGTGCTCGCCGGAGACCTTCCTGCTCCATATCAAACCATTTAAAGACAAAGTATACAAGACAGAAGATCGAGACCCCGGCAAACGGAGCTTGCCGGGAAGGCTGTTCCAGGCTCAAGGTTACATCACTCACGCAAGACCCTGGCGAGAGGAGCCCGCCAGGAAGACTAGAAGATTACATCATAGAAGACACGCCTCGGCGCTGCACGCATCCCGGCGAGGGCCCGGGGAGCGACAAGTTACAGAGCCCGGCAAGCTCCCGGGCCCGGCAAGATCAAGACCCCGGCAAGGCGCTTGCCGGGAGAGTTGCGCTGTGTGCCCGCGCTCCAGCTCATCGGCCCACGCGCGCCTCGGGCCTTTCAGGACGCTGCGTGGCGGATGGCTGTGCAGCCTGGGGGACACGGTGGCACTTCACGGTGGTGGATCCATCGCCGTGGCAGACGGAGACGCAAGGGCGGGAGCTTTTGGGGTCGACGGCGACGGGCATTAAATGCCCTTGTCCCCCACTGTCAAAGTAGGTAGCGACCACTGTTCACGCACTGTAGCTCCACTGTTCCCGCACTATTCCAACTACCACCTCTTTTACATTTTTACCCCTTTCTCCTACGTTGACACCTGTCGGTGACCCCTTGCACTATAAAAGGAGGCCCATGCACAACGTGGAGGAGGTTCGGCTCAGCTCACGCTCGGTGTAGCTGCCACTGTAGCTCTTCAAGCTCCCGAGCTCAATACAACCAAAGCAGGAGTAGGGTTTTATGCGTCCATCGCGTCCGAACTCGGGTAAAACCGCCTGTGCTCGCTCGATCTGCTCTCTGTGCCCCTCCGCCTCGCACCGCATGCATAAGGGCCCGTCCCATAGGTGTTCGCAAGGGCAGTTCCCCGACACGAGGTTAAAAACCAGCGCCACGCCAATCGTCATCATAGTAGTAGCTGGGTCCGCCTATTTGGCAAAGTCTACCCCGTGGACCGCCTTTTCAGTTTTGAAAAAATAAAAGAAAATGATAAAATGTCAAAAAAATAAAATAAAATAAGTTTCCCATGTGATATGTGGTCTAGTTGTTGGGAAAATTTACAAATATGAATTTCGACTTTATTTGCAAAATCTCTCTGGAAATTTGTATGAAAATGGCCATAACTTTTGCATACGAACTCGGATGAAAAAGTTTTATATATGAAAAAGCATCTACTCGAAAAGTTACATCCGAATTTCGACTTTTGTCATTTGATTAACTGGATCACATCATTAGGAGAATGATGTGATTGACTTGACCCATTCCGTTAACTTAGCACTCGAACATTTAGTATGTTGCTATTGCTTTCTTTATGACTTATACATGTTCCTATAACTATGAGATTATGCAACTCCCGTTTACCGGAGGAACACTTTGTGTGCTACCAAACGTCACAACGTAACTGGGTGATTATAAAGTTGCTCTACAGGTGTCTTCGAAGGTACTTGTTGGGTTGGCGTATTTCGATATTTGGATTTGTCACTCCGATTCTCAGAGAGGTATCTCTGGGCCCTCTCTGTAATGCACATCACTATAAGCCTTGCAAGCATTGCAACTAATGAGTTAGTTACGGGATGATGCATTACGTAACAAGTAAAGAGACTTGCCGGTAACGAGATTGAACTAGGTATTGAGATACCGACGATCGAATCTCGGGCAAGTGACATACCGATGACAAAGGGAACAATGTATGTTATTATGCGGTTTGACCGATAAAGATGTTCGTAGAATATGTAGGAGCCAATATGAACATCTAGGTTCTGCTATTGGTTATTGACCGGAGACGTGTCTCGGTCATGTCTACATAGTTCTCGAACCCGTAGGGTCCGCACGCTTAAACTTAGATGACGGTTATATTATGAGTTTATGTGTTTGGATGTACCGAAGGTTGTTCGGAGTCCCGGATGTGATCACGGACATGACAAGGAGTCTTGAAATGGTCGAGACATAAAGATGGATGTATTGGACGACTATATGTGGACACCGGAATGGTTCCGCGTGAGATTGGAAAATACCGGAGCTCCAGGAGGTTATCAGACCCCCCCCAGGAGGTATATGGGCCTTAATCTGCTTTAGTAGAAAGGAGGGGAAAGGGGCATGGGAGGGGGTGTGCCCCCCAAGCCCAATCTGAATTGGGAGGGGGCCGCCCCCCTTTCCTTCCTCCCTCCTTCCTCTTCCTTCCCTCTCCCTCTCCAAATAGGAAAAGGAGGAGTCCTACTCCCGGTGGGAGTAGGACTCCCCCCTTGGGCGCGCCTCCTTCCCTTGGCCGGCCCCCTCCTACACTCCTTTATATATGGGGGAGGGGGGCACCCCATAGACACACCAATTGATCATTGATCTCTTAGCCATGTGCGGTGCCCCCCTCCACCATAGTCCTCCTCAATAATATCGTAGCAGTGCGTAGGCGAAGCCCTGCGTCAGTAGAACAACATCATCGTCACCACGTCGTTGTGCTGACTGAACTCTCCCTCGAAGCTCGGATGGATCGGAGCTCGAGGGACATCGTCGAGCTAAATGTGTGCAAGAACTCGGAGGTGTCGTGCTTTCGGTGCTTGATCGGTCGGACCGTGAAGACGTACGACTACATCAACCGCGTTGAGCTAACGCTTCCGCTTTCGGTCTACGAGGGTACGTGGACACACTCTCCCCTCTCGTTGCTATGCATCACCATGATCTTGCGTGTGCGTAGGAAAATTTTGAAATTACTACATTCCGCAATAGTCTCAAACTCTACCCCCCCGGTGTTTTGAAAATAACAAAAGAAAATGATAAAAACTTCAAAAATTAAAATCCTTCGAGATAGAGTTATGTTACTACATCTACTAGTTAAGAAAATTGAAAAACCTAAATTTGGACATGTTTTGCAAAAAAGTGTGATGAAAAAGTAAAACGACTATATCTTTTGCATACGATGTCGAAAAAATGTATAATATATCAAAATGTTCAGCATGAAAATTCACATCCGATTTTGACAACTGTAGGCCATTTTGCCAATTTTTAGAATCCCCAAATTCTAAAAGGAAAAAAAGATATGCTCAAATTTCAGTTTTTTTGAATTTTGGTCAAACTATGTTCAAACTTATTATTCAAGCAAATTAGTGTTACTAAATAATTATTCAAGAATATTAGTGTTACTAAATAATTGTTTTACTTTTTTTGAATTTTGGTCAAATCTGGTCAAACTGTGGGCAAACTATGGTCAAACTACTTACTCAAGAAATATTAGTGTTACTAAATAATTATTGCTTTTAAAAATAATAATTTCAAACTCAAGCGATGTAACATGTGACCTCATGCTCAACTTCAACTCCTAAGGGTTAATAGGATTGACAACTTACTATTGTCAGGAAAACAACAAAATCAGACTTGGAAACAAGGGGGAATAGAACTCGAAAGTTAAGCGTGCTCAGGTTGGAGTAGTGAAAAGATGGGTGACCGGCCGAGAAGTTAGACAATCTGAAACGATGAAGGGTGATTAGAGATTAGAGGTTAAATTGAGAAGTGATGAGGGGTGATTAGAGATTAAATACAAATAATTTAGTACCAACCGAGACTAAAGGTTGAGCTCCACACAGCGACCACGTGGAGGGCCTTTAGTCCCGGTTCTGGTCCGGTTCCAGAACCGGGACTAAAGGCCATCTGGAACCGGGACTAAAGGCCCGTTTTCAATAGTGGCACACCCTATTCTTATGAGCACCTCCGAGACAGTGAGCCAGCAAAACATCTATAGAATAATAAAGTTACCATAGATGCCTCGTAGTCGACGATCTTATCGATGCAGTCATTGATATGTCTTCAGTGTATCTATATATTTTTGTTTCATGCTATTATATTACCAATCTTAAATACTTTTTATATAATTTTATATCATTTTTGGAAAGCAACTTGTTAACCCAGTGGCCTACGTTGCACGGATACTTGTATACATATCGGATGCGCGATACAGGGGTACGCCCGATATATCAATTTTCCAAAAACTAGGATACGGGATACGTTTGTATATCATATTAATTATTAAAGATATGAAAAATAATGAGTTTTTGGTAGGAAACACATACTGCTTAATAAATACTGCATTTCTTTGGATGGACGATGTTGATGGTTCGGCATAATTGGTTAAAAAAAGGTAATCACATTCACAATTCGCACATCAAATTCACACGCACGTGGTCGCATAGATAGGTAAATATCATAATTTAGGTTCAGGTTCTCACAAATAAAATAGGAGTTCACATCACAACCAGCTCATAAATCAATAATGCTTTGTCATCCAAGTCACTAGTCCACATCCAATGCTTCAATTTCTTTCAGTAACTCCTCCACTTTAGGCTCATCTAGTGATAGTTCAGCTTCCTGCAGGAAGTCGGCACCACCGACGAACAACTCATATCTATCTCCTCTAATGTCCCAAAATCTGGATGGGCCAGATATATACTCTGATGATTTCCTTGAAATAAGGCACAAGTTTTGATGCACAAAAACTAAATCTTCAGCACGTGCTGGGTTGAGCCTACAAGAAAAGAAAAGAGAGTAAATTCTCAATGAAGTTTTGCTAAAAATCGACAACCGTTGCATTTGAAAAAGAAATAGGAGTAGAAGAGTAAGCCTGTTCCTCAATGTATTTTGTATCATGCCATATGTACTCAAATTTCTTTCAGAACAAGAAGAGGAGGTTGGCTACCCAAGTAATTTTAGAGCAATGGTCCTCAAAGCCAGGGCAGAATTTCCATGAATCCCCCACCACTGCTTTGACTATTTTTTTTGGAAAAAGAGGATAACCCCCAGCCTCAGCATCTGGGAGATGCATGCGGCCATTTTTATTAATTATTCTCGAGGACCTTACAAAGTAGAACAATAATATGCCTGAATCCGCCATCTTGGCAACACCTACCGCTACTCCTATCCAAATGATGAAGTGGTGCAAGTTGGGCCACATACCTAGACCTCTCACCTAAGCCTAACATCAAAAGCCGGAGCCCCGACCGAGCCATCTGCCAGGTCCGAGGCTCAAATCGGTCCGACGCACTCACATGTGTCGTCGCCGCCGTCTTCCACTGGTCCATCTTCAGAGCAGATTGAGGTGACAACCTTGACAAGTCCTCCGCCATCGATGCCACCACGACGTCAAACGACGACTTCCACCTATGCGAGCCTTGGCTGGTCCTCCGCAATTGATGCCACCATGATGCCAGCCGATGACCTCCACCTACGCGAGTCTATCTCCAAGCAACGGACGTAAATCCATGGTAGGATACGGCAGCACTGCCGTCGCCCACCACCCAGAAGCGCCAACCAACCCCAAGGTTCCCAAAGTGGCGCCCTCAAGAAGGGAATGGCGCCGTGAGTGCCGCCACTGCCCAACAAAGTTAGGGCTTTCGCCCGGCAGACCTAGGGGAAGGTGAAGTGAGGAGATCAGTCCATACCGACGCCTCAAAGTAGGGGAACAGCGCCCTCAGGCGTCACCGTCGCGCGCGGTCGGTCAAGGCCGGCCAGGGATTTTGCCCGAACTAGATCCCCGCCACCAGCAACGCCTCCTGTACAGCACTAGCGACCAAGAGGAAGCACGGCCCGACCAGGCTGGCCCACATGCCGAACAGGGGAGGTGGGGAGGCGCCAGATCACGCGCACCGGCCACCACAGAAGCCACCGCCGGCCACCAACGACCACCCGATACCACAGCCTGCATGACCGGCATCCCAGATCCACTGCCCACACGCCTGCTTGCCGGCCGTGTCTTGCCAATGGAGTCGCCGCTCCAGATCCGGGGTTCCCCACGCAGAAGCAGGGGAACCGAGGCCCCGCCACCACCATCCTTGGCTCCCCGGGCTTGCCCGGCGGTTGCCTCAGGTGGTGGCGAGGAGGTGGGACGAGGTGGTAAGGGGGTCGCGGCTGCGCGGCTAGGGTACCCCGCCGCTGCCGCGGGAAGTGACGCGGGGGTCGCTAGTAGCAGTCGTGAGAGGAAGAGGGAGGCGACGCTAGACGTGCCAAGGAATAGACGCAGCCTCTAAGCAAAGAATATCTGATTATCTACTATGGTTACATGGATCAAACGCAATTGATTGAGGCACCACTGCTTTGGCTCTAGCAAATAACTATCTTCAGTGGAGTCGAAACCATTTAATCCAGGACCCATAAGACTGAAGTTGGCAAACTGTTGTTTCAGTTCGTTCATTTTTGTGCCCCCCACGAGGAAATAATCTTCTAAAGCATGCATTTCTTTCATCTGAAATCCCTTGATCCATGTGTCGAGCTTGACGGCCTAGAACTGCACTAATCCACGCTGGAGTGTAGTACCTTAGGAGAAAATAACAATCAGATTTGAAAACACAACAATCAGCAAGCAATTCAATTCAATTCAATTAACTTACTTGGGATTGAGTAAGTGAGCCAAGTAATGCAGCGGAGTGCTACTCTTTGTCCAACGAAATATTAAGACATCATTGACCGCAGAGAAGAATGGGGATTCTTCATGGGATTCTAGACCTTCTTTCCTGTATATTACTTCTTCCACCTTCTCAATCATCATATCCCACTTCTCATAGGTCAGATGAAGGCAGGGTTTATCTGTATCAGTCGCTCTAATCATAGAATATATTGGCCCAGCAAATTCAATGAATTACTCAACCTTATTCCACCAATCATCAATCAATATTTTTTCTTTCACAAACCGTGCTCCCTCTACATTGTCATTTCTGTAGTCATTCCAGTTTGGCCCCACCACCATCATTGTAAGAGCTTGCCTTATTTGTACCAATCTCTTCAACATCATAATTTGAGAAGCAAGTTTAGTATCAGCCACAGCAAGCAATTTCAGTTTACTACTAGCATTGAATATACATAGCCTCATGGAATGACTCATAATGAAATATTTTATGCGAAAGCCATCTTATGCAATTTCACTAATTCAATTGCAATGATCACAAAGAGGGTCATCCTCACTGCTAGCTGAACCTAAGGTCTTCTCAAGGCAAGATTTAAAGTGTGCACAACACATGGAGTCCAGAAAATGTGATTATACCTTTCTTGCACTAACAGACCTACGCCCCTGTAGTTTGATGCATTATATGTTATCACATGCACAACATTTGTTGGTCCAACAACCACAATAATTTCACAAATCCTGTCCCCGAGGTATGTTGGAAATATGCCCTAGAGGCAATAATAAAAGTATTATTATATTTCAATGTTCATTATAATTGTCTTTTGTTCATGCTATAACTGTATTATCCGGAAATCGTAATACACGTGTGAACACTTAGACCCAATGAGTCCCTAGTGAGCCTCTAGTTGACTAGCTCACAGATCAATAGATAGTCATGGTTTCCTGACTATGGACATTGGATGTCGTTGATAACGAGATCACATCATTAGGAGAATGATGTGATGGACAAGACCCAATCCTAAGCATAGCATAAAAGATCGTATAGTTCGTTTGCTAGAAGCTTTGCCAATGTCAAGTATCTCTTCCTTCGACCATGAGATCGTGTAACTCCCGGTTACCGTAGGAGTGCCTTGGGTGTATCAAACGTCACAACGAATCGGGTGACTATAAAGGTGCATTACGGTATCTTCGAAAGTATCTGTTGGGTTGACACGGATCGAGATCTGGGATTTGTCACTCCGTATGACGGAGAGGTATCTCTGGGCCCACTCGGTAATGCATCATCATAATGAGCTCAATGTGACCAAGGTGTTGTACACGGATCATGCATTACGATGCGAGTAAAGTGACTTGCCGTAACGAGACCGAACAAGGTATTGGGATACCGACGATCGAGTCTCGGGCAAGTAACGCATCGATTGACAAAGGAATTGCATATGGGTATGATCGAATCTCGACATCGTGGTTCAACCGATGAAATCATCGAGGAGCATGTAGGAGCCAACATGGGTATCCAGACCCGCTGTTGGTTATTGCCCGAGAGTCGTCTCGGTCATGTCTGCGTGTCTCCGAACCCGTAGGGTCTACACACTTAAGGTTCGGTGACGCTAGGGTTAGTAGGAAGTCAAGTATGTGACCACCGAATGTTGTTGAGTCCGGATGAGATCCCGGACGTCACGAGGAGTTCTAAGGGTCCGGAGGTAAAGAATAATATATAGGAAGTGGTGTTTCGCCATCGGGAAAGTTTCGGGTCTCCCAAAAAGTGGGACCACCGGAAGGGTCCTGGGTCCACCGGTGGGGCCACCTATCCGGAGGGCCCCATGGGCTGAAAGGGAAGGAACCAGCCCACAGGGGCTGGTGCGCCTCAGGCCACCCCTGCGCCTAGGGTTGAAACCCTAGGGGTTGGGGCGCCCACGGCTTGTGGGGCACTCCACCCCCTTGCCGCCGCCCCGGAGATTGGATCTCCGGGGCCAGCCCTGGGGCCTATATAAAGGAGGGAGGAAGGGGCTGCTGTACCAATTCCCAAGGCGCAGCCCTCCCTCCCAACACTTCTCCTCCTCCGAAGAGCTCGTGAAGCCACGCCAGAGTACTTCTTCTCCACCATCACCATGCCGTTGTGCTGCCGGTGGAGTCGTCTTCCTCAACCTCTCCTTCCTCCTTGCTGGATCAAGATGGATGAGACGTCGCTCGTCCCGTACGTGTGTTGAACGCGGAGGTGCTGTCTGTTCAGCACTTGGGCATCGGTGATCTGAATCACGTTCGAGTACGACTCCATCATCACCTTGCAAGCTTCCGCACGCGATCTACAAGTGGTATATAGATGCAATCTCTCTCCCATTACTCGTTGCTTAGATGAACTCATAGATGGATCTTGGTGAAGCCGTAGCAAAAATTTTAATTTTCTGCAACGTTCCCCAACAGTGGCATCATGAGCTAGGTCTATGCGTAGTTCTCTAATGCACGAGTAGAACACAATTTGTTGTGGGCGTTGATCTTGTCATCTTACTTGCCTCTACTAGTCTTTTCTTGCTCAACGGTATTGTGGGATGAAGCGGCCCGGACCAACCTTACACGTACGCTTACGGGAGACCGGTTCCACCGACTGACATGCACTAGTTGCATAAGGTGGCTGGCGGGTGTCTGTCTCTCCCACTTTAGTTGGAGCAGATTCGATGAACAAGGCCCTTATGAAGGGTAAATAGAAGTTGACAAAATCACGTTGTGGTGGTGATTCGTAGGTAAGAAAACGTTCTTGCTAGAACCCAATCGCAGCCACGTAAAAGATGCAACAACAATTAGAGGACATCTAACTTGTTTTTGCAGCGATTGATCATGTGATGTGATATGGCCAGAAGTTGTGATGAATGACGAATTGTGATGTATGAGATCATGTTCTTGTAATAGGATTCACGACTTGCATGTCGATGAGTATGACAACCGGTAGGAGCCATAGGAGTTGTCTTTATTTTTTGTATGACCTGCGTGTCATTGAAGAATGCCATGTAAACTACTTTACTTCATTGCTAAACACGTTAGTCATAGAAGTAGAAGTAGTCGTTGGCGTGACAACTTCATGAAGACACGATGATGGAGATCATGATGATGGAGATCATGGTGTCAAGCCGGTGACAAGATGATCATGGAGCCCCGAAGATGGGGATCAATGGAGCTTGATGATATTGGCCATATCATGTCACAACTATATAATTGCATGTGATGTTTATTATGTTTATGCATCTTGTTTACTTAGGACGACGGTAGTAAATAAGATGATCCCTTACAAAATTTCAAGAAGTGTTCTCCCCTAACTGTGCACCATTGCTACAGTTAAATCGTTTCTAAGCACCACGTGATGATCGGGTGTGATGGATCCTTACATTCACATACAACGGGTGTAAGACAGTTTTACACAGCGAAAACACTTAGGGTTAACTTGACGAGCCTAGCATGTGCAGACATGGCCTCGAACACGGAGACCGAAAGGTCGAACACGAGTCATATGGAAGATACGATCAACATGAAGATGTTCACCGACGATGACTAGTCCGTCTCACGTGATGATCGGACACGGGCTAGTCGACTCGGATCGTGTAACACTTAGATGACTAGAGGATGTCTAATCTAAGTGGGAGTTCATAATTTTGATTAAGAACTTTATTATCATGAACTTAGTCTAAAACCTTTGCAAATATGTATTGTAGATCAATGGCCAACGCTAATGTCAACATGAACTTCAACGCGTTCCTAGAAAACCAAGCTGAAAGATGATGGCAGCAACTATACGGATCGGGTCCGGAACCCGAGCATCATCCTCATAGATGCCAGAAGCAATATGTCCTAGAAGGACCGCTAGGTGCCGCTCCGTCGAAGAACCAAGGCGTTATGAGCGCTTGGCAAACTCGTCTTGATGATTACTCCCTCGTTCGGTGCGGCATGCTTTACAGCTTAGAACCGGGCTCCAAAAGCGTTTTGAGCACCACGGAGCATATGAGATGTTCAAGAGCTGAAACTAGTTTTCCAAGCTCATGCCCGGTCGAGAGATATGATGTCTCGACAAGTTCTACAGTTGTAAGATGGAGGAAAACAGTTACGTCGGTGAGCACATCACGAAGATGTCCGGGTTGCACAACCGTATGACCCAGTGAACATTAACCTCCCTGATGAGGCGGTCATTGACAGAATCCTCCAGTCGCTCCCACCAAGCTACAAGAGCTTTGTGATGAACTACAACATGCAGGGGATGGTAAAGACCATTCCTGAAGTGTTCTCAATGCTGAAATCAGCAGAGGCTGAAATCAAAAAGGAACATCAAGTGTTGATGGTCAATAAGACCACTAAGTTCAAGAAGGGCAAGGGTAAGAAGAACTTCAAGAAGGACGGCAAAGATGTTGCCGCGCCCGGTAAGCCTGTTGCCGGGAAGAAGTCAAAGAATGGACCCAAGCACGAGACTGAGTGCTTTTATTGCAAGGGAAGGGCTTTCGAAGCGGAACTGCCCCAAATACTTAGCGGATAAGAAGGCGGCAACAACAAAGGTATATTTGATATACATGTAATTGATGTGTACCTTACCGATTACTCGTAGTAACTCACAGGTATTTGATACGGTGCCGTTGCTCATATTTGTAACTCACAAAGCAGGAGCTGCGGAATAAACGGAGACTAGCGAAGGACGAGGTGACGATCGCGTCGGGAATGGTTCTAGGGTCGATGTGATCGCCGTCGCACGCTGACTCTACATTTACCTCTGGGATTAGTTTTGAACCTCAATAATTGTTATTTAGTGCCATGTTTGAGCATGAACATTGTATCCGGATCTCGTTTGATCTGAGATGGCTACTCATTTAAGTCTGAGAATAATGGTTGTTCGATTTATATGAGAGATATGTTTTATGGTCATGCTCCGATGGTCAATGGTTTATTCTTAATGAATCTCGGCGTAATATTACACATGTTCATAGTGTGGATGCCAAAAGGTGTAAAGTTGATAACGATAGTCCCACATACTTGTGGCATCGCCGCCTTGGTCACATTGGTGTCAAGCGCATGAAGAAGCTCCATCTTGATGGACTTTTAGAGTCTCTTGATTATGAATCGTTTGACACATGCGAACCTTGCCTCTTAGGCAAAATGACCAAGACTCCGTTCTCCGGAACAATGGAGCGAGCAACCAACTTGTTGGAAATCATACATACCGATGTGTGCGGTCCAATGAGCGTTGAGGCTCGCGGAGGATATCGTTATGTTCTCACTCTCACTGATGACTTGAGTAGATATGGGTATGTCTACTTAATGAAACACAAGTCTGAGACCTTTGAAAAGTTCAAGGAATTTCAGAGTGAGGTAGAGAATCAACGTGACCGAAAGATAAAGTTCCTACGATCAGATCGTGGAGGAGAATACTTAAGTCACGAGTTTGGTACACACTTAAGGAAATGTGGAATCGTTTCACAACTCACGCCGCCTGGAACACCTCAGCGAAACGGTGTGTCCGAACGTCATAATCGCACTCTATTGGATATGGTGCGGTCTATGATGTCTCTTACCGATTTACCGCTGTCATTTTGGGGATACGCTCTAGAGACAGCTACATTCACTTTAAATAGGGCACCGTCTAAATCCGTTGAGACGACACCGTATGAATTATGGTTTGGGAAGAAACCTAAGCTGTCGTTTCTAAAAGTTTGGGGATGCGATGCTTATGTCAAGAAACTTCAACTGAAAAGCTCGAACCCAAGTCGGAAAATGCGTATTCATAGGATACCCTAAGGAAGCTGTCGGGTATACCTTCTACTTAAGATCCGAAGGCAAGATCTTTGTTGCCAAGAACGGATGCTTTCGGAAAAGAGTTTCTCTCGAAAGAAGTAAGTGGGAGGAAAGTAGAACTCGATGAAGTACTACCTCTCGAGCGGGAAAGTGGTGCAGCGCAGAAACCGTTCTGTGATTCCCACACCAAGCGAAGAGGAAAATAATGATGATGATCAAGGTACTTGGATCAAGTCACTCTTGAACTTGAAGGTCCACAAGGACACGTTCCGCACTGAGTGGTACGGCAACCTGTCATGGAAATCATGTTGTTAGACAACAATGAACCTTGAACTATGAAGAAGCGATGGCGGCCCGGATTCAAACAAATGGCTTGAGGCCATGAAATCCGAGATAGAATCCATGTATGAAAACAAAGTATGGACTTTGACAGACTTGCCCGATGATCGGCGAGCGATAGAAAATAAATGGATTTTTAAGAAGAAGACGGACGCGGATGGTAATGTTACCATCTATAAAGCTCGACTTGTCGCTAAGGGTTATCGACAAGTTCAAGGGATTGACTACTGACGAGACATTCTCTCCCATAGCGAAGCTTAAGTCCGTCGAATCATGTTAGCAATTGCCGCATACTATGATTATGAGATATGGCAGATGGGCGTCAAAACGGCATTCCTTAACGGACATCGTAAGGAAGAGCTGTATATGATGCAGCGGAAGGTTTTGTCGATCCTCGAGCGCTAGCAAAGTATGCAAGCTCCAGCGATCCATTTATGGGCTGGTGCAAGCATCTCGGAGTTGGAACATTCGCTTTGATGAGATGATCAAAGCGTTTGGGTTTATCTTGAGACTTATGGAGAAGCCTGCGTTTACAAGAAAGTGAGTGGGAGCTCCGTAGCATTTCTCTGTTATATGTAGATGACATACTCTTGATGGGAAATGATACTGAAACTCTGGACAACATTAAGGCCTATTTGAACAAGTGTTTTTCAATGAAGGACCTTGGAGAAGCTTCTTACATATTAGGCATCAAGATCTATAGAGATAGATCGAGGCGCCTCATAGGTCTTTCACAAAGCACATACCTTGATAAGATTTTGAAGAGGTTCAAAATGGATCAGTCCAAGAAGGGTTCTTGCCTATGTTACAAGGTGTGAAATTGAGCTCAGCTCGATCACCGACCACGGCAAAAGATAAAGAAGAGATGAGTGTCATCCCTATGCTTCAGCCATAGGATCTATTATGTATGCCATGTTGTGTACTGGACCGATGTAAACCTTGCCGTAAGTTTGGTTGCAAGATACCAAAGTAACCTGCAAGGAACACCGGACAGCGGTCAAGAATATCTGAAGTACCGAAAAGGACAAAGGACATGTTTCTCGTTTATGGAGGAGACGAAGAGCTCGTCAGAAGGGTTACGTCGACGCTAGCTTCGACTCAGATCTGGATGACTCTAAGTCACAAACCGGATCGTGTATATGTTGAATGGTGGAGCGAAGCTGGTGCAGTGCAAGCGAGCGTCGTGGCGGGATCTACGTGTGAAGCGGAGTACATGGCAGCCTCGGAGGCAGCGCATGAAGCGATTTGGGTGAAGGAGTTCATCACCGACCTAGGAGTCATACCCAATGCGTCGGGGCCGATCAAACTCTTCTGTGACAACACTGGAGCTATTGCCCTTGCCAAGGAGCCCGGGTTTCACAAGAAGACCAGGCACATCAAGCGTCGTTTCAACTCCATCCGTGAAAATGTTCAAGATGGAGACATAGAGATTTGCAAAGTGCACACGGATCTGAATGTCGCAGATCCGTTGACTAAACCTCTCTCGCGTGCAAAACATGATCAACACCAGAACTCTATGGGTGTTCGATTCATCACAATGTAACTAGATTGGTGACTCTAGTGCAAGTGGGAGACTGTTGGAAATATGCCCTAGAGGCAATAATAAAAGTATTATTATATTTCAATGTTCATGATAATTGTCTTTTGTTCATGCTATAACTGTATTATCCGGAAATCGTAATACACGTGTGAACACTTAGACCCAATGAGTCCCTAGTGAGCCTCTAGTTGACTAGCTCGTTGTGATCAATAGATAGTCATGGTTTCCTGACTATGGACATTGGATGTCGTTGATAACGAGATCACATCATTAGGAGAATGATGTGATGGACAAGACCCAATCCTAAGCATAGCATAAAAGATCGTATAGTTCGTTTGCGTAGAAGCTTTGCCAATGTCAAGTATCTCTTCCTTCGACCATGAGATCGTGTAACTCCGGTTACCGTAGGAGTGCCTTGGGTGTATCAAAAGTCACAGCGAATCGGGTGACTATAAAGGTGCATTACAGGTATCTCCGAAAGTATCTGTTGGGTTGACACGGATCGAGATGGGATTTGTCACTCCGTATGACGGAGAGGTATCTCTGGGCCCACTCGGTAATGCATCATCATAATGAGCTCAATGTGACCAAGGTGTTGGCCACGGATCATGCATTACGGATGCGAGTAAAGTGACTTGCGGTAACGAGACTGAACAAGGTATTGGATACCGACGATCGAGTCTCGGGCAAGTAACGTACTGATTGACAAAGGGAATTGCATACATGGTTTGATCGAATCCTCGACATCGTGGTTCAACCGATGAAATCATCGAGGAGCATGTGGGAGTCAACATGGGTATCCAGACCCCGCTGTTGGTTATTGCCCGAGAGTCGTCTCGGTCATGTCTGCGTGTCTCCGAACCCGTAGGGTCTACACATAAGGTTCGGTGGCGCTAGGGTTAGTAGGAAGTCAAGTATGTGACCACGAATGTTGTTGAGTCCGGATGAGATCCGGACATCACGAGGAGTTCGGAAGGTCCGGAGGTAAAGAATAATATATAGGAAGTGGTGTTTCGCCATCGGGAAAGTTTGGGGTCTCCGGTAAAATCTGGGACCACGGAAGGGTCCTGGGTCCACCGGGTGGGGCCACCTATCCCGGAGGGCCCCATGGGCTGAAAGGGGAAGGGAACCAGCCCACAGGGGGCTGGTGCGCCCCCCTAGGCCCACCCCCTGCGCCTAGGGTTGAAACCCTAGGGGTGGGCGCCCACCGGCTTGGGGCACTCCACCCCTTGTCGCCGCCCCCGGAGATTGGATCTCCAGGGGCCGGCCACCCCCCAGGGGGCCTATATAAAGGGGGGAGGGAGGGGGGCTGCTGTACCAATTCCCAAGGCGCAGCCCCTCCCCTCCCCAACACTTCTCCTCCTCCGTAAGAGCTCGGCGAAGCCCTGTCGGAGTACTTCTTCTCCACCATCACCACGCCGTTGTGCTGCCGGTGGAGTCGTCTTCCTCAACCTCTCCTTCCTCCTTGCTGGATCAAGACGGAGGAGACGTCGCTCGTCCCGTACGTGTGTTGAACGCGGAGGTGCTGTCCGTTCAGCACTTGGGCATCGGTGATCTGAATCACGTTCGAGTACGACTCCATCATCACCTTGCAAGCTTCCGCACGCGATCTACAAGTGGTATGTAGATGCAATCTCTCTCCCATTACTCGTTGCTTAGATGAACTCATAGATGGATCTTGGTGAAGCCGTAGGAAAAATTTTAATTTTCTGCAACGTTCCCCAACAAGGTACTCCATTGACTTCACCTCTCCTTCATTGTTAATTGACTCATCTTTCGTTATAGCCGTGAAATTAAGTAATGGACGCCATTGAGGATCTGACCATCCATCAGAAACAATAGTCACACCTTTGCTGCTCCATGAAATTAAGTAATGGGCATCAACATTCTATCAACATGCATCCTCTCTTGCAAAAGAAGTGTGGTCCTGAGATTATCATAACTTGGAGGGGCATAGCCAGCCAACAAATTTGCATGGCCGACAACAAAGTTGAAAGTTGCCCTGAACCAAGGGTTACGTGTTAGAATTGTGTCGAATATTATTTGTACAAGGTAGGTTACAGTTGGGCTTGGATTTGGACTATGTGTAGATAGGATATGGAGTCATGTTCAAGTAGGACACTTGTATCCTAGGCCTCTTATCAAATGAAGGGGTAGACACACGATGTAACCTATACCAACATAATAGCACAAGAATGCAGGGGAAGCCGGCGGCAAGTGCCGGCATCCAGGGCGACCGGGTGCGGTACTGTAGTGGAGGAGCGCACATAGTCAGGCCCCGAGGATGTAGCCATGATGGTGAACCTCGTTAACAAATCTCGGTGTCGCGCTCGTGTGATTACTTGGTCCTCGTAGATTGAAGGTGCGCCTCAAATAAATTCTAACATTACACGCAACATTGAATGAAATCCCTGCTGTGTAAAACATCATTGCAATCAATGCATCAAGGTGGTTGCGAGCTTCCATGTCAAAGCATGCCTCAATTGGATTACCCCCACTTTTTTCTTGCCCTTTCTCCAAACCCATCCGTTGGCAGCGGGATTTCTCTAGGTCTTAATCAGTGCATCGGCTCTCGCTTCCTCACCTTTCAACTGGAACTAGAACATCGACAGTGACCTTTTGACATGAACTCACATCAATGTTAGTGAAGGAAATATGCCCTAGAGGCAATAATAAAGTTATTATTTATTTCCTTATTTCATGATAAATGTTTATCATTCATGCTAGAATTGTATTAACCGGAAACATAATACATGTGTGAATGCATAGACAAACAGAATGTCACTAGTATGCCTCTACTAGACTAGCTTGTTAATCAAAGATGGTTATGTTTCCTAACCATGAAAAAAGGGTTGTTGTTTGATTAGCAAGGTCACATCATTAGGTGAATGATCTGATTGACATGACCCATTCCATTAGCTTAGCACACGATCGTTTAGTATGTTGCTACTGCTTTTATCCATGACATATACATGTTCCTATAACTATGAGATTATGCAACTCCGTTTACGGATGAACACTTTGGTGCTACCAAACGCCACAACGAATCGGGTGATTATAAAGGAGTACTACAGGTGTCTCCAAAGGCGATGTTGGGTTGGCGTATTTCGAGATTAGGTTTTGTCACTCCGATTGTCGGAGAGGTATCTCTGGGCCGTCTCGGTAATACACATCACTTAAGCCTTGCAAGCATTACAACTAATGAGTTAGCTGTGAGATGATGTATTACGAACGAGTAAAGAGACTTGCGGTAACGAGATTGAACTAGGTATTGGATACCGACGATCGAATCTCGGGCAAGTAACATACCGATGACAAAGGGAACAACGTCACGTTGTTATGCGGTCTGACCGATAAAGATCTTCGTAGAATATGTAGGAGCCAATATGGGCATCCAGGTCCGCTATTGGTTATTGACGGAGGCGTGTCTCGGTCATGTCTACATTGTTCTCGAACCGTAGGGTCCGCACGCTAAGGTTTCGATGGCGGTTATATTATGAGTTTGTGTATTTTGATGTACGAAGAAGTTGAGTCCCGGATGTGATCACGGACATGACGAGGAGTCTCGAAATGGTCGAGACATAAAGATTGATATATTGGAAGCCTATGTTTGGAGTTGAATGGTTCGGGTGAAATCGGGATTTCTAGGAACACCGGGGTTACGGAACCCTCCGGGGTTAATGGGCCTTAGTGGGCCATGAGGGAGAAGAGGAAGGGCCGGCCGGGGGCAGGCGCGCCCCCCCCTCTAGTCGAATAGGACAAGGAGAGGAGGCGGCGCCCCCCTTCCCTCTTTCCCTCCCCCCAAGTCCTAATCCAACTAGGAAAGGGGGGAGTCCTACTCCCGGTGGGAGTAGGACTCCTCCGGCGCGCCTCCTCCTAGGGCCGGCCGCACCCCCTTGCTCCTTTATATACGGGGGCAGGGGGGCACCCTAGGACACACAAGTTGATCATTGAGATCGTTCCTTAGCCGTGTGCGGTGCCCCCCTCCACCATAATCCACCTCGATCATATCGTAGCGGTGCTTAGGCGAAGCCCTGCGTCGGTAGAACATCAAGATCGTCACCATGCCGTCGTCTTGTGGAACTCTCCCCTCCCGGCTCTCTTGGATTGGAGCCGAGGGCGTCACCGAGCTGTACGTGTGTCAAGAACTCGAGGCGCCGGAGCTTGCGCTGGGATCGGTTGGATCGCGAGGAGAACGTCGACTACTTCCTCTACGTTGTGAGCGCTTCGCTCCGGTCTCACGAGGGTACGAGACAACACTCTCCCTCTCGTTGCTATGCATCACCATGATCTTGCGTGTGCGTAGGAAATTTTTGAAATTACTCGTTCCCCAACAGTGGTATCGAGCCTAGGTTTTTATGGTTTGATGTTTTGCACGAGTAGAACACAAGCGAGTTGTGGGCGATACAAGTCATACTACCTACCAGCATGTCATATTTTGGTTCAGCGGTATTGTGAGATGAAGCGGCCGGACCGACATTACGCCAGACGCTTACGCGAGACTGGTTTCACCGTTCGAGCACTCGTGCTTAAAGGTGACCTGGCGGTGTCTGTCTCTCTCACTTTAGTTGAACCGAGTATTACTACGCCCGGTCCTTGAGAAGGTTAAAACGGAGTCTATTTGTGAAATATCGTTGTGGTTTTGATGCGAGGTGAGATTGGTTCTTGCTTAAGCCCGTAGCAGCCACGTAAAATTTGCAACAACAAAGTAGAGGACGTCTAACTTGTTTTTGCAGGGCATGTTGTGATGTGATATGGTCAAGGCGTGATGCTATATTTTATTGTATGAGATGATCATGTTTTGTAACCGAAGTTATCGGCAATCGGCTGGAGCCATATGGTTGTCGCTTTATTGTATGAAATGCAAAGCATACTGTAATTGCTTTACTTTATCACTAAGCGGTAGCGATAGTCGTAGAAGCAATAGATGGCGTGAGCGACAACGATGCTACGATGGAGATCAAGGTGTCGCGCCCGGTGGCGATGGTGATCACGACGGTGCTTCGGAGATGGAGATCACAAGCACAAGATGATGATGGCCATATCATATCACTTATATTGATTGCATGTGATGTTTATCCTTTATGCATCTTATCTTGCTTTGATTGACGGTAGCATTTTAAGATGATCTCTCACTAAAAATTATCAAGTAGTGTTCTCCCGAGTATGCACCGTTGCCAAAGTTAAATCGTGTCGAGACACCACGTGATGATCAGGTGTGATAAGCTCTACGTCCATCTACAACGGGTGCAAGCCAGTTTTGCACACGCAGAATACTCAGGTTAAACTTGACGAGCCTAGCATATGCAGATATGGCCTCGGAACACGGAGACCGAAAGGTCGAGCGTGAATCATATAGTAGATATGATCAACATAATGATGTTCACCATTGAAAACTACTCCATCTCACGTGATGATCGGTTATGGTTTAGTTGATCTGGATCACGTGATCACTTAGATGACTAGAGAGATGTCTGTCTAAGTGGGAGTTCTTAAGTAATATGATTAATTGAACTTAAATTTATCATGAACTTAGTCCTGGTAGTATTTTGCAAACCATGTTGTAGATCAATAGCTCGCGTTGTTGCTTTCATATGTTTATTTTTGATATGTTCCTAGAGAAAACTGCGTTGAAAAATGTTAGTAGCAATGATGCGGATTCGATCCGTGATCGGAGGTTTATCCTCATTGCTGCACAGAAGAATTATGTCCTTAATGCACCGCTAGGTAGCGGACCTATTGCAGGAAGCGGATGCAAGCGTTATGAACGTTTGGCTAGCTCAATATGATGACTACTTGATAGTTTAAGTGCACCATGCTTAACAGCTTAGAATCGGGACTTCAAAGACGTTTTGAATGTCATGGACCATATGAGATGTTCCAGGAGTTGAAGTGTGACGCCCCCGATTCAATCGTACACTAATCATGCACGCAAATGTGTACGATCAAGATCAGGGACTCACGGGAAGATATCACAACACAACTCTAAAACATAAATAAGTCATACAAGCATCATAATACAAGCAAGGGGCCTCGAGGGCTCGAATACAAGTGCTCGATCATAGACGAGTCAGTGGAAGCAACAATATCTGAGTACAGACATAAGTTAAACAAGTTTGCCTTGAGAAGGCTAGCACAAACCGTGATACGATCGAAGAGGCGCAGCCTCCCGCAGGATCCTCCTAACTACTCACAGTGGTAAATCGGCCGGGCTGCTGCGTAGTAGTAGGCACCTCGATTATAGTAGTCGTAAATCGGACGGTGGCGTCTGCTCACTGGGCTCAAAGCATGTGGTTGCGACAACCGTAAAGAAAGGAAATGGGGAAAAGGGGAGAAAGCAACCGTGAGTACTCATCCAAAGTACTGCAAGCAAGGAGCTACACTACATATGCATGGGTATATGTGTAAGGAGGCCATATAAGTGGACTGAACTGCAGAATGCCAGAATAAGAGGGGGATAGCTAATCACAGCCGAAGACTACGCCTGGCAGCCTCCGTCTTCTGACATGTAGAAGAGAGTAGATGAAGTCCTCCAAGTAGTATCTCCAAGTAGCATCTCCAAGTAGCATCTCCAAGTAGCATCTCCAGTAGCATCGCATAGCATAATCCTACCCGGCAGACTGAGAAGAATGTAGGGCCAATGATGATAAACTAGCATCCTATACTAAGCATTTAGGATTGCAGGTAAGGTATCAACAGATGTAGCAACAATGTCGGGCTATGCATCGAGAATAGGATCACGAAAGCGGTAACATGCTACACTACTCTAATGCAAGCAATATAGAGGAGAATAGGCGATATCCGGTGATCAAGGGGGCTTGCACTGGTTGCTCGAGACAAGAAGGAGGGGTCGGTGGCGTGAGTCGACCACGTGGGCATCAAGATCGCCACGGGGTCTACCGGAGAGAAGAGGGGGGAGAAATGGTAAATACATAGCAAGCAAGTGCATAACAGGACAACAAGCAGAGCTAGACGTGTTCTATCGCGGTATGAGGTGATACCGGTGAAGGGGGGAAACATCCGGGAAGGTATCCCCGGTGTTCCGTGTTTTCGGACAAATGAACCGGAGGTGAAATGTTGCAGGTTCACTATGCTAGGGACGCGTGGCGGATGAACGGGCTGCGTATCCGAATCCGTCTCGTCATTCTGAGCAACTTTCATGTTGAAAATAATTTAATCCGAATTACGGATTAAAAGATATGATTTTCTAAAGATTTTATTAATTTTTGAAATTTAATTAATTAATTAATTCGAAAAATAGATAAATGACATCAGCATGATGTCATGCTGACATCAGCAGTCAATTGGGTTGACTGGTCAACCTGACCAGTGGGTCCCACTGGTCAGTGACACATGTTAATTAACTAGTTTAATTAATCTAATCAAAATTAATTAGGGGTGGGCCCCACTGTCATAGTCACAGTTTAATTAAAATAGGATTAAACACTTAACCTAGATAATTAAGTCAAACTAAGCAAGGTTAACTAATTAAACTAATTATATTACAAATTAATTAATTAATTAATTCACTTTACTATTTCCTTTTAGTTTCCATTTTCATTTTTCTCTACTCTTTTCCTTTTTTCCGATTTACAGGGGGAGGGCCCCACCTGTAAGTGGCTCAGGCCACCTCCTCCTATGCACTGAACGCCTGAGAGAGGGGGGCAGCGGCTGGACACAGCCTGGCGAGGCCATGGTCAAGGGCGCAGCGGGTAGGCGGCGAGGCGGAGGGCGGCCGGGTAGTAGAGGCCGTCGCCGGACGGCGGCAGCCAAGGGTGCTGGGCGGCGGGCGCGTGGGTGGAGCGGCGAGGCGGTGAGCGACGGGAAGAACGCGGTGCCGGCGCGTGCGTGGCTGGAGGTGCCGGCGCGGCGAAGCGCCGGGATGTGGTGGCTACATCGAGGCGAGGGGGCGAGGAGGAGGGGCCTCACGGGGTGTGTAGGGACCGTGGCAGCGTGGGTCGAGGGGGACGGGCGTCGTCGGCGTCGAGGAGGCATGCCGGTGGGGTGGAGTCGGCGAGGCGCGACGAGCGCGTGGGAGGGGCGGTGACAGCGTCAGGCGGCGGCGGCGTCCGGGACGTTGAGCGGCGACGGGGTTGGGCCTCTCCCCGATCCAGATGGGATCGAGAGGAGAGGGGGAGGAGTGGAGGAAGGCGAGGCGTCCGGCGATCTTGGGGCGGGCGGCGTTCGACAGGGCCGGGGCAACTGCCCCGATCCAGATCCCATCGGGGGAGAGGGGGAGAGGCGTGGGGAATCGAGGGGAGGGGAGTGGAGTAGTGGGCTAGGGTTTTGGTGGGTGGGGGATAAGGGAGTGTGTGTGGGGGCAGGTGGGCGGCTGGCTGGTTCTTGCCAGGTGGGTCGAGGCCAGTGGGGGTTTCTGTTTTATTTTATTTTTGCTTTGCTTTTTGTTTTCTTTTATTTCTTTTCTTTTCTGTTTTATTTAGTTTAAAGCACTTAGGCACTTTGTAAAATTATGCTTTCTTCAATGTAATTACTTTAGCAATATTGGTCACACACCGAACATTTTTGTTTAATATTTTAAAACTTTTATTGTTTGCCTCGATTTTAAATTTGAAATTCGAACTAGGTTTCGAACTAACGCGAGTTTATCCACAGTAACCGAGGTGACGTGGCATCATTAGCGGGGATCACTGTAGCGTAAGTATCCGGGCGTCACAATTCTCCTCTACTACAAGAAATCTCGTCCCGAGATTTAAGAGGGGGACTAGGGGGGAAAGGTCTGGTTACGATATTCTAACAGGCCTTCTCGAAGAAGTTAATCACTTTCGTTGATGTCTTCAATTCTTTATTCCAAAGAATTATGATGAAGTTGTCTTCCTTTCTTCGGGTAACTCCATCGTACTTACGAATAGGTAAGGGGCAGCTCTACAATGATGGGATGTTATAAGGGAAATTCCTCTGGGGGTATCCCAAGAATGAACATATGAGTATCTCTCGAGTTGAACAAATGACACACATCGAGAGCAAAGTAAGACGGTGCGATAAGAAGTTTCAAGCGGATAGGCAATCGTTCATTGCCTGAAGCAAAGTGCGAAAGGGGTTCAGAGCAACGGGAATAAGTACTGCGTCCGATACCAGAATAGATCAACAGGCTAGTGGCCCGTGAAATACATACAAAGTCAAGCACGAGGAATAACTTTGACAACAGGTTGTACAGGAGAGTCAGGTTTCGATCCTAGGACCTGTGGGTTACGGGCCCACCATGTGGGTTAAAAGAAGGAAGGGCGTTGACATCTTGCACGGTCATGTAAGCAAGGCATGTCAGAGGTTAGTCTGCCAGTTATGTCGACAACAACATCGGTACCAAGGGCGAGGGACGAAGAGAACCATTTTCCTGCTCGTTGAACGAGGCGGACCAATAGGCAAAGTTCTCGTCCATCGACGGTTACTAGAATGTCATCAACAAAAGCAATAGGGTCTTACCGACAGATTTGTGCAACGAGGTCTTTACATAAGCAGGGGAATATTGTTGCTTAGGTCATATAGATCACAAGAAAGGTTAAACCAAACAATGAAAGGGAAATATGATTATTACATCAAATAGAACAATGGAATGGAAAATGTGTTTAAACACATATTTTAGGTAAGTATCCTTCCCAAGGACAAACAAAGCATGACATTCATGACAGGGTATAACGTAGAGAACCCTTTAGGTAAGGAGAGAGAAATTACATGACATTACCCATACAACGGTGTTTGGATAATTTAGCAGGAAACATTTAGCATTGGCTTCAAATGTTCTTGTCGAAAATCGGAATACCATAGACATGCTTCAAAATAGCATTGACATGGTCATCAGGTGAAGATCAGACTTTGGAAACAGGAAGATCCATCAGGAACAACTTGTAGAGTAAGTCTTACAATTTCTCCAGGAAGAATGGTTAACCTTGTTAAAAGGAAACTATAACAATAGGGCCTCCGGCCAGGTGTGCTAGGCACGACATCACCTGCTCGGGTCACATAAAGACCATTGTTATAACTCTTGGAAATATGTTCCAACCAGCATATCTGACCGAGATTCAGATCTGATTGGTGTCAGGATACCTCAGACTCAGGATGCCTGAGAAGAAAGGTGCAACACAAATTGACGTGATGACACTGTAAGATTCTCGGGAAATGAACTATGAAGTGATTTCCGTTAACAAGAGTTCATCATTAACCCAAGGAGAGGACAAGGAGGTGGTTGATGAACTCAGCGACAATTCATCAAAATTTCCAAAGGATGGATTTCCACAATTATGTGAACAAGGAGATATCATTTGCCAAATCAAAATGATATATTGATGTATGCTTGAGGAAAACATACACAATTTAACAATGGTTGAAAGGTGCACCCGAAATATGGGCTGGGTTGCACGGCCAACATTGGAATGGTGATTCAATAATCAATAGTCTAAGAATGAACGGCCAACCATTAACTTCAAAGCAAGAGGCTTGCTAGAAGGGCAGAATCCAAACAGCACCGCTCCTTGTTGGTACCCCGGTTGGAATCAACACGAGGACCCAGAAAGAATGGTGATGGTGAGAAGTATCAATATACCAAGAATTCTTAAGAGGTGGTAAAATTCCCACGGCATTCTTGACATAAAAGGTGGTAATACTCCAAGGTAAAGAAGAACAATGCTAGGTAGCAAGGAACTCAAGGTATAACACGAAACATGAACAAGTTTGTGTTGGGGGAAGGCAAGAATGTCATTGATGATAACACAATCATCGAGGGGCAAGGATGGTATTTTCCATCAAGAATTCAATAGATATTTTGGAAGAGCTCGGAATTTTGATGATCACGACACCTTTGTCGAGAGATTTCACGAAGATGTAATCGATCGACGATGACATCAAGTCAAACGAATGATGAAGCGAAAGGTTATTGGAACCATGGTTAGGACACAAACTCGAAATCAAGTTTGTTGTTCAAGGTGAAATGATATGACGATGAAAATCGATGCAAGCTTAGCTCATCGTCGAAAGTTGTGCTCTGGGAATAAGGTCCAAGTAGCACAGTTAAAATCAGCACGACAAGGATATAGCCAAATAGGCTAGGAATGATGTGATGGAGTTCAAACTCGTAAGTAATGAAGGTTACCAAGAGTAGCTTAATCGCGATGCGGACTCGAGTCAGTTATCGGTGTCTTTGAGTGATTAACAACTCAGAGCCCATGAAAAATTGGAATCAGTGAGAATGTAGCACTTGATGATGATCTCATAGGTAGTTATGCAGTTCCAAGATAATCTCGAGATACTAGGGGGTAATATTCGATGACAGATCAAAGTAGAGGTTGTACCGGGGTATTGATCCACAGAAGACAAGTGCTTACACTTGCATCGAAAATGGTACTTACACGGGAACATGGTCGGAACCATCATTGAAAAATGCCAGATCCCAGATATAAGATAAACTTATACCAAGGAATATATCATTGAAGAGAAGCTTTAATGATACGATCTACATCGTGTCCATGGGCATGAGCATAAGGTTCAAGGTCGACTCCACTTCTTCAATGTATAACCTTCCATTCACCTCTCACTTCGAAGAAGTTGTAGTGTTGAAATTTTATCTAGCAAAATACCAGAAGAGTATGACTCGTGAAAACTTTCGAGTTCACACATATTAAGGAATGCATAGGTTCAACCCGTTAGGTTATCGTGGAAACATATACCACAAGCTTCCATGGTAAATACCACCAGCTCGAGAACAGAGCATGGTTGAGAAAACAGAGGATACAAATTACCAAAGGCTTTATATATCCGTGGAAAGGCTCACAAGGTTATTTGAATATGAAGGACACTGTCGGATAATAATCCAACAAAGGACTTGGCGGTCCACAAAGAATCGATGTGAGTATCGCAACTCAACCGAAAAGGGAAGAATGCAAAGGCATCGGGTTATAGAATCATCGACTAATTGAAGCATAAATGCAAAGGAATTATGAATCCAAATCGAAGGATCAAGTAATGCTCGATTAAAGATGGATAAGTTGGATAGACCAGAGGCACAATTAACGACAAATAGTTTATCGAGAACCAGCTCATGTTCAAAATGACGTCGAGCGGAAAGATAATTTAGAAGGGTTGATATATGATTGTGTGCATCAAGACACATATTGAATCAACAGACTCAAAATGATAATGACAAGGGATGTCATTAAGATTACGAGACTTATGGGATTAACCATAATGCAAGTAAGCAAGAATTCCAAGAGCAATAGGCTGCTCAGGATTTTGAAGATCGGGTAGTATTTGAATGTATTTTGTGAAACACATGAACAACTTTGTACAAGCGGATACTCGCAAGCGCGAGTAATCATCCATAGGGGTATTCATGCAGCAAGGAACTGCAGGCGATAAGCATAAAGAATTCTCGAAATATCGAAGAGTACTTTAGGACATCTTGTAATAACAAGAGCAGCTGGGGATGACAATAAGAGCGATAGGTGTAAGTAGTTATCCGAGAGGATTTATCGATGGAAGTGAATTGCAAAAGCGATGGCACATAGTCTCGAGAGCACATCGTAGAGTATCTTGGAATCTTACAGTGCAAAGAAAGCGGTCATCGGTAACAAGGGCTCTCTGGGAGAAAGTACTTGCGAGAACCTAAAGTTAGTTTTGTTTTTAGCAAAAATCATTTAACCCGAATAGAAGAGAGCTCAGAGTCCCAGAGTAAAGATCGAGGAGTAAAAGATCCTAATACCACCCAATGGCGACGTGGGCCCGTAAGGCACACAGCCAAGTTAGTAAAAGTTTTTTGCAATGTCTAGACTCAAGTTCGGCCAAGGAGTTGGAAAGGGGATTCCTACAGGCAGTCGGCTCTGATACCAACTTGTGACGCCCCCGATTCAATCGTACACTAATCATGCACGCAAATGTGTACGATCAAGATCAGGGACTCACGGGAAGATATCACAACACAACTCTAAAACATAAATAAGTCATACAAGCATCATAATACAAGCCAGGGGCCTCGAGGGCTCGAATACAAGTGCTCGATCATAGACGAGTCAGCGGAAGCAACAATATCTGAGTACAGACATAAGTTAAACAAGTTTGCCTTAAGAAGGCTAGCACAAACTGGGATACAGATCGAAAGAGGCGCAGGCCTCCTGCCTGGGATCCTCCTAACTACTCCTGGTCGTCGTCAGCGGGCTGCACGTAGTAGTAGGCACCTCCAGTGTAGTAGTCGTCATCGACGGTGGCGTCTGGCTCCAGCATCTGGTTGCGACAACCAGAAAGAAAGGAAATGGGGAAAAGGGGAGAAAGCAACCGTGAGTACTCATCCAAAGTACTCGCAAGCAAGGAGCTACACTACATATGCATGGGTATATGTGTAAGGAGGCCATATCAGTGGACTGAACTGCAGAATGCCAGAATAAGAGGGGGATAGCTAATCACGTCAAGACTACGCTCGGCAGCCTCCGTCTTCAAACATGTAGAAGAGAGTAGACTGAAGTCCTCCAAGTAGTATCTCCAAGTAGCATCTCCAAGTAGCATCTCCAAGTAGCATCTCCAGTAGCATCGCATAGCATAATCCTACCCGGCGATCCTCCCCTCGTCGCCCTGTTAGAGAGCGATCACCGGGTTGTATCTGGCACTTGGAAGGGTGTGTTTTATTAAGTATCCTGTTCTAGTTGTCATAAGGTCAAGGTACAACTCCAAGTCGTCCTATTACCGAAGATCACGGCTATTCGAATAGATTAACTTCCCTCCAGGGGTGCACCACATAACCCAACACGCTTGATCCCATTTGGCCGGACACACTTTTCTGGGTCATGCCCGGCCTCGGAAGATCAACACGTCGCAGCCCCACCTAGGCACAACAGAGAGGTCAGCCCGCCGGTCTAAATCCTATCTTGTGAGGGTCCGGGCCCATCGCCCATTGCACACCTGCACGTTGCGAGGGTGGCCGGAAGCAGAACTAGCCCCCTTAATACAAGCGCAGGCTTACGTTCCAATCCGGCGCGCGTCGCTCCGTCGCTGACGTCAAGAAGGCTTCGGCTGATACCACGACGCCGGGATGCCCATAACTACTCCCACGTAGATGGTTAGTGCGTATAGACCAAATGGCCAGACTCAGATCAAATACCAAGATCTCGTTAAGCGTGTTAAGTATCATGAACGCCGAGCAGGCCAGCCCACTGTCTCCTAGGTGGTCTCAACCTGCCTGTCGCTCCGCCTAAAGTAACGATCGGTGGCCGTCGGGAACCCAGGCCCACCTCTACCGGGATGGAGCCACTGTCCTTTCGGCCCCTCATCAGAATCACTTGCGGGTACTCAATGAGTGACCCGACTTTAGTCACCATCTGTATAGTATGCATGTATGTATAGTATATACCGTGATCACCTCCCAAGTGATCACGGCCCGATAGTATAGCAAGGCGGATGACAAGAATGTAGGGCCAATGATGATAAACTAGCATCCTATACTAAGCATTTAGGATTGCAGGTAAGGTATCAACAGATGTAGCAACAATGTCAGGCTATGCATCAGAATAGGATCAGCGGAAAGCAGTAACATGCTACACTACTCTAATGCAAGCAATATAGAGGAGAATAGGCGATATCTGGTGATCAAGGGGGGCTTGCTGGTTGCTCAGACAAGAAGGAGGGGTCGTTGGTGACATAGTCGACCACAAGGGCATCAGCATTGTCACGGGGTCTACCGGAGAGAAGAGGGGGGAGAAATGGTAAATACATAGCAAGCAAGTGCATAACAGGACAACAAGCGAGCTAGGCGTGTTCTATCGCGGTATGAGGTGATACTGGGTGGGGGGAACATCAGGAAGGTATCCCGGTGTTAGTGTTTTCGGACAAATGAACCGGAGGTGAAATGTTGCAGAGTTCACTATGCTGGGGGGGCGTGGCGGATGAGCGGGCTGCGTATCCGAATCCGTCTCGTCATTACGAGCAACTTTCATGTTGAAAATAATTTAATCCAATTACGGATTAAAAGATATGATTTTCTAAAGATTTTATTAATTTTTGAAATTTAATTAATTAATTAATTTGAAAAATAGATTAATGACATCGGCATGATGTCATCTTGACATCAGCGATCAACAGGGTTGATTGGTCAACTGACCGATGGGTCCCCTTTGTCGATGACTATATTAATTAACTAGTTTAATTAATCTAATCAAAATTAATTAGGGGTGGGCCCCACTGTCATAGTCACAGTTTAATTAAAATAGGATTAAACACTTAACCTAGATAATTAAGTCAAACTAAGCAAGGTTAACTAATTAAACTAATTATATTACAAATTAATTAATTAATTAATTCACTTTACTATTTCCTTTTATTTTCCATTTTCATTTTTCTCTACTCTTTTCCTTTTTTCCGATTTACAGGGGAGGGCCCCACCTGTAAGTGGCTCAGGCCACCTCCCTCCTATGCACGAACGCGCACAGAGGAGGGGCAGCGGCGGCTGGACCTGGCCCTGGCGAGGCCATGGTCAAGGCCGGCAGCGGGGTAGGCAGCGAGTATGAGGCGGCGAGGGTAGCAGGGCCGTCGCCGGACGGGCGGCAGCAAGCGGTGTGGGCGGCGGCGCGTGGGTGGAAGCGGCAGGGGCGGTGAGCGCCCGGGAAGGGGCGCGTGCCGGCGCGTCGCGTGGTGGAGGTGCCCGGCGCGGCAGCTGCCGGGATGTGGTGGCCACATCGAGGCGAGGGGCGAGAGGAGGAGGGGCCTCACGGGGTGTGTAGGGACCGTGGCGGCGTGGGTCGAGGGGGACGGGACGTCGTCGGCGTCGAGGAGGCAGGCGGTGGGGGTGGAGTCGGCGAGGGCGCGACGAGCTGAGAAGAAGCGGTGACAGCGTCGGCGGCGGCGTCCGGGGCGTTGGCGGCGGCAAGTGAACCTCTCCCGATCCAGATGGGATCGAGAGGAGAGGGGGAGGAGTGGAGGAAGGCGAGGCGTCCGGCGATCTTGGGGCAGCGGGCGGCGTTCGACGGGGCCGGGGCAACTGCCCTAATCCAGATCCCATCGGGGGAGAGGGGGAGAGGCGTGGGGAATCGAGGGGAGGGGAGTGGAGTAGTGGGCTAGGGTTTTGGTCGGGTGGGGGATAAGGAGTGTGTGGGGGGGTGGGCGGGCTGGCTGGTTCTTGCCGGTGGGTCGAGGCCAGATGGGGGTTCTGTTTTTATTTTATTTTTGCTTTGCTTTTTGTTTTCTTTTATTTCTTTTTCTTTTCTATTTTATTTAGTTTAAAGCACTTAGGCACTTTGTAAAATTATGCTTTCTTCAATGTAATTACTTTAGCAATATTGGTCACACACCGAACATTTTTGTTTAATATTTTAAAACTTTTATTGTTTGCCTCGATTTTAAATTTGAAATTCGAACTAGGTTTCGAACTAACGCGAGTTTATCCACAGTAACCGAGGTGACGTGGCATCATTAGCGGGGATCATTGTAGCGTAAGCATCCGGGCGTCACATGAAGTTAATATTTCCAGCAAATACCCGAGTTGAGAGATATGAAGTCTCCAACAAGTTCTATAGCTAAAAGATGGAGGAGAATCGCTCAACTAGTGAGCATGTGCTCAGATTGTCTGGGTACTTCAATCGCTTGAATCAAGTGGGAGTTAATCTTCCGAGATAAGATAGTGATTGATGAATTCTCTAGTCACCATCACTAAGTTGCTAGAACTTCGTGATGAACTATAGTATGCAAGGGATGACGAAAACGATTCCCGAGCTCTTCGTGATGTTGAAATCAACGAAGGTAGAAATCAAGAAAGAGCATCAAGTGTGGATGATTGACAAGACCACTAGTTTCAAGAAAAAGGGCAAAGGGAAAAGAAGGGGAACTTCAAGAAGAACGGCAAACAAGTTGCTGCTCAAGTGAAGAAACCTAAGTCTGGTCCTAAGCCTGAGACTAAGTGCTTCTACTGCAAAGAGACTGGTCACTGGAAGCGGAACTACCCCAACTGATTGGCGGATAAGAAGGATGGCAAAGTGAACATAAGTATATTTGATATACATATTATTGATGTGTACTTTACTAGTGTTTATAGTAGCCCCTGAGTATTTGATACTTGTTCGGTTGCTAAGATTAGTAACTCGAAACAGGAGTTACAGAATAAACAGAGACTAGTTGAAGGGAAAGTAACGATGAGTGTTGGAAGTAGTTCCAAGATTGATATGATCATCATCGCACACTCCCTATACTTTCGGGATTTGTGTTGAACCTAAATAAGTGTTATTTGGTATTTGCGTTGAGCATGAATATGATTTGATCATGTTTATTGCAATACGGTTATTCATTTAAGTAAGAGAATAAGCTGTTGTTCTGTTTACATGAATAAAACCTTATATGGTTACACACCCAATGAAAATGGTTCATTGGATCTCGATCGTAGTGATACACATATTCATAATATTGAAACCAAAAGATGCAAAGTTAATAATGATAGTGCAACTTATTTGTGGCACTGCCGTTTAGGTCATAATGGTGTAAAGCGCATGAAGAAGCTCCATGTTGATGGGATTTTGGAATCACTTCATTATGAATCACTTGATGCTTGTGAACCATGCCTCATGGGCAAGATGACTAAGACTCCGTTCTCCGGAACAGTGGAGCGAGCAACTGACTTATTGGAAATAATACATACTGATGTATGCGATCCAATGAGTGTTAAGGCTTGCGGCGGGTATCGTTATTTTCTGACCTTCACAGATGATTTGAGCAGATATGGGTATATCTACTTGATGAAACATAAGTCTGAAACATTTGAAAAGTTCAAAGAATTTTAGAGTGAAGTGGAAAATCATTGTGACAAGAAAATAAGGTTTCTACGATCTGATCGCAGAGACAAATATTTGAGTTACGAGTTTGGTCTTCAATTAAGACAATGTGGAATAGTTTCACAAAACTCACGCCACCTGGAACATCATAATGTTATGATGTGTCCAAACATCGTAACCGCACTTTATTGGATATAGTGCAATCTATGATGTTTCTTACTGATTTACCAATATCGTTTTGGGATCATGCATTAGAGACAGTTGAATTCACGATAAATATGGCACCATCTAAATCCGTTGAGACGACACTATATGAACTGTGGTTTAGCAAGATACCAAAGTTGTCGTTTCTTAAAGTTTGGGGCTGCGATGCTTATGTGAAAAAGTTTCATCCTGATAAGCTCAAACCCAAATCGGAGAAGTGCATCTTCATAGAATACCCAAAGGAAATTGTTGGGTACACCTTCTATCACAGATCCGAAGGCAAAACATTTGTTGCTAATAAATGGATCCTTTCTAGAGAAGGAGTTTCTCTCGAAAGAAGTGAGTGGGAGGAAAGTAAAACTTGATGAGGTAATTGTACCTTCTCCCTTATTGGAAAGTAGTTCATCACAGAAATCTGTTCCTGTGACTACTACACCAATTAGTGAGGAAGCTAATGATGATGATCATGTAACTTCAAATCAAGTTACTACCGAATCTCGTAGGTAAACCAGTGAGATCCGCACTTGAGTGGTGCGGTAATCCTGTTGTGGAAGTCATGTAACTAGACCATGATGAACCTACGAACTATGAGGAAGCGATGATGAGCCCAGATTCATGAAATGGCTTGAGGCCATGAAATCGAGATGAGATCCATGTATGAGAACAAAGTGTGGACTTTGGTTGAGTTGCCGATGATCGGCAAGCCATAGAAAATAAATGGATCTTCAAGAGGAAGGCGGACGCTGATAGTAGTGTTACTATCTACAAAGCTAGACTTGTCGAAAAAGGTTTTGACAAAGTTCAAGATGTTGAATACAATGAGATTTTCTCACTCAGATCGATGCTTAAAAGTCTGTCCGAATCATGTTAGCAATTGCCGCATTTTATGAAATCGGCAAATGGATAAACAAAACTGCATTCCTTAATGGAGTTATTAAAGAAGAGTTGTATGTGATGCAACCAAGAGGTTTTGTCGATCCTAAAGGTGTTAACAAAATGTGCATCTATGGACTGGTGCAAGCATCTCGGAGTTGGAATATACGCTTTGATAAGTTGATCAAAGCATATAGTTTATCTGAGACTTGCATTGAAGCCTGTATTTACTAGAAAGTGAGTGGGAGCACTACAGCATTTCTGATAAGTATATGTGAATGACATATTGTAGATCGGAAATAATGTAGAATTATTCTGCAAAGCATACAGGAGTGTTTAAAAGGAGTTTTTCAAAGAAAGACCTCGGTGAAGCTGCTTACATATTGAGCATCAAGATCTATAAAGATAGATCAAGACGCTTGACAAATTTTTTCAATGAGTACATACCTTGACAAGATTTTGAAGTAGTTCAAAATGGAACAGTCAAAGAAAGAGTTTTTGCCTGTGTTACAAGGTGTGAAATTGAGTAAGACTCAAAACCCGACCACGGCAGAAGATAGAAAGAGAATGAAAGTCATTCCCTATGCCTTGGACATAGGTTCTATAAAGTATGCCATGCTGTGTACCAGATCTATTGTATACCCTACAATTGAGTTTGGCAAGGAGTACAATAGTGATCTAGGAGTAGATCCTTTGGACAGCGGTCAAAATTATCCTTAGTGGAATAAGGATATGTTTCTCGATTATGGAAGTGACAAAAGGTTAGGTCGTAAAGAGTTACGTCGATGCAAGTTTTGACACCGATCTAGATGACTCTAAGTCTCGATCTAGATACATATTGAAAGTGGGAGCAATTAGCTAAAGTAGCTCCGTGCGAGCATTGTAGACATAGAAAAATTGCAAAATACATAGCGGATCTGAATGTGAAAGACCCGTTGACTAAGATTCTCTCACAAGCAAAACATGATCACACCTTAGTACTCTTTGGGTGTTAATCACATAGCGATGTGAACTAGATTACTGAATCTAGTAAACCCGTTGGGTGTTGGTCACATGGCGATGTGAACTATGGGTGTTAATCGCATGATGATGTGAACTATCGATGTTAATCACATTGTGATGTGATCTAGATTATTGACTCTAGTGCAAGTGGGAGACTGAAGGAAATATGCCCTAGAGGCAATAATAAAGTTATTATTTATTTCCTTATTTCATGATAATTGTTTATCATTCATGCTAGAATTGTATTAACCGGAAACATAATACATGTGTGAATGCATAGACAAACAGAATGTCACTAGTATGCCTCTACTAGACTAGCTTGTTAATCAAAGATGGTTATGTTTCCTAACCATGAACAAAGGGTTGTTGTTTGATTAGCAAGGTCACATCATTAGGTGAATGATCTGATTGACATGACCCATTCCATTAGCTTAACACACGATCGTTTAGTATGTTGCTACTGCTTTTATCCATGACATATACATGTTCCTATAACTATGAGATTATGCAACTCCCGTTTACCGGAGGAACACTTTGGGTGCTACCAAACGTCACAACATAACTGGGTGATTATAAAGGAGTACTACAGGTGTCTCCAAAGGCAGATGTTGGGTTGGCGTATTGCGAGATTAGGTTTTGTCACTCCGATTGTCGGAGAGGTATCTCTGGGCCCTCTCGGTAATACACATCACTTAAGCCTTGCAAGCATTACAACTAATGAGTTAGCTGTGAGATGATGTATTACGGAGCGAGTAAAGAGACTTGCGTAACGAGATTGAACTAGGTATTGGATACCGACGATCGAATCTCGGGCAAGTAACATACCGATGACAAAGGGAACAACGTATGTTGTTATGCGGTCTGACCGATAAAGATCTTCGTAGAATATGTAGGAGCCAATATGGGCATCCAGGTCCGCTATTGGTTATTGACCGGAGGCGTGTCTCGGTCATGTCTACATTGTTCTCGAACCGTAGAGTCCATGCGCTTAAGGTTTCGATGGCGGTTATATTATGAGTTTGTGTATTTTGATGTACCGAAGAAGTTCGAGTCCGGATGTGATCACGGACATGACGAGGAGTCTCAAAATGGTCGAGACATAAATATTGATATATTGGAATCCTATGTTTGGAGTTCGAATGGTTCGGGTGAAATGGGATTTTCTTAGGAACACCGGGGTTACGGAACCCTCCGGGGTTAATGGGCCTTAGTGGGCCATGAGGGAGAAGAGGAAGGGCGGCCAGGGCAGGCGCGCGCCTCCCCTAGTCCGAATAGGACAAGGAGAGGTGGCGGCGCCCCCTTCCTCTTTCCCTCCCCCAAGTCCTAATCCAACTAGGAAGGGGGAGTCCTACTCGGTGGGAGTAGGACTCCTCGGCGCCTCCTCCTAGGGCCGGCCGCACCCCTTGCTCCTTTATATATGGGGCAGGGGGCACCCTAGGACACACAAGTTGATCCTTGAGATCGTTCCTTAGCCGTGTGTGGTGCCCCTCCACCATAATCCACCTCGGTCATATCGTGGCGGTGCTTAGGCGAAGCCTGCGTCGTAGAACATCAAGATCGTCCACCACGCCGTCGTCTTGTGGAACTCTCCCTCCCAAGCTCTCTTGGATTGGAGCCGAGGGCGTCATCGAGATGTCGTGTGTCAAGAACTCGGGCGCCGGAGTAACGGCGCTGGGATCGGTTGGATCGCGAGGAGAGCGTCGACTACTTCCTCTACGTTGTGAATGCTTACGCTCCGGTCTCACGAGTGCGCACGAGACAACACTCTCCCTCTCGTTGCTATGCATCACCATGATCTTGCGTGTGCGTAGGAAATTTTTTGAAATTACTACGTTCCCCAACAGTTAGGAACCTTCAAAAGGTACACCTTTACTCTTGAGTAGCTACCATTGATAACATACTCATAAAGCCTACACATGGATCTCTTGTTGCCTCCTTTCCCTTTCCCAGTATTATCCAACATTTGGACGTACCTCCACAAAGGCTTCTTCTCATTACCATCTTCCGGGATCACACAAGCAGCAGCCAATAAATGGACTACATCCACGCTACCTTCATAGCCTGCTTCACTTCTAACTGAAGAAAACCTACTAGACATGGCCGATCTGCATGGTAAAAGGAGGAGACTAGAAAAACCAATTAGTCAAACTGATCTTAAAACCTAAACCTAAAACATCTACGTACAGAATTTAGAGAAGGATATGGAGAAGAGAGGTCAGAGAAAGAGAGGGAGATGAGAACATACCTCTTGCAGGCAAGATACTGATGTTTTCTGCCGGAGACGAGCCGGCGACCAATCAACGTCGATTGGATTGGAGCTGAGAAGGAGAGAGGAACATGTGGGAGAGAAGAGGACTGGAGCTGGGAATTTACGGAGAGTTGGAGACCTGCGGGCTGCGACTGCTCGCCTACTCCAAGGAGTCGAGGGCACGAGCTGGCCAGCTATGAATTGATGACGTGCGACAGCGGAAGGAGGGGATCGTACACCCTGTATGCCTTCAAGCCCGCCTTGTAGCCGATGAAGATCATCTTTGTGTTGCGGTCGTCGAGCTTCTTCAGCCCCGCCCGCGTGTTCTTGATGTAGGCGATCCAACCGAAGACGCGCGGGCAGTGCACGACGGGCTTCTTTCCATACCATGCCTCGTACGGGGTCTTGCCATCGATGGTGCGTGTGTAGGACCTGTGGAGGATGAACACCGTAGTAACCATGGCCTCCCCCCAAAACCAGCTTGGCATGTTGTTGTCCTTGAGCATGCTTCTGGCCATGCCGATGATGGTCTCATTATGCCGCTCCACCACGCAATTTTTCTATCGCAAGTAGGGCGCCGCCAGGTCCCTTTCAACACCGTGGTCTGCAAAGTACTCACCGAGTGCACTGGATGTGAACTCGTCGCCCTAGGCCGTCCGGAACATACGCAATCGTGCCCCCTGCTCTGCCTCGGCCGTGGCGACAAAGTGTTTGAAGCTGGTCGTGATGGCGTCCTTCACGGGCAACTATTGGAAATATGCCCTAGAGGCAATAATAAAATAGTTTTTATTATATTTCCTTGTTCATGATAATTGTCTATCGTTCATGCTATAATTGTATTAACTGGAAACTGTAATACATGTGTGAATACATAGACCACAACATGTCCCTAGTGAGCCTCTAGTTGACTAGCTTGTTGATCGATGGATGGTTACAGTTTCCTGACCATGGACATTGGATGTCGTTGATAATGGGATCACATCATTAGGATGATGATGTGATGGACAAGACCCAATCCTAAGCATAGCACAAGATCGTGTAGTTCGTCTGATAAAGCTTTTCTAATGTCAAGTATCATTTCCTTAGACCATGAGATTATGCAACTCCCAGATATCGTAAGAATGCTTTGGGTGTGCCAAACGTCACAACAAAACTGGGTGGCTATAAAGGTACACAATAGGTATCTCTGAAAGTGTCTGTTGGGTTGGCACGAATTGAGACTGGGATTTGTCACTCCGCATGACGGAGAGGTATTTATGGGCCCACTCGGTAATGCATCATCATAATGAGCTCAATGTGACTAAGTGGTTAGTCACGGGATCATGCATTACGGAACGAGTAAAGTGACTTGCCGGTAACGAGATTGAACAAGGTATAGGGATACCGACGATCGATTCTCGGGCAAGTATCATAACGGTAGACAAAGGGAATTGTATACGGGATTGATTGAATCGTCGACATCGTGGTTCATTTGATAAGATCATCGTGGAACATGTTGGAGCCAACATGGGTATACAGATCCCATTGTTGGTTATTGACCAGAGAGATGTCTCGGTCATGTCTACATGACTCCCAAACCCATAGGGTCTACACACTTAAGGTTCGATGACGCTAGGGTTATAGGAAAAATTTGTACGTGGTTACCGAATGTTGCTCAGATTCTCGGATGAGATCTCGGATATCACAAGGAGTTTCGGAATGGTCCGAAGGTAAAGAATAATATATAGGAAGTGAGGTTTTGGCCACCAGAAGTGTTTCAGGCGTCACCGGTAATGTACCGGGACCGCCGGAGTGTTCCGGGGGTCCACCGGGAGGGACCTCCAGCCCCGAAGGCTTGCCTGGGCCAAGAGTGGGAAGGGACCAGCCCCTGAGCGGGCTGGTGCGTCTCCCACCAAGGCCCAAGGCGCAGCAAAGAGGAGAGAGGGGAAACCCTTGGCGCAGAGGGGCCTAAGGCCCACCCTTTAGGGGGCGCCCCCCTCTCTCCCCCTCTTGGCCGCCCCCCTCCATCCCATATAGGGCTGCCGCCCCCCTAGGTGTGGGAACCCTAGAGGGGGCGCACCCTCCTCCCCTCCTCCTATATATAGTGGGGGTTTTGGGTCTGCCAAAGACACAAGTCTCTCTCTCTCTCTCTCTCTCTCTCTCTCTCTCTCTCTCTCTCTCTCTCTCTCTCTCTCTCTCTCTCTCTCTCTCTCTCTCTCTCTCTCTCTCTCTCTCTCTCTCGGCGCAGCCCTACCTTTCCACATCCTCGTCGTTCGTAGTGCTTGCCGAAGCCCTGCTGGAAACCACGCTGCTCCACCACCACCACGCTATCGTGCTACTGCTGGAGTTGTCTTCCCCAACCTCTCCCTCCTCCTTGCTGGATCAAGGAGCGGGAGACATCACCGGGCTGCACGTGTGTTGAACGCGGAGGCGCCATTGTTTGGCGCTTAGATCAGAATCAATCGCGATCTGAATCGCTGCGAGTACGACTCCTTCATCCGTGTTCTTGTAACGCTTCTGCATCAAGATTTGCAAGGGTATGAAGATGCACTCCCCTCTCTCTCGTTGGTAGTCTCTCCATAGATTGATCTTGGCGATGCATAGAAATGTTTTGAATTTCTGCTACATTACACAACAGTGGTATCGGAGCTAGGTCTATGCGTAGTTTCTATGCACGAGTAGAACACAAGTAGTTGTGGGCGTTGGTTTGTTCAATATGCTTACCGTTACTAGTCTTATCTTGATTTGGCGGCATCGTGGGATGAAGCGGCCCGGACCGACCTTACACGTACGCTTACGTGAGACAGGTTCCACCGACTGACATGCACTTGTTGCATAAGGTGGCTAGCGGGTGCTAGTCTCTCCCACTTTAGTCGGATCGGATTCGATGAAAAGGGTCCTTATGAAGGGTAAATAGCAATTGGCATATCACCGTTGTGGCTTTTGCGTACGTAAGAAACATTCTTGCTAGAAACCCTAGCAGCCACATAAAACATGCAACAACAATTAGAGGACGTCTAACTTGTTTTTGCAGGGTATGCTATGTGATGTGATATGGCCAAAAGAATGTGATGAATTATATATGTGATGTATGAAATTGATGATGTTCTTCTAATAGGAATCGCAACTTGCATGTCGATGAGTTTGAAAACCGGCAGGAGCCATAGGAGTTGTCTTAATTTATTGTATGACTACGTGTCATTGAAAATGCCATGTAATTACTTTACTTTATTGCTAGGTTAGCCATAGTAGTAGAAGTAATAGTTGGCGAGACAACTTCATGAAGACACGAGGATGGAGATCATGGTGTCATGCCGGTGACGAAGGTGATCATGCCGCGCCTGAAAGATGAAGATCAAAGGCGCAAGATGATATTTGACATATCATGTCACTCTATGATTTGCATGTGATGTTTGTCATGTTTACATCTTATTTGCTTAGAACGACGGTAGCATAAATAAGATGATAAAATCGCAAGAAAGTGTTCCCCCTAACTGTGCACCGTTGCGAAAGTTCGTTGTTTCAAAGCACCACGTGATGATCGGGTGTGATAGATTCTAATGTTCGCATACAACGGGTGTAAGCCAGGTTTACACATGCGAAACACTTAGGTTGACTTGACGAGCCTAGCATGTACAGACATGGCCTCGGAACACAAGACCGAAAGGTCGAACATGAGTTGTATAGTAGATACGATCAACATGAAGATGTTCACCGATGATGACTATCTGTCTCACGTGATGATCGGACACGCCTAGTTGACTCGGATCATCTATCACTTAGATGACTAGAGGGATGTCTATCTAAGTGGGAGTTCATTAAATAATCAGATGAACTTAATTATCATAAACATAGTCAAATGGTCTTTGCAAATTATGTCGTAGCTTAGGCTTTAGTTCTACTGTTTAGGATATGTTCCTAGAGAAAATTTAGTTGAAAGTTGATAGTAGCAATTATGCGGACTGGGTCCGCAAACTGAGAATTATCCTCATTGCTGCGCAGAAGGCTTATGTCCTTAATGCATCGCTCGGTGTACTGAACCTCGAGCATCATCTGTGGATGTTGCGAACATCTGACATACACGTTTTGATGACTACGTGAAAGTTCAATGCGTAATGCTAACTATTTAGAATTGAGGCGCCAAAGACGGTTTGAAACGTCGCAGAACATATGAGATGTTCCAAGGACTGAAATTGGGAATTCAGGCTAGTTCCCATGTCAAGAGGTATGAGACCTCTGACAAGTTTCTTAAGCCTGCAAACTAAGGGAGAAAAGCTCAATCGTTGACCATGTGCTCAGATTGTCTGAGTACTACAATCGCTTGAATCGAGTGGGAGTTAATCTTCTAGATGAGATAGTGATGGTTCTCCATAGTCACTGCCACCAACCTATTGGAGCTTAGTGATGAACTATAACACATCAGGGATAGACATCACGATCCTTGTGCAATTCACGATGTTTGACACCGCGAAAGTAGAAATCAAGTAGGAGCATCAATTGTTGATGGTTGGAAAAAACACTTGTTTCAAGAAGGGCAAGGGAAAGAAGGGATACTTCATGAAACAGAAAATCAGTTGCTGCTCTAGTGAAGAAACCCAAGGTTGAACCCAAATCCGAGACTAAGTGCTTCTGTAATGAGGGGAACGGTCACTGAAGTAGAACTACCCTAGATACTTGGTAGATGAGAAGGCTGGCAAGATCGACAGAAGTATATTGGATATACATTATATTAATGTGTACTTTACTGGTACTCCTAGTAGCACCAGGGTAATAAATACCAGTTCAGTTGCTAAGTGTTAGTAACTCAAAATAAAAGGCTACGGAGACTAGCCAAAGGTGAGATGACGATATGTGTTGGAAGTGTTTCCAAGGTTGATGTGATCAAACATCATACGCTCCCTCTACCATCGGGGTTGGTATAAACCTAAATAATTGTTATTTGGTGTTTGCGTTGAGCATAGACATGATTGGATTATGTTTATCGCAATAGGGTTATTCATTTAAGGAGAATAATGGTTATTCTGTTTATTTGAATAATACCTTCAATGGTTTTGCACCTAAAATGAATCGTTTATTTAATCTCGATCGTAGTGATACACATGTTCATGCCAAAAGATATAAGATAGTAATGATAGTACCACATACTTGTGGCACTGGCATTTGAGTCATATTTGTATAAAACACATGAAGAAGCTTCATGTTGATGGATCTTTGGATTTACTCGTTTTTGAAAAGACTGAGACATGCGAACCATGTCTATTGGTGTATACGCATGAAGAAACTCCATGCAGATGGATCGTTTGGACTCACTTGATTTTGAATCACTTTAGACATGCAAATCATAACACATGGGCAAGATGACTGAAAGGCCTCGTTTTCAGTGAGATGGAACAAGAAAGCAACTTGTTGGAAGTAATACATTTTGGTGTGTGCAGTCCAATGAGTGTTGAGGCACGCAGTGGATATCGTTATGTTCTTACTTCCCAGATGATTTGAGTAGATGCTAAGTATATTTACTTGATGAAACACAAGTCTGAAATATTGAAAGGTTCAAGAAATTTCAGAGTGAAGTTGAAGATCGTCGTAACAAGAGGATAAAATGTCTATGACATGATCATAGAGATAAATATCTGAGTTACGAGTTTGGTACACAATTAAGACATTGTGGAAATTGTTTCATGACTAATACCGCCTGGATCACCATAGTGTGATGATGTGTCCGAACATCATAGCTGCACCCTATTGGATATGGTACATGCTATGATGTCTCTTATCGAATTACCAGGTTATGCATTAGAGACAACCACATTCACTTTAAATAGGGCGCCACGTAATTCCGTTGAAATGACACTGTATGAACTATGGTTTAGAGAAACCTAAGTTGTCGTTTCTTAAAAGTTTGGGGCTGAGACGCTTATGTGAAAAGGTTTTTCCTGATAAGCTCGAGCCCAAAGCAGATAAATGCATCTTCATAGGACACCCAAACAGTTGGGTATACCTCCTATTTTAGATCCGGAAGCAAAAGTGATTGTTTCTAAAAATTGGTATTTTCTCAAGGAAAAGTTTCTCTCGAAGGAATTGCGTGGGAGGATGCTACAGACTTGATGAGGTTATTGAACCGTCACTTTAACTAGTGTTGTAGCAGGGCACAGGAAGTTGTTCCTGTGGCGCCTACACCAATTGAGGTGGAAGCTTATGATAGTGATCATAAAACTTCGAATCAAGTCACTACCAAACGTCGCAGGTCGACAAGGATGCGTACTACTTCAGAGTGGTACAGTAATCCTGTCTTGGAAGTCATGTTGCTAGACAACAATGAACCTACGAGCTATGGAGAAGAGATGGTGGGCCCGGATTCCGACGAATGGCTCAAGGCCATAAAATCCGAGAGGATCCATGTACAAAAACAAAGTATAGACCTTGGAAGAACTACTTGATGGTTGTAAGGCTGTTGGGTAAAGATGGATTTTAAATGGAAGACGGACAATGATGGTAAGTATCACCATTAAGAAAGCTCGACTTGTCGTTAAGATGTTTTCCGACAAGTTCAAGGAGTTGACCACGATGAGACTTTCTCACTCGTAGCGATGCTAAGAGTCTGTTAGAATTATATTAGCAGTTAATGCATTATTTATGAAATCTTGCAGATAGGATGTCAAAACATTGTTTTCTCGACGATTTTTTGAGGAAAGGTTGTATGTCATACAACCAGAAGGTTTTGTCAATCCTGAAAGATGCTAACAAGTATGCAAAGCTCCAGCAATCCTTCTAAGGACTGGAGTAAGCATCTCGGAGTTGGAATGTACGCTTTGATGAGATGATCAAAGATTTTGGGTTTATACAAAGTTTATGAGAAACTTGTATTTCCAAATAAGTGAGTGGGAGCACTATAGAATTTCTGATGAGTATATGTTGTTGACATATTGTTGATCGGAAATGATGTAGAATTTCTGGAAAGCATATAGGGTTGTTTGAAAAGTGTTTTCAATGGAAAACCTGGATTAAGCTACTTGAACATTGAGAATCAATATCTATAAGGATAGATCAAAAACGCTTAATACCACTTTCAAATGAACATATACCGTGACAAGATTTTGAAGGAGTTCAAAATAGATCGGCAAAGAAGGAGTTCATGGCTGTGTTATAATATGTGAGTACTAAGTAAGACTCAAGACATGACCATGCCATAAGAGGGAGAAAGGACGAAGGTCGTCCCCTATGCTTTAGACGTAGGCTCTACAGTATGCTGTGTTGTGCACCGCACCTGAAGTGTGCCTTGCCATGAGTCAGTCAAGGGGTACAAGAGTGATCCAGGAATGGATCACAGGACAACGGTCAAAGTTGTCCTTAGTAACTAGTGGACTGAGGAATTTTCTCAATTATGGAGGTGGTAAAAGAGTTCGTCGTTAAGGGTTACATCGATGCAAACTTTGATACTAATCTGGATGACTCTGAGTAGTAAACCGGATTCGTATAGTAGAGCAATTATTTGGAATAGCTCCAAGTAGCGCGTGGTAGCTGCATCTAGAAGATGACATAGAGATTTGTAAAGCACACATGTATCTGAAAGGTTCAGACCTGTTCACTAATAACCTCTCTCACAAGCGAGATATGATCAAACCCCATGGGTGTTGGATTCATTGCAATCACATAGTGATGTGAAATAGATTATTGACTCTAGTGCAAGTGGGAGACTATTGGAAATATGCCCTAGAGGCAATAATAAAAAGGTTGTTATTATATTTCCTTGTTCATGATAATTGTCTATTGTTCATGCTATAATTGTATTAACTGGAAACTGTAATACATGTGTGAATACATAGACCACAACATGTCCCTAGTGAGACTCTAGTTGACTAGCTCGTTGATCAATAGATGGTTACGGTTTCCTAACGATGGACATTGGATGTCGTTGATAACGGGATCACATCATTAGGAGAATGATGTGATGGATGAGACCCAATCCTAAGTATAGCACAAGATCGTGTAGTTCGTCTGCTAAAGATTTTCTAATGTCAAGTATCATTTCCTTAGACCATGAGATTATGCAACTCCCAGATACCATAGGAATGCTTTGGGTGTGGCAAACATCACATCGTAACTGGGTGGCTATAAAGGTACACTACAGGTATCTCCAAAAGTGTCTGTTGGGTTGGCACGAAGCGAGACTGGGATTGGTCACTCCGTATGACGGAGAGGTATCTCTGGGCCCACTCGGTAATGCATCATCATAATGAGCTCAATGTGACTAAGTGATTAGTCACAGGATCATGCATTACAGAACGAGTAAAGTGACTTGCCAGTAACGAGATTGAACAAGGTATAGGGTTACCGACGATCGAATCTCGGGCAAGTATCATACCGGTAGACAAAGGCAATTGTATACGGGATTGATTGAATCCTCGAGATCGTGGTTCATCCGATAAGATCATCGTGGAACATGTAGGAGCCAACATGGGTATCCAGATCCCACTGTTGGTTATTGACCACAGAGATGTCTCGGTCATGTCTACATGCCTCCCGAACCCGTAGGGTCTACACACTTAAGGTTCGATGACGCTAGGTTTATAGGGAAAATTTGTACGTGGTTACCGAATGTTGTCCGTAGTCCCGGCTGAGATCCAGGATGTCATGAGGAGTTCCGGAATGGCCTAGAGGTAAAGAATAATATATAGGAAGTGAGGTTTTGGCCACCAGAAGTGCTTCTTGCGTCACGAGTAATGTACCGGGACCGCTAGAGGGTTCCGGGGGTCCATTGGGAGGGGCCACCAGCCCGGGAGGCTTGCATGGGCCAAGAGTGGGAAGGGACCAGCCCCTGACTGGGTTGGTGCACCTCCCACCAGAGCCCAAGGCGTAGCAAAGAGGATAGAGGGGAAACCCTAGGCGCAGATGGGCCTAAGGCCCACCCTAGGGCGCGTCCCCCCTCTCTCCCCCTCATGGCCGCCCCCCCTCCATCTGTAGGACCTTGAGAAGAGGTGTCTAGAGGGGGGGGGGGGTGATTAGACACTAAGTACCAAAGTTGCATTTTTTAAGTTTTCTTAAGTTTAAGTGGAGTTTAGGCACAAGTTTAACAATCACAACACATATAAAGCAAGCATGCAAGAGTTTATGAGCAGCGGAAAGTAAAGCATGCAACTTGTAAGAATGTAAAGGGAAGGGTTTGGAGGATTCAAACACAATTGGAGACACGGATGTTTTTGGCGTGGTTCCGATAGGTGGTGCTATCGTACATCCACGTTGATGGAGACTTTAACCCACGAAGGGTAACGGTTGCGCGAGTCCACGGAGGGCTCCACCCACGAAGGGTCCATGAAGAAGCAACCTTGTCTATCCCACCATGGCCATCGCCCACGAAGTACTTGCCTCACTAGCGGTAGATCTTCACGAAGTAGGCGATCTCCTTGCCCTTACAAACTCCTTGGTTCAACTCCACAATCTTGTCGGAGGCTCCAAAGTGACACCTAGCCAATCTAGGAGAAACCACTCTCCAATAAGTAACAAATGGTGTTTTGATGATGAACTCCTTGCTCTTGTGCTTCAAATGATAGTCTCCCCAACACTCAACTCTCTCTCATAGGTTTTGGATCTGGTGGAAAGAAGATTTGAGTGGAAAGCAAGTTGGGGAAGGCAAGAGATCAAGATTCATATGGTAGGAATGGAATATCTTGGTCTCAACACATGAGTAGGTAGTTCTCCCTCAGAAAATGTATGCTGGAAGTGTAGGTTTAGTCTGATGGCTCTCTCCACGAATGAAGAGGAGGTGGAGGGGTATATATACCCTCCACACAAAATCTAACTGTTACACACAATTTACCAAACTCGGTGGGACCGAATCGTTAAACTCAGTCAGACCGATTTAGCAAATAATGTGACCATTAGGGTTTTCGGTGGGACTGACTTGCATCTCGGTGAGACCGATTTGGTTAGGGTTAGGGCATAACTTAATCTCGGTAAGACCGATTACACAAACTCGGTGAGACCGATTTGGTAATAAGCTTTCCAGAGAGTTGGTCAGGCAAACTCGGTGGGACCGATTACTCAAACTCGGTGAGACCGATTTTGGTAATAAGTTTTCCAGAGAGTTTGCATTGTAATCTCGGTAGTACCAATTTCTCAAACTCGGTGAGACCGATTTTCATAATGGACATACACAGAGAGATTACAATCCCATCTCGGTGAGACCGAGATCCCTATCGGTAAGATCGATTTGCTTAGGGTTTGTGGCAGTGGCTATGACTTTTGGAATCGGTGGCGCCGGATAGGAAGAATCGGTGTGACCGATTTTGGCTTTGGGTTTAGGTCATTTGTGGATGTGGCAAAGTGGTTGAGGGTTTTGGAGCATATCACTAAGCACATGAAGCAAGAGGCTCTAAGCAACACCTCATCCCTCCTTGATAGTATTGGCTTTTCCTATAGACTCAATGTGATCTTGGACCACTAAAATGTAAAATGTAGAGTCTTGAGCTTGAAGCTTGAGCCAATCCTTTGTCCTTAGCATCTTGAAGGAGTTCCCATGTCCTTTAGTTCGTGCCACTCCATTGTTGAACTTATCTGAAACATGCTAGATAAAAGTGTTTGTCCAACAAGAGATATGTTGACATTAATTACCAAAACCACCTAGGGAGCACTTGTGCTTTCAATCTCCCCCTTTTTGGTAATTGATGACATACATCAAAGCTTTAGATAAGGATATAAAGAATAGCAAGAAAAGCTTTGGAAAGACATGTAACAAACATAGGCTCCCCCTACATGTATGCAATCATGTGAATAAGGAATGTAGAAGCATGTGAGAGCATAAACATGATAGAGCAGGCAATGTGTTACATGTATCTTGGCCATATGCATCAGAGCAAAGAATGTTGAAGAAAATACCTTCATGCTCATGAGTCCTTCTTGCAAACAATATGTGCATCAGCAAGAATTCCTCATACACATGATTGTGATGCATATACTTACCTTGTAGTCTTGAGTTGTCTTAGGATGAAATGAACCTGTGTAAACAAGGTTAGATAACACAGATACATCTACTGGCCAGAGCAAACAGAAGAAACCACAAGAATACCAAGACTGGGATGACATGTAGAGAGTGAATACTAAGTACCACATTGAATTAGACATGTCCCCAAGAGTAAAGATATGCAATGAATTTAAATGATCTCTTTCCCTTAGATGTCTTGCTCCCCCTGAATCCAACATGGGATACTGGGAGAAGATAGGGAACAGAAAATCAGAGCTGAAAGAAAACAGAGCTGAAAGATATGAATGACGATCAGAGCTGATGCATGCTAATGCAAATAGGCACAACAGAACATATGAACATGTCTCTCCCCTCAAGAAGACATGTGGACATCTCTCCTCTTGAACACCAAGCATCTGGGATCCTTGAAAAATACTTTCTACTTAAGTATCCTCTCCCCTGGAGATCTCTCTCTCCTTTTGAGGGTCTCTGCCCTTAGAAGGTCTCTCTCTCTCCCTTGAGAAGGAAGGTGATAAGTTTTGATGCTCTCTCTCTCCCCCAAATGATAAGCTTTGATGTTCTCTCTCTCCCCCTTTGACATCAATTTCCAAGAAAGGTCTTCTGGAATCTGTCGAATGGGTTTGGTCCTTGAGACACAGAACAAAGCAATGATATAAATGTGATGCTTGTAGAGGACAAGATTCATTGAGTGGAGCTGGATCAGAAGAAACACAGAATTATGTGGCAACTAGTTTTTTCTGTTGTGAAATCGGTGGCACCGGGTGGTATGTTTCGGTCCTACCGAAGGGATTCGGTTGGGCCGAAAATAACTAATCGGTGAAACCGAGTTCATCGCAGAGAAAATACTTGTGACCCCAGCTCACTAGACTAGTAAGATCTCACAAAGATTTGCAAGGAATTTACTGAAGGATGTGCAATGAATTGGAATGCAGAAAATGCAGAGCAAATAGAAAGAAATCTAGATGATGTTTTTTTTTGATTGGAAAGGGGAAACGAATATGCATGAGACAAATGCAAAAGCACAGAAAAGAACACAAGAGAACTTAATCTAGAGATGGTCGGCGACAAAGTCACCTATGTTAGAGTTATTGACTTAGGAGTCAAGTGAGATCACTTGATCATAGGTCATACTCATCGTTTAAGCTCAAAATGGGGTTGCCATTTTTCGTTTAAGCATCTTGATGTATTCACATCTTGTCGAGTTGCTTTAGCTCATGACTTGGAGTAAAGCTTTTCTTAGATGGAACAACATACCTTGGTTGGTGGTGTAGTCCATGTAGTTGAACTTGTGTGGGTTGCTCAAGATTGATGTAGCTTACCAAGAGTTTGGAGCATCACTTGGAATTTTAGTCCATCTTCCTACATGGGTTAGTTCTTGCAAGGAAGAGCACTTGTGTATCCAAAAATGACAATCGTGAAGCTCAACATAGAATTTGTCAAAGGATATGTTTAAGAGGTTTCATGTTTCCTTGTCTTCATCCACCATGATGTAGAGACTTGGTGATGTAGAGATTGCTCAAGATATGAGTGGATTACAATCTCATGAAATTTGATTCCACCAAGTACCTACATGGGTTAGATGACATGCAAGATACAAATATATCCAAGACATAAGATTTTCATCATAAGAGAAATATCAAGAATTAGTCATAAGCTCATGTCTTGCATGTATCTAATGGAGTTTCTACTCCAAGTTTGAAGCATCAATGATGTTCAATTCTCCTCTTAACCTGCAAAACACTTTCTCACCAAGAGGTTTAGTGAATATATCCGCTAATTTCTTTTCGGTGCGAACATGCTTAAGATCAATGTCACCCTTAACAACATGATCTCGAATGAAATGATGACAAACTTCAATATGCTTAGTTCAAAAATGTTGCACAGGTATGACCAATTTTAATAGCACTTTCATTGTCACAATGCAACGGAACATGTCTCACATATATCCCATAATCTTTAAGAGTTTGGGTCATCCAAAGTAATTGAGCACAACATGAACCAACGGCAATATATTCAGCTTCGGCAGTGGACAAGGATACCGAGTTTTGTTCCTTGGAGGACCAAGACACAGGAGATCTACCAAGAAATTGACAAGTACCCAAAGTGGACTTTCTATCAACCTTGTCTCCAGCATAGTCCGAGTCGGAATACCCAACAAGATTGAAAGAGGCCCTCTTAGGATACCAAATGCCAAAGTTTGGTGTATGGATTAAGTATCTCACTATCCTTTTCACGGCCTTAAGATGACATTCCTTAGGAGCAGCCTTATATCGTGCACACATGCATACACTTAACATGATATCGGGACGTGAAGCACATAGATACAACAATGAACCGATCATAGAGCGATAAACCTTTTGATCAACCGGTTCACCGTCTTTGGTCAAGTCATTATGTCCACTAGTAGGCATGGGTGTAGACATACCTTTGCATTCTTGCATATTGAACTTCTTGAATAAGTCCTTGGTGTACTTTGTTTGAGAAACAAAGGTACCATCCTTAGTTTGCTTGATTTGCAACCCAAGAAAGAATTTGAGTTCACTCATCATAGACATCTCAAACTTCTGCGACATTAGCTTCCCAAACTTTTCACTAAAATGAGGGTTAGTTGAACCAAATATAATATCATCAACGTAGATTTGGCACACAAATAGTTCTCCATTAACCCTTTTAGTAAAAAGAGTAGAATCAATTTTCCCAATTTCAAAGCCTTTTTCAATAAGGAACTTGGTCAAGCATTTATACCATGCTCTAGGAGCTTGTTAAAGACCATAAAGAGCTTTGTGAAGTTTGTAAACATGATTGGGTTTCTTAGGATTGACAAAGCCGGGAGGTTGTTTAACATAAACTTCCTCCCCTATTTCACAATTTAGAAAAGCACTTTTAATGTCCATTTGGTACAAGGTGATATCAAGATGATTAGCATAGGCAAGTAAGATGCGAATGGACTCAAGTCTAGCAACGGGGGCGTAAGTCTCACCATAGTCCATACCTTCAACTTGTGTGTAGCCTTGGGCGACGAGATGTGCTTTGTTGCGAACTACTTGTCCATCTTCATCTTGCTTGTTGCGAAACACCCATTTGGTACTGATGACGTTGTGGTTGTTGTCGGGCTTCTCAACCAATGTCCAAACTTGGTTCCTCTCAAAGTTATGTAGCTCTTCATGCATAGCATTTATCCAATCCGGATCTTCCAATGCTTCTTCAACCTTCATAGGTTCAATGCTAGAGATGAAAGAATAGTTTTCACAAAAGTTAGCTAAACGAGTTTTAGAGCGAGTGATTCTCCCAGTTTGAATGTCATTGTAGATTTGCTTGACGGGATGATCTTTAGCAACTCTTGCTTGAACTCGTGAGAGGTTTTGCTTGGGTCTTCGTTGAACATCTTCTTCATCTTGTTGTTCTTCTTCTTGGCCTTCTTCATTGTTGGCATTGTCGTTCTCTTGTCGTGGTGGAGAAGGAGGTTGTTGACATTCATCTTGATGCACTTCCTCGTTCCCTTCATCTTGGTGTGTCCCGCTTGTGGATGCTTCCGTATCAACTCTTGGTTCACCTTGTTGTGAAGTTGAAGCTTCCACTTGGACGGATGAGGTACTCTCCTTCACCTCCGTTGGACGAACTTTGCCAATAGCCAAGTCTTGAACTGCTTCCGAAGGATCTTTGTCTCATACATCAATTGGCAATTGCTCTACTTGCGAGCCGTTAGATTCATCAAACTTCACATCTACCATCTCTTCAACCTTTCGGGTGAAATTGTTGTAGACACGGTAAGTGTGAGAGTTTGACCCATAACCTAGTAGGAAACCTTCATGAGATTTAGGAGCAAATTTAGAGCGACGATGCTTATCAAGAATGTAGCACTTTGAGCCGAATACTTGAAAGTATCCAACTTGGGGTTTGTTATCGGTGAGGACCTCGTATACCGTCTTGCCGAGTAGCTTGTGAAGATACAAGAAATTTGTTGCATGACAAGCTGTCTGAACCGCTTCTGCCCGAAAGTGCTTCGGCGTCTTGTACTCATCAAGCATCGTTCTCGCCATTTCAATGAGTGTCTGGTTCTTCCTCTCAACAACTCCGTTTTGTTGTGGTGTGTACGTAGCCGAGAACTCGTGTGAAATCCCTTGTTCGTCAAGAAAGGTGTCCACATTTGCGTTCTTGAACTCCTTTCCGTTGTCGCTGTGAACCTTCTTGATCTTCACTTCCAATTGATTTTGGGCCTTCCTTGCGAAGTTTTTGAAGATCTTTTGGACCTGCGATTTATCATCGAGAAAGAACACCCACGTAAGTCTTGAAAAATCATCAACTATAACTAGACCAAAAGAATTTCCACCGAGACTCTTGTAATAGTTGGGACCAAAAAGATCCATGTGAAGTAGCTCGAGTGGCCTCCTGGGATGCCTTCCTCCAACCTGTTTACCTGCTTCACAAGCGCTGCAAAGTCTACCCTTATCAAATATGACATCGTTAACTCCAAGGATATGATTTCCTTTAATAAGCTGGTCAAGGTTTCGCATACCAACATGACCTAATCGTCTATGCCACAACCAACCTTTTGAGGATTTAGCAATGAAGCAAGTTTTAGGTTGAGCCTTTTTAGTGAAATCAACAATGTATAGATCACCTCTACGCTTTGCCAGTAAAGACCATTTATGATTATCTTGACGAAACACTTGGCAATCTACTTCAGTAAATAGAACATTGAAACCAAAATCAGCAAGTCTAGATACTGAAAGTAAGTTGTAACCAAGAGATTCAACGAGCATGACATTTTGTATGGAGCTATCATGTGATATTGCCACCTTACCAAGGCCAACCACCTTACCCTTTGAGTTGTCACCGAAGGTGACATACTTTCGAGAACTATCATTATCAGCAAGCTCACGGAACATGTCTTTATCTCCGGTCATGTGATCGGTACATCCACTATCAAGAACCCATTCCTTTCCTCCTGACATGTATCCCCGAAGATTTGCCATAAGACCAAAATGTATCATTGCATCATCAAGATCGAAGTCACTATCATCATCCTCATCATAGTATCCATGTTCAACATCGTCATGTGGTGGATCAAGTCCTAGAGAGTGTGATTCATTAGAATGAGTTTGATAGTCTTGCTTATGAATTTTTATAGCTTCGGAAATAATGTCACCAATAATACCAACTTTTCCTTTGGCACGCATAAGGTTTGTAAGCTCAAATAGACGATCACCAAACATAGGATCACTAGTATTCATCTTACTCAAGGCAATAGACTTATGGAGAATCTCATCAAGATTTTTCAAGGAATAATCTGGAAATCGTTCCTCAAGAAATTTCCATATGGTGTAGGAACACTTAAAAGTAGGCAAACATCCAAGCAAGTTTCTAGGCAATCCTCTAATGATAAGATCGACAGTTCTAAGATTCCTAATCATGTCAATTGACTCATCATGGGTAGGATGCATAGGATCAATATACGGTGCACAAGGGCTAGCAATGTACTTGTTAAAATTATATTGATTGAAAATAACAAGCATCTCATTTTTCCACTCATGAAAAAACTCCCCATCAAGAATAGGCACTCTATGTCTAATACTCCCAATAGTAGACTCATCCATCTTCCTCCAATGGTGATTAAACCAAAGCAATGGAGAGCAATGCTCTGATACCACTTGTAGGACCTTGAGAAGAGGTGTCTAGAGGGGGGTGATTAGACACTAAGTTACCAAAGTTGCAGTTTTTAAGTTTTCTTAAGTTTAAGTGGAGTTTAGGCACAAGTTTAACAATCACAACACATATCAAGCAAGCATGCAAGAGTTTATGAGCAACGGAAAGTAAAGCATGCAACTTGCAAGAATGTAAAGGGAAGGGTTTGGAGGATTCAAACGCAATTGGAGACACGGATGTTTTTGGCATGGTTCCGATAGGTGGTGCTATTGTACATCACGTTGATGGAGACTTCAACACACGAAGGGTAGCAGTTCTTGTGAGTCCACGGAGGGCTCCACCCACGAAGGGTCCACGAAGAAGCAACCTTGTCTATCCCACCATGGTCATCGCCCACGAAGGACTTGCCTCACTAGCGGTAGATCTTCACGAAGTAGGCGATCTCCTTGCCCTTACAAACTCCTTGGTTCAACTCCACAATCTTGTCGAAGGCTCCCAAGTGACACCTAGCCAATCTAGGAGACACCACTCTCCAAGAAGTAACAAATGGTGCGTTGATGGTGAACTCCTTGCTCTTGTGCTTCAAATGATAGTCTCCCCAACACTCAACTCTCTCTCATAGGTTTTGGATCTGGTGGAAAGAATATTTGAGTGGAACGCAACTTGGGGAAGGCTAGAGATCAAGATTCATATGGTAGGAATGGAATATCCTGGTCTCAACACATGAGTAGGTAGTTCTCTCTCAGAAAATGTATGCTGGAAGTGTAGGTTTAGTCTGATGGCTCTCTCAACGAATGAAGAGGAGGTGGAGGGGTATATATAGCCTCCACACAAAATCTAACCGTTACACACAATCTACCAAACTTGGTGGGACCGAATCGTTAAACTCGGTCAGACCGATTTAGCAAATAATTTGACCGTTAGGGTTTTCGGTGCGATTGACTTGCATCTCGGTGAGACCGATTTGGTTAGGGTTAGGGCATAACGTAATCTCGGTAAAACGGATTACACAAACTCGGTGAGACCGATTTGGTAATAAGCTTTCCAGAGAGTTGGTCAGGCAAACTCGGTGGGACCGATTACTCAAACTCGGTGAGACCGATTTTGGTAATAAGTTTTCCAGAGAGTTTGCATTGTAATCTCGGTAGTACCGATTGCTCAAACTCGGTGAGACCAATTTTGATAATTTACATACACAGAGAGATTACAATCCCATCTCGGTGAGACCGAGATCCCTATCGGTAAGACCGATTTGCTTAGGGTTTGTGGCAGTGGCTCTGACTTTTGGATTCGGTGGCGCCGGATAGGAAGAATCGGTGTGACCGATTTTGGCTTTGGGTTTAGGTAATTTGTGGATGTGGGAAAGTGGTTGAGGGTTTTGGAGCATATCACTAAGCACATGAAGCAAGAGGCTCGTTAAGCAACACCTCATCCCTCCTTGATAGTATTGGCTTTTCCTATAGACTCAATGTGATCTTGGACCACTAAAATGTAAAATGAAGAGTCTTGAGCTTGAAGCTTGAGCCAGTCCTTGTCCTTAGCATCTTGAAGGAGTTCCCACGTCCTTTAGTTCATGCCACTCCATTTTTGAACTTATCTGAAACATGCTAGATAAAAGTGTTAGTCCAACAAGAGATATGTTGACATTAATTACCAAAACCACCTAGGGAGCACTTGTGCTTTCAACATCCCATCTAGGGCTGCCGCCCCCTAGGGGTGGGAACACTAGAGGGGGTGCACCCTCCTCCCCTCCTGCTATATATAGTGGGGGTTTGGGGTCTGCCAAAGACACAAGTCTCTCTTTGTCTCTCGGCGCAGCCCTACCTCTCCACATCCTCGTCCTTCGTAGTGCCTGGGGAATCCCTGCTGGAAACCATGCTGCTCCACCACCACCACGCTGTCGTGCTGCTGCTGGAGTTGTCTTCCCCAGCCTCTCCCTCCTCCTTGCTGGATCAAGGAGCGGGAGACGTCACTAGGTTGCACGTGTGTTGAACGCAGAGGTGCCATTGTTCGGCGCTTAGATCAGAATCAACCGCTATCTGAATCGCTACGAGTATGACTCCTTCATCCGCGTTCTTGTAACGCTTCCACATTGCGATCTTCAAGGGTATGAATATGCACTCCACTCTCTCTCGTTTCTAGTCTCTCCATACATTGATCTTGGTGATGCGTAGAATTTTTTTGAATTTCTGCTACGTTCCCCAACAGCAACGTCATGGCCCACATGTAGCGCATGTGGTTGTCGATGACGAGCATGAGGTAGCGCTTGCCGCTGGAGGTGGCTGGAGTGATTGGTCCACAGAGATCGGGATGCACAAGCTCAAGCGGCCCCGCCGCGCGGTAGCTCACCTGTGAGGGAAACGACGCACACCGTTGCTTCCCCACCGAGCACGCACCAGTGGCATCCCGCACACCATGTCCGCGCACCCCATGCGCCGGAGAGCGTAAAAGTGCATGCCACTTCAACACCTTGTTGTTGTTGTGTGTAGCCAGGCAGATAGAGTGTGAGATATCCAAGCATACAACGTACAACCATCTGTCGTTTCGGCGTACCTGAGCTAGCTCATGCAGAGTAAATAGCATAAAACTACTACTTTACAGGCCAGGGTTACAAAAAACTACCGGTTTTTAATTTTTCTCATATAACTACCAAACGAGGGGTCGGCTGTTTCAAAAAACCCAAAACGCTGAGTGCTTATCAGTTGATCGTGATTATGATAGGTGGGACCAGCACATAAGAGAACCGTTTGTTTGACCGTTTACTTTGACCGTTAACTTGCATGTGGGTCCCAAATGTAAGTTTTGTAAAAAGCAATCAGGTCCTTATAAGTTTTCTAGAAAAGCAATCAGGTCCCTGTGAGTTTTCTGAAAAAGCAATCGGGTCCCTGCGGTAGCCGGAGCTCGATCCCGCTCGACAGGGCAGCGTTGCTTCCTCCGGCCGGCAAGCCGCGCCCACAGCGGCAGAATCCACGCCATGCACCACCTGAGGCCGGCGAGCCGCACCCGCAAAGGCCGCCGTGCCGGGCATCACCTGCAGCGGCGAGCCGCGACCGCCATGACGTGCCTCACCCGCGCCGCCGCCACGCCATGACTCGCGGCTCCCGTGCCTCTCCTGCGGCCGCCGACACGCCATGACTCACGGACGAGGCCGGCCTCGCAACCACCAGGAGCTCCGGCTCGGTGGGAAGGGTCGCCGGCTCGAGGGGGATGGGGGAGGGTCGCCGGCTCGTGGGGAGGGAGGGAGGTCACCGGCTGGGAGGGAGGGTCGCCCGGCTCTGGAGCGGAGGGAGGTCGCCGGCTCGGGAGGGGAGATGGGGAGATGGCCGGGACGGGACTGGGAGACACAGGGGGAGGGAAGAGAAGAGATGGAGAGGAAGAAGAAAGGGAAGAGGAATAGAAAACTTACATGTGGGCCCCACATGTAAGTTAACGGTCAAACTAAGGTCAAACTAACGGTGTGTTTAAATGCGGCCCCAATCTGTCATACTCGGTATCAACTGATAAAGACTCGATGATTTGGGTTTTCTGAAACATCCGACCACCAGTTTGGTAGTTATATGAGAAAAATTAAAAACCGGTAGTTTTTCGGAACCCTAGCCTGTAAAGTAGTAGCGTTATGCTATTTACTCGCTCATGCAGGATGATTGTATAGGGTCAGGATGACGCGACCATGTATCTTGGTGGTCCAGCTGTGCCCATCCAGCTGTTCGAGGCTGATGATGCTTGTCTTGGGAGGTGGGATGAAGTGGACGTCGGTGAGCGCACGTTGGTCACCGTTGCGCATAGTGAACGTAACCGTGTCGCGCCCGTCGATGTCCATGCTCCAGCTCTGAGAACGCCGCACGGTCTCTTGTCATGTAGTTGGACGTGTCGTTGTCCAAGAAGCACCGACTGTCGCATGGCACCCCCTCCGCGCCAAGGTTAACCTCTGGCCGCTCCTCATTGAGAAGGACATGCACGCCCTCACCTTGTGGCGGGCTTGTGGGGACCACCGCCATCAAGACCGTCGGGTCCTCATCTTGCCCGTCGGTGGCATGGCCGCCTTGTTCGGCGAGGTCTTCCTCCTCGCGTAGGCGCGTCTTGCATCAATCCACGAGCCCAATGCCCATACTTCTTGTAGTGAGCACCACAGGGTTGTGGGCTTGGCCCGACTGCCGGAGCTATGTTCACCGCCGCGCCCCGACACCGAGCCGTTACCTCCAGATCCGTCGTTCTCATGGCACTACAGGCGCCGTGCCACTCCTCCACCGTCATGAGGAGCCAGTCGCTGCCTGCGTTGATGGAGTCCAGGTCGTAGCGCTCCTCCACCGCCTTGAGCCACCCAACGAGCTCCTCCATCGAGATTGTGTCGAGGTCGACAAAATTCTCAATAGAGAGCGCAATCTGGGAGTACTGCTGAGGGACGACGAAGAGGAACTTGTGCACGAATTTCTTATCCGGGATTGTCTCACCGAGGAGAGTCAGTTGATTCACCATACCCGTCAGTCGCGTGGCGAAGTCGTCGATGCACTTGCCATTGTTGAATGCCACGGCGGTGTACTGGTTGATGAGGATTGCAGCCTTGGCCTCCCGTACGCGAGCCACGCCGAGGCGCATCGTCTTGAGGGAATCCCATGCCTCCTTTTCCATGCCCTTGGCCCCGAGGATCGCCATCATCTCGGGTGGCACCCAGTGCAGGATCGCCTCTATGGCGAGCCTGTCGTCGATGCGAACAACTGTGCCGGTCTTGAATGCCTACCATAGGTGCCGACCCCTCAAGCGTCACCCGCACCATGAGGGCCCAATCCCCATAGTTGCTATGGGTGGGCATCGACCATGGTGCTCCGCCCTTGTGCACTACCCGAGTCTGCACCACCTGCCCCAGTGCCTCATCAGTAGTGGTGAGCCGCGCTTGCGGTGTGCTACCCGAGGGCGGAGGCCACTTCACCTTGCCGTCATCGTCTGCCATCTCCCAAGTTTGCTCTGATGCCAATTGTTATCACCGAGCTCGGAGCTCTGTTCATGGCGAAGTGCAGGTGAGAGGCCGAATGTTTGTACAACACAACTTTTGCTACTTTTCTCTTCCTCTTTTATTCACTTGATCAAAGGGAAAGCCGGGTCGAGGCAACTCCCTCTACTAGATCGTGCCATCCCACGATCGTGAGCATGCCCTCGCCGATAGCTACGGCCTCGGGATCGCACAAGCTGCATCCTCAGGTGTTGTCTAACAGAAAAACGAGAAACCTGCTAACTAAAAAATAATGAAGATGACGCTCCCGCTGCAGCTCTAACTAAACTAACAAACTAAACAACTCTAGTGGTTCTGTCACACTAGATTATTAGCTAACAATGGCTCACAGTAACATATGAATCACCACATCGTGCAATTTCGATACAACTGGTTCTGTTCGCACACGAACACGTCACCATGTACCTCCAACGCCAAGGGTGATGCACCTCAGCTCACGTCGAAGGAGACCCGTCCGGAAGCGCGGTACACAAGCAATCCGGCGGGCGCTTTTGAGCATCTGAAACCCCACACGCCCGGGAGGGACCCCGTCAGGGCGAGCGGCGGCTATGGGCTGCCCTAGGTCGACCTGATCGCCCCTAGGGCCTAGAGGTTCGCCACCCTGCAACAAGAAGAACAGACGAAGAACGAGAAAGAAGAAGAACAAGGGAGAGGATAAACGTAAAGGTAAAAAGTGGTAGATGATTTGATTGATTGTGTGTTGTTCAATCGGCCGTCACCTCTTATCTATATAAGAGGCGGATGGACTTCCCGTACAATAAAATGACTTGCCTAGCCATCCAAATCATCAAAACCTAATAAAACACGGACAATTCACGACCCCCGGCCCGGATGTCCGGCTCAAGGCCCGGATGATCCGGCCTAGCCCAGTTTTCTGACAACAGCTTACTGTTTTGGCACTAGAATCCACATACGACTTCGGATTTGGACGTTTTATATATCAAAACCAACCATCTCGACGAGACGCACAACTTTTATGTAGAAAACTTTTTGATCTGAGGCCATCTTAAAGGTGTTTCGGGCCGTTTTCTAAAGTCTGCAGTAGAAAAACTTGTCCGGACGTCCGGATGATTGCCCGGATTGTCTGGCCTTTACCCGGATCATCCGGGACTTCACCCAGATCATCTGGTTCAGCCTTACCTACGTTGACGAGACTAAGCATCGTCTATTGATATAAATACAATACACAATGATTAACATAGTAGCCGGATGCTTGCTGTGCCAACTCTTTTGAATTGTCATGCCTAGAAATATGAACAGTTTTAAAGCAACCCAAGATAAATTTTGCATCTAGGCATACCTCCAGATAAACTACAAGTGATTCGTCAAAACATTCATAACCCTTGAATATTTGTTGCACTACTCATAACGAATCACTGAAAGCCTCAATATGTATAGCACCTATGGCAACCAAAAGCTCCAAACCGAATAAAATTTGATATTCAGCTTTTATTATTGTGCAAAAATATTTTAAGTGGTATGAAGCTTGTTTTGATCTCCTGTTGAACTAAGGACGATGTTAGGATACTACACCGGCCATGCATTGACATAATCTTAGGACGATAGATAAATATCGGACATTACCATGTAAACTTTATTCAAAGCACATATAGCCGAAATAAACAAATGAAATGACAAATCAAGTATTTCGGCCCTTTGGATCAGCAACAAACTTGTAGCTAATCAAACGTATAGTGATTTGGTAATAACCTTTCATGATGTAAGAAATTATATTGCATCCATGGATTAAAATAAGCCCATTGAGGGTTACCAATCATACCTGACGATGAATTCCATGGCATAAACGTTAATGGCATAGTTGAAGAGTATGGATAATGCGTAGACCGAAGATGCTGAAACCTTCGGCTTGGTCCTTCATAGTTTTCACTATTTTCCTTCTTCACCTTTGTCGCACTCCTTGTAATGGAAACTTGCACATAATTCTTATTTTGAGTACTTCCTTTGGGAACCCATGCCATGTTCTTTTCTTCAAGTTCTTGTGCACTAAGCTTTGTAACTGCTTCTTTTGCCAATACGATAAGCCGAGTGAGCACCTCGACTGTGATTTTGTTTCAACCAATGGCAACTCTTTTTGGGCCTTGTGCACCCTCAACTTCTTTTCTTCAGATTTGGCACTCTGATTTTTATCAACTGATTGCTTCACTTCTTTGCCTTTTGTAGCCAATGTCAACACTTTAATTGGCTCTTTGTTATTTGAGATCAAATCTGAAGCAGCACACTTACGACCATCTCTTTTCACGCGATAAATTTGCTTTACCACCTCTTTCTTCTTCCTTGAGCTCTGGACCGATTCCTTCTAATTGAAACGGTCTTTGACGCGTGATTGTTCAAATGTTGACCTCCTTGGAGCTGCATAGTATTGGTGAGATGGTCCAGAATAAGATGGAGAATGTGCCCTTGTATCATACCTGTCCCATGATGAATATGTATCTATATGAGCATAGGGAGGCATCCACGGCATCGGCATTGGCGGCCCAAAATAAGGATATGAATATGTTGCATTAAAATTATAACTTTGCCAATACTAATCCTCATATTTGCGCCTTGGGGGTGATCTTGGTTTCTTTGCATGATTTGGCCGATAAGAATTATTCTCTTCACTCTTCTTTTGATATTTATCCAATAGTTCAGTGAAGGTGATTTTTGATCTCTTACACTTGCGCTTATTTCGGCCTTTCTTTCCTTTGGTTGTGCTTGCACCAATCATTGGATTTGCTTGTTGCCCCCCAGTCCTTGGCGTTTCCATTGTAGCTTCGATGGAATTCTCGCCCTCAAAATTATGTTCATTATGCTCCTCAACAACTTCTTTACTTGAAAGCTTGACCCCATCACCTGCAGTTTTTACCTCCTCTTTAAATGGATCGGCTTGAAGCAGCCGATGCAAAAACTTTCTGCCATCGAGACCAATCGGAATAGACTGGTCATCTCTTGGTGTCTCAACAAATTTCAATCGTCCTTTATCAATGGCCAATTTAACTATTTGACGAAACATATTGCAATCCTCAAAATTATGTTCGAACGAATGATGCAACCTACAGTACATTCGTCCTTGAATTGATGGCTTGACATAGTGATCAAGAATTCTTATGTAATTATTTTTCAGCAATAAATCAAATATTTGGTCACACATGCTTGAATTGAAGGTAAACCTCTTGCTTTCTAGCCGATCTTGCTGTGTGAACGGCTTTGAAGATAAGCAAACGAATAGTTCAGATTTGGAATCTTCCCATTCGGCTATACATTGTGTTTTCACTCTATCTCCGGTGTCTTTGGATAAGATATTATATTAGCATCGGATTTCTTAAAAGAAATTAACCTTGGCTTTAAACTTCTGATATGAAAATATTTAGAACACACATGTCTCAATTGAGACAAAGTGCAAGCCATGTAAGAAATAAGCAAAGCTACCCAACTAGATATGAACTTTAGATAAAGAAATGGGGAAAGCTTTGGCCACAACAATAAGTCATTATCGGTCTTTATAAATGGTGCAATGGGTTGACCGATATGTTCCGTAACAATTTAATTGCTAACAAGTAAATTACCCTTCTTTACTGGTCTTTCAAAATTACTCGTGAGGATTTTTCTAATAGATGCATCAACAATAAAGTTCAGACCAAATATGAAAATAGGTAAATTACTTGCTAAACATACCTCTTGAAATATGTTGGGAGAGCATGATGGTGGTGTGACTTGAACAATATCTTGCTTCGCCTTTGGATGGCTCCCCAACGCCTCTTTATCATCTTTTTCTTGATTCTGTGCATCATTACCTTGAAGATCCTTCGGCTACTTGTTCTTGTCCTTGACGCTTGTCAATTTCTATGGCACAGAACACATAGGGCAGGAAGTAGGTTCCATTGACCTCGGAAAAATCAAGTATGGCTGTTTTGATATGCTTTCCATGCCCTTTCTCAATAATGCTTGCCTCTTGGGATTTGATGGACTCAGAATATATACTACTTGATTCGGCTTTTCTAATAACCAAATTTTCTTTGTTACCTAAATCAATAACTTTATCTTTTTGAATTTGCAAGGCTTCTCGCTCTCGTCTAATTTTAGCCCACATCTCAGCTTGGCGAGCTTTAAACTTTTTCATCTCATTTCCATCCACTCATCATGAGATTTCCCCCCAATACTTTGAGACTCTTTCGGCAATGAGGTGCCGAAACTTTGCAATTTTTTAGGTGGTACACTGGATGGTACAACACTGGGGGGCTGCATCATTTGCACAACTCTAGCTTTTACAACAGCAAAATCATGAGGCTTCCAGCCTTCTATTAGTTCCTGGCGAATAGAGTTGCACAAACCCCAAGAGAATGTAAGTTTGTTCTCAATTATCCAGTCTGGATATGGTTTCCCCGCAATGCTTTTAGACTCTTTCGGCAATGAGATGTTGCCGAAATTCTGTAATTGTGTAGGGGGCATGATATGCCACGGTAGTAGGTGAAGGCGTTTGTGCTCCTGCAGAAGTTTCACTTATTCGGCCATGACCATGAAGGTGCGGAGCCGAATTATGGACATCAACAGTTGCGTATGGTGCCAAAAAATTAGTAGCGTTAGGCGTAGCATATGATGTTTGAGGGTAATTGGCCAAATAACTAGTAGTAACATGGCCAATTCCCCTATCCACCGGCACGTTTGGATTAGCGTACTGCAAGTTATTTGCCGATGAATAAAACTTGAAACACTTTGTTGCATAGCATTGGAAGTACCTACATAGGGTGTCTCAACTTGATTAACTGAACTCATCATGTTATTCATCGGCATATAAATTTGTGGGGTTGCCGATGCATGGGAGTTGGGATACATATGTTGCATGTTGCTAAAATTATATGAAGTAGAATCATGGAGATTTTGTTGCATCAACCCTTGCACATAATTAGATGCATGATTGATAAAGCTAGGGCTAGCCGATACATTATGCTCATTAGATGATCTAGCAACAACATATGCATTATTTGCATCTACGTATGTTAATTGGGTATTCATGTTACCTTTGTAGATTGCAAACGCTAGATGACGATCTCTTCGTAGCAAGAACGGGCCGGAGACCGTTCAAAGCTTTGTCCCCAGCGGAGTCGCCAAAAAGTGTGTTCACACACGAACACGTCACCGTGTACCTCCAACACCGAGGGTGATGCACCGCAGCTCACGTCGAAGGAGACCCGTCCGAGCGCGATGCATAAGCAATCCGCGGGCGCTTTGAGCACCGAAACCCCTGCGCCGGGAGGGACCCGTCGGTATGTAGCGGCGTCTATGGGCTGTCCTAGGTCGACCTGATCGCCCCTAGGGCCTCGAGGTTCGCCGCCCTGCAACAAGAAGAACGGATGAAGAACGAGAAAGAAGAAGAACAAGGGAGAGGATAAAAGTAAAGGAAAAAAGTGGTAGATGATTTGATCAATTGTGTGTTGTTCAATCGGCGGTCACCTCTTATCTATATAAGAGGCGGATGGACTTCCCGTACAAGAAAAATACTTGCCTACCCGTCCAAATCATCAAAACCTAATAAAACACGGACAATTCACGACCCCCGGCCCGGATGTCCGGCTCAAGGCCCGGATGATCCGGCCTAGCCCAGTTTTCTGACAGCAGCTTACTATTTTGGCTCTTGAATCCACATACGACCTCGGATTGGGACGTTTCTAATATCAAAATCAACCGTTTCAATGAGACGCCCAACTTTCATGTTGAACACTTTTTGATCTGAGGCCATGTTGAGGGTGTTTCTGGCCGTTTTCTAAAGTTTGCAGCAGAAAAACTTGTCCGGACGCCGGACGATTGCCCGGATTGTCTGGCCTTTACCCGGATAATCCGGGACTTGACCCAGATCATCCGGCTTCAGCGCCTACCTTCTGGAATCTTGGTGCTCCAGTTACCCGGATGATCCGAACCCCGGCCCGGATGATCCGGCCAACATTGCTCCAATTACCCGGATGATCCGAACCCCAGCCCGGATGATCTCGGATGGAGGCGATCTTTATATCAAAATAGTCCGTTTTGACGAGACAAAAAACTTTGCAGTTATAACTTTTTCCATCAGAGGCCATCTTAATTAGGTTCCATGCCATTCTCTAAGCTGGTGTCAACACGGTATCTCCGAAATTGGCATATCTTTTGCACACGACCTCCGTTTTAGACCATCTTCATATCTATCTTGATCTTCTCGAAGAGAGCCATCTCATGGTGACTTTCAACAATAAGTTTGAATTAATCTTGACATAGCTTCAAGCTACTCTTTATAACCGTGTCACTTTTGAGCGTCAACAGGTTCGTTGATCGATATCGTTTGTAAGGCAACTGAATCATTAGGGGGCAAACTGTAGCATGATGATGCCAATGAAGAGTAGAACACGGGTAAGGTCTATTTTGGTCATCCATTTCTAAAGATGCCATCATTCATTGCTTGCTCTTTTAGCCTCTTGTTTGCATATGATTTTTTTCTTGCAAAATATAAGTTCTCTTATTTGTGCGTAGGTGTAATGTTGATATTTTTTTTGGAATCATGAGCCCAAAGCTTATGTGGTCTGCAATTGAAATTTAATGGAAAGCTGCATAAATAAAATGCCTTTAGCACATGCACTCACAATGCTTAGAAGCTGTTTACCCTCAGGCTCAATGATTGCCTCAATGGTTGCTCCGAGTTTTTATTTTTTTGCCTCCATAATGAATTCCATGTGATATATATGTTCATTTTTTTATAAGGACGGAAACCCCCGGCCTCTGCATCGAGTGATGCATAGAAGCATCTTTATTGTATTACTCAACAAAGTCTTTCAAAATAAATACATAAATCAACCCAAAGCCACCTTCTAGGCATACACTATCGCCATACCTACAAAGTTGATGATGTGCCCTAACATAGCCCCATCGCACAACATGTAATCCAGCGGCTTGACCAAGCCACCCGCTTGAAAGTAGGGACCACCAACCGGTCTAGTAGACCCTCAGCGCGCACCGCATGCGTGCAATCTATAATCTGCCACTGTCATTTTCTGTCGTGTCATCTTGAGGAGTGATCAATGCAATGACCTTGCTAGGCTCTTCTATCGTTGACGCCCCCACGGCGCCAGACAACGCCATCCTCTTGCGCACGCCCACCATTACAAGTCCACCACCGAGACCCCACTATGCCACGACATCGAGACCCGCTGTCGTCGATGCTAAAGATGCAACACCGCGCCACCTTTTGCACACTCCATCTAGCACTTGCTCCGAGACGATGCACCCGGAGGGAGAACGACATCAAAGGCGTCGTCATCGTCTGATCCAACAGATCCAGATCTAGGGTTTCCCCCTAGATAACCTGAGCATTGTGACACAACCTGCGCTAATGACGTCAGATACACCGCCATCATCTGCCACTGCTGACTGGATCCAGGCGGAGCGTCCCATAAAGACATATTCCGTCGTCGTTAGTCCCTTTGACTGGAGCTAACTCCATAAATGATGCTCTCGAGAGGGAATATGACGTAGTAGCACAGTCATCGCTCGATACTGAGGAGATCTAGGGTTTCCCCAGGATTGCCAGCGTTATCGTGGACCCCAACTCCTCGCCCATGAAACACGCTGGTCACCCAAGACAAATCCATTTGAATCTGGACATGGACTAGCATGTACACATCCACCCCGTGTAACAGAACATGCCTTCCACGACGCTCCGACCACCACCAGACACCACCATGTCGCCGCCACCGGGAGTGAACCACCATGCAGCGGAGGCTAAATTCAGGGCGCACTCCCGATGGCCTGAGACCCCCGCACCACCCCTGCGCATGAGATGGAGGAGACCTGTCACCACCACCATCCACCGATTGGGCTTAGCTCGGTGGCTTCTTCTAGAGGCTACGACGGGAGGGGGGAAGGAGATGTGCAGCCTGGCGGCTGGAGCTGGGTTTCGCTCGAGAGGGTGGGAGACGTGCGGACTGAAAGGTCATATGAAATACATATACATATGCTGGAATTTTGTCCATTTTGGGCCTAGCCTAGTAGCAGTTTCAGAAATTCCTAAAAAATCCTAGAGGCCCACGCAACCCATTTGTGCAAGGCAAGAGGTGGAACTAAAGTTTAGTCCCACATTGCTAGTTTAGAGGGAGTTGGATCTCTTTATAAGGGAGGCTCCTTCCCCACTTGTATGAGCATGAGAACAAGAGGGACATCCACGTGCGCTCCTCCTCCTCCGCCCGCCTCACCACGCCACGCCATGCCTCGTCACGAAGCACCGCGGGTTGCGGGAATGAGCCGAGCCGATGTCTAAATTTTTGCCACGCACTATGGGTATACGAAAGGTCACTCGGGAGATGGAAAGTTTTTGCTGTAGTGGAGATTAAATGCGAACGCTGCACCCTTCAGCTGCTGTCTGTTCATTTCATCTCCCTCGGTCCCTTCAGCTCCCGGCGCTGCCCTCTCGCCTCCTTCTCTTGCGCCTATAAAAGGGAGGTCGCTCCTCTCAGCAAGATGCACCAGAACTACTTCTTCCTCTCGCCACAGGTTCCTGAGCACTGCGCAGCTGCTACGATCTTCTCCATCCCGACTTGCGGCGTGCACCGTAGGCCTTCGAAACAGCACTCTTTGAGTCCTGTACGGGAGAAGGGTGATAAGGTTTTTGGGGAGCGCTCTGCGCGACTACTGGCTGCTTCATCACGGATGATCCAGTCACCGGCGACTACTTCCTCGACGACGACTTCTTCCCCGACGTCCACGACCTCCTCGACGACATGGCAGGCGAGGACACCGACCCCAAGTCCAGCACTTCTGCTGTTGCTGTGCCGTACGTGTTCTTCTCCTTTCTGGTAGAAGTCCTGCTATAGTTCTTGGCTCTAGTTTCTGTCCTACGTATGTTAGGTTCTATGTCGTATAAGTAACTTCATCTAGTGACTGTTCTAGAAGTGTTTACCTGAAGTTCATATATGAAGACGATGTTTACCTTCTCTCTGTCAGATTGCATGACTTGCTTTATATTTGCTATTTTAGTCATGTTTTATCTACTATTTCTGTTAATAAAATCATTCGGTAAATTGCTCATATTTCCAACAATCCAAAAACCTTATTATAGGCAATTTACCTCGAATGGTTTTGCTGCTTCCATGAGACCTCCTATGTTTGAGGGTATCCACTATAAGAGGTGGCGTGTGAGAGCAGTCTTATGGTTTCAAACCATGAGATGCTATGACGCCACTCTTGGCAAACCTGAAGGAGAGCAAGATGCCCAATAGGCACAAGCTTTTCAGAAATTGGATACCTTGTTTAAGGCTGCTCTCTTGAGTGTTCTTGGTGAGAACATAGTTGATGCTTATGCGTCAATTGACAATGGAAAAGATATGTGGGGCCTTTTCGAGGCCATGTTTGGGGTCTCGGATGCGGCCTTGAGCTGTACATCATGGAGCAATTCTATGATTCGGGATGGTGAAGAGCGCTCCGTGGTTGAGCGGGCTCATGAGATCTGATCATTGTTGGGGAGCGTTGCAGAAAATTAAAATTTTCCTACGGCTTCACCAAGATGCATCTATGAGTTCATCTAAGCAGCGAGTAGCGGAGAGAGTTTGCATCTACATACCACTTGTAGATCGCGTGCGGAAGCTTGCAAGGTGATGATGGAGTCGTACTCGAGCGTGATTCAGATCACCGATGCCAAGTGCTGAGCGGACAGCACCTCCGCGTTCAACACACGTGCGGGACGGCGGCGTCTCCTCCTTCTTGATCCAGCAAGGGAAGGAGAGGTTGAGGAAGACAGCACCACCGGCAGCCGACGGCGTGATGATGGTGGTGAAGCGGCCTCTGACGAGGCCGCCGAGCTCTTACGGAGGAGGAGATGTGTTGGGAGGAGGGCTGCGCCTTGGGGTGGTACAGCAGCCCCCTCCCCCCTTTATATAGGCCCCCAAGGGGGTGGCGGCCCCGAGATCCAATCTCGAGGCGGCGCCAAGGGTGGAGTGCCCCCAAGCCGGTGGGCGCCCCCCCCCTAGGGTTTCAACCCTAGGCGCGGGGGTGGGCCTGAGGCGCACCAGCCCCTTGTGGGCTGGTTCCTTCCCCTATGGCCCATGGGGCCCTCCGGGATGGGTGGCCCCACCGGTGGACCCAGGACCCTTCCGGTGGTCCGTACTTCACTGAAACCCGAAACTTTCCCGATGGCGAAACACCACTTCCTATATATTATTCTTTACCTCCGGACCCTTCGGAACTCCTCGTGACGTCAGGGATCTCATCAGGGACTCGAACAACATTCGGTATTCACATACTAGACTTCCTTCTAACCCTAAGCGTCACCGAACCTTAAGTGTGTAGACCCTACGGGTCGGGAGACACGCAGAACATGACCGAGGCGGCTCTCGGGCAATAACCAACAGCGGGATCTGGATACCCATGTTGGCTCCCACATGCTCCTCGATGATTTCATCGGTTGAACCACGATGTCGAGGATTCTATCAAACCCTGTATGCAATTCCCTTTGTCAATCGGTATGTTACTTGCCCGAGACTTGATCGTCGGTATCCCAATACCTTGTTCAGTCTCGTTACCGGCAAGTCACTTTACTCGTACCGTAATGCATGATCCCGTGACCAACACCTTGGTTACATTGAGCTCATTATGATGATGCATTACCGAGTGGGCCCAGAGATACCTCTCCGTCATGCGGAGTGACAAATCGATCTCGATCCATGTCAACCCAATGACACTTTCGGAGATACGTAATGCACCTTTATAGTCACCCGATTCGTTGTGACGTTTGATACACCAAGGCACTCCTACGGTAACGGGAGTTACGATCTCATGGTCGAAGGAATAGATACTTGACATTGGCAAAGCTTCTAGCAAGCGAACTATCGATCTTTTATGCTATGCTTATGATTGGGTCTTGTCCATCACATCATTCTCCTAATGATGTGATCCCGTTATCAACGACATCCAATGTCCATAGTCGTGAAACCATGACTATCTATTGATCACAATGGGCTAGTCAACTAGAGGCTCACTAGGGACATATTGGGGTCTAAGTGTTCACGTGTATTACGATTTCCGGATAACACAGTTATAGCATGAACAAAGACAATTATCATGAACATTGAAATATAATAATACTTTTATTATTGCCTCTAGGGCATATTTCCAACAGTCTCCCACTTGCACTAGAGTCACTAATCTAGTTACATTGTGATGAATCGAACACCCATAGAGTTCGGTGTTGATCATGTTTTGCACTGAGAGAGGTTTAGTCAGCGGATCTGCGACATTCAGATCCGTGTGCACTTTGCAAATCTCTATGTCTCCATCTTGAACATTTTCACGGATGGAGTTGAAGCGGCGCTTGATGTGCTGGTCTTCTTGTGAAACCTGGGCTCCTTGGCAAGGGCAATAGCTCCGGTGTTGTCACGAGAAGAGTTTGATCGGCCCGACGCATTGGGTATGACTCCTATGTCGGTGATGAACTCCTTCACCCAAATTGCTTCATGCGCTGCCTCCGAGGCTGCCATGTACTCCGCTTCACATGTAGATCCCGCCACGACGCTTCGCTTGCAGCTGCACCAGCTTCTTGCTCCACCATTCAACATATACACGTATCCGGTTTGTGACTTAGAGTCATCGGATCTGAGTCGAAGCTAAGCGTCGGCGTAACCCTTCTGACGAGCTCTTCGTCTCCTCCATAAACGAAACATGTCCTTTGTCCTTTTCGGTGCCGGGATATTCTTGACCGCTGTCCGGTGTTCCTTGCTGGGGTTACTTTGGTATCTTGCAACCAAACTTACGGCAAGGTTTACATCGGTGCAGTACACAGACATGGCATACATAATAGATCCTATGGCTGAAGCATAGGGATGACACTCATCTCTTCTTTATCTTTTGCCGTGGTGGGTGGTGAGCTGAGCTCAATTTCACACCTTGTAACATAGGCAAGAACCCTTTCTTGGACTGATCCATTTGAACCTCTTCAAAATCTTATCAAGGTATGTGCTTTGTGAAAGACCTATGAGGCGTCTCGATCTATCCTATAGATCTTGATGCCTAATATATAAGCAGCTTCTCCAAGGTCCTTCATTGAAAAACACTTATTCAAGTAGGCCTTAATGTTGTCGAAGTTTTGTATCATTTCCCATCAAGAGTATGTCATCTACATATAATAGGAGAAATGCTCTGAGCTCCCACTCACTTTCTTGTAAACGAGCTTCTCCATAAGTCTGCATAAACTAAACGCTTTGATCATCTCATCAAAGTGAATGTTCCAACTCGAGATGCTTGCACCAGCCCATAAATGGATCATTGGAGCTTGCATACTTTGTTAGCATTCGAGGATCGACAAAACCTTCGGCTGCATCATACAGCTCTTCCTTAAGATGTCCATTAAGGAATGCCGTTTTGGCGTCCATCGCCATATCTCATAATCATAGTATGCGGCAATTGCTAACATGATTGGACGGACTTAAGCTTCGCCACGGGAGAGAATGTCTCGTCTTAGTCAATCCCTTGAACTTGTCGATAACCCTTAGCGACAAGTCGAGCTTTATAGATGGTAACATTACCATCGCGTCCGTCTTCTTCTTAAAAATCCATTTATTTTCTATTGCTCGCCGATCATCGGGCAAGTCTGTCAAAGTCCATACTTTGTTTTCATACATGGATTCTATCTCGGTTTCATGGCCTCAAGCCATTTGTTGGAATCTAGGCCGCCATTGCTTCTTCATAGTTCGAAGGTTCATTGTTGTCTAGCAACATGATTTCCATGACAGGGTTGCCGTACCCACTCAGTGCGGAGCGTGTCCTCGTGGACCTTCGAAGTTCAGTAGTAACTTGATCCAAGTACCTTGATCATCATCATTGTTTTCCTCTTGGTTGGTGTGGGCATTACGAGAGCGGTTTCTGCGCGCACCACTTTCCTGTTCGAGAGGTAGTACTTCATCGAGTTCTACTTTCCTCCACTTACCTCTTTCGAGAGAAACTCTTTCTCGAAAGCATCCGTTCTTAGCAACAAAGATCTTGCCTTCGGATCTTAAGTAGAAGGTATACCCTACAGTTTCCTTAGGGTATCCTATGAATACGCATTTTTCCGACTTGGGTTCGAGCTTTTCGGGTTGAAGTTTCTTGACATAAGCATCGCATCCCCAAACTTTTAGAAAGCGACAGCTTAGGTTTCTTCCCAAACCATAATTCATACGGTGTCGTCTCAATGGATTTAGGCGGTGCCCTATTTAAAGTGAATGTAGCTGTCTCTAGGCGTATCCCCAAAATGATAGCGGTAAATCGGTAAGAGACATCATAGACCGCACCATATCCAATAGAGTGCGATTCGACGTTCGGACACACCGTTTATTTGAGGTGTTCGGTGGCGTGAGTTGTGAAACGATTCCACATTTCTTTAAGTGTGTACCAAATTCGTGACTTAAGTATTCTCCTCCACGATCGATCGTAGGAACTTTATCTTTCGGTCACGTTGATTCTCCACCTCATTCTGAAATTCCTTGAACTTTTCAAGGTCTCGGACTTGTGTTTCATTAAGTAGACATACCCATATCTACTCAAGTCATCGGTGAGAGTGAGAACATAACGATATCCTCCATGAGCCTCAACGCTCATTGGACCGCACACATCGGTATGTATGATTTCCAACAAGTTGGTTGCTCGCTCCATTGTTCCGGAGAACGGAGTCTTGGTCATTTGCCTAAGAGGCATGGTTCGCATGTGTCAAGCGATTCATAATCAAGAGACTCTAAAGTCCATCAGCATGGAGCTTCTTCATGCGCTTGACACCAATGTGACCAAGGCGGCGATTGCCACAAGTATGTGGGACTATCGTTATCAAATTTACATCTTTTGGCATCCACACTATGAACATGTGTAATATTACGCTCGAGATTCATTAAGAATAAACCATTGACCATCGGAGCATGACCATAAAACATATCTCTCATATAAATCGAACAACCATTATTCTCAGACTTAAATGAGTAGCCATCTCGTATCAAGCGAGATCCGGATACAATGTTCATGCTCAAACTTGGCACTAAATAACAATTATTAAGGTTCAAAACTAATCCCGTAGGTAAATGTAGAGGCAGCGTGTCGACGGCGATCACATCGACTCTGGAACCATTCCGGCAGCGCGATCGTCACCTCGTCTTCGCCGGTCTCCGTTTATTCGCAGCTCCTGTTGTGAGTTACATATGTGAGCAACGGCACGGTATCAAATACCTAGGAGTTACTACGAGTCTTGGTAAGGTACACATCAATTACATGTATATCAAATATACCTTTGGTGTTGCGGCCTTCTTATCCGCTAAGTATTTGGGGCAGTTCCGCTTCGGTGCCCTTCCCTTGCAATAAAAGCACTCAGTCTCGGGCTTGGGTCCATTCTTTGACTTCTTCCGACAGCGAGGCTTGCAGGCGGCGGCAACATCTTTGCCGTCCTTCTTGAAGTTCTTCTTACCCTTGCCCTTCTTGAACTTAGTGGTCTTATTGACCATCAACACTTGATGTTCCTTTTGATTTCAGCCTCTGCTGACTTGAGCATCGAGAACACTTCAGAATGGTCTTTACCATCCCCGCATGTTGTAGTTCATCACAAAGCTCTTGTAGCTTGGTGGGAGCGGATGGAGGATTCTGTCAATGACCGCCTCATCGGGAGGTTTATGTTCAGCTGGGTCATACGGTTGTGCACCCGGACATCTTGAGGATGTGCTCCTTGTGAACTATTTTCCTCCATCTTACAAGCTGTAGAACTTGTCGGAGACATCATATCTCTCGACCGGGCATGAGCTTGGAAAACTAGTTTCAGCTCTTGAACATCTCATATGCTCCGTGATGCTCAAAAGCGTTTTGGAGCCCGGTTCTAAGCTGTAGAGCATGCCGCCTTGACGAGGGAGTAATCATCGAGCGAGTGCGCCAGACGTTCAAATCGTCTTGCGTCTTTGGGAGAACAGGTGGGTCACCTAACGGTGCTTCTAGGACATCTTGTTTCTTGGCAGCTATGAGGATGATCCTCGGGTTCGGACCCGATCCGTATAGTTGCTGCCATCATCTTTCAGCTTGGTTTTCTCTAGGAGCAGCGTTGAAGTTCATGTTGACATTAGCGTTGGCCATTGATCTACAAGACATATTTGCAAAGGTTTTAGACTAAGTTCATGATAATAAAGTTCTAATCAAAATTATGAACTCCCACTTAGATTAGACATCCTCTAGTCATCTAAGTGTTACGATCGAGTCGACTAGCCCGTGTCCGATCATCACGTGAGACGGACTAGTCATCATCGGTGAACATCTTCATGTTGATCGTATCTTCCATACGACTCGTGTTCGACCTTTCGGTCTCCGTGTTCGAGGCCATGTCCGCACATGCTAGGCTCATCAAGTTAACCCTAAGTGTTTTATTTGTGTAAAACTGTCTTACACCGTTGTATGTGAACATAAGGATCCATCACACCGATCATCACGTGGTGCTTAGAAGCGACGAACTGTAGCAGCGGTGCACAGTTAGGGAGAACACTTCTTGAAATTTTGTAAGGATCATCTTATTTACTACCGTCGTCCTAAGTAAACAAGATGCATAAACATAATAAACATCACATGCAATTATATAGTTGTGACATGATATGGCCAATATCATCAAGCTCCATTGATCTCCATCTTGGGGCTCCATGATCATCTTGTCACCGGCTTGACACCATGATCTCCATCATCATGATCTCCATCATCGTGTCTTCATGAAGTTGTCACGCTAGCGACTACTTCTACTTCTATGACTAAGCGTTTAGTAATGAAGTAAAGTAGTTTACATGGCGTTCTTCAATGACACGCAGGTCATACAAAAAATAAAGACAACTCCTATGGCTCCTGCGGTTGTCATACTCATCGACATGCAAGTCGTGAATCCTATTACAAGAACATGATCTCATACATCACAATTCATCATTCATCACAACTTCGGCCATATCACATCATATGATCAATCGCTGCAAAAACAAGTTAGGCGTCCTCTAGTTGTTGTTGCATCTTTTACGTGGCTGCGATTGGGTTCTAGCAAGAACGTTTTCTTACCTCGAATCACCACAGCGTGATTTTGTCAACTTCTATTTACCCTTCATAAGGGCCCTGTTCATCGAATCCGCTGCAACTAAAGTGGGAGAGCGGACACCCGCCAGCCACCTTATGCAACTAGTGCATGTCGATCGGTGGAACCGGTCTCACGTAAGCGCACGTGTAAGGTTGGTCGGGCGCTTCATCCCACAATACCGTTGAGCAAGAAAAAGACTAGTAGGGCAAGTAAGATGACAAGATCAGCGCCCACAACAAATTTGTGTTCTACTCGTGCAATAGAGAACTACGCATAGACCTAGCTCATGATGCCCTTTGTTGGGGAGCGTTGCAGAAAATTAAAATTTTTCCTCACGGCTTCACCAAGATCCATCTATGAGTTCATCTAAGCAACGAGTAACGGAGAGAGTTTGCATCTACATACCACTTGTAGATCGCGTGCGGAAGCTTGCAAGGTGATGATGGAGTCGTACTCGAGCGTGATTCAGATCACCGATGCCAAGTGCTGAGCGGACAGCACCTCGCGTTCAACACACGCGTCTTCGGGACGAGCGGCGTCTCCTCCTTCTTGATCCAGCAAGGGGAAGGTGAGGTTGAGGAAGACAGCACCACCGGCAGCACGACGGCGTGATGATGGTGGTGAAGCAGCACTCCGACAGGGCTTCGCCGAGCTCTTACGGAGGAGGAGATGTGTTGGGGAGGGGAGGGGCTGCGCCTTGGGAATTGGTACAGCAGCCCCCCCCCCTTTATATAGGCCCCCAGGGGTGGCCGGCCCCTGGAGATCCAATCTCCAGGGGGGGCGGCGGCCAAGGGGTGGAGTGCCCCCAAGCGGGTGGGCGCCCCCCCTAGGGTTTCAACCCTAGGCGCAGGGGGTGGGCCTAGGGGGGCACACCAGCCCCTTGTGGGCTGGTTCCCTTCCCTCTATGGCCCATGGGGCCCTCTCGGGATGGTGGCCCCACCGGTGGACCCAGGACCCTTCGGTGGTCCGGTACTTTTACCGAAACCCCGAAACTTTCCCGATGGCCGAAACACCACTTCCTATATATTATTCTTTACCTCCGGACCCTTCCGGAACTCCTCGTGATGTCCGGGATCTCATTCGGGACTCCAAACAACATTCGGTATTCACATACTAGACTTCCTTCTAACCCTAGCGTCACCGAACCTTAAGTGTGTAGACCCTACGGGTTCGGGAGACACGCAGACATGACCGAGACGGCTCTCGGGCAATAACCAACAGCGGGATCTGGATACCCATGTTGGCTTCCACATGCTCCTCGATGATTTCATCGGTTGAACCACGATGTCGAGGATTCTATCAAACCCTGTATGCAATTCCCTTTGTCAATCGGTACGTTACTTGCCCGAGACTTGATCGTCGGTATCCCAATACCTTGTTCAGTCTCGTTACCGGCAAGTCACTTTACTCGTACCGTAATGCTTGATCCCGTGACCAACACCTTGGTTACATTGAGCTCATTATGATGATGCATTACCGAGTGGGCCCAGAGATACCTCTCCGTCATGCGGAGTGACAAATCGATCTCGATCCATGTCAACCCATGAGACACTTTCGGAGATACCGTAATGCACCTTTATAGTCACCCGATTCGTTGTGACGTTTGATACACCCAAGGCACTCCTACGGTAACAAGGGAGTTACGATCTCATGGTCGAAGGAATAGATACTTGACATTGGCAAAGCTTCTAGCAAGCGAACTATACGATCTTTTATGCTATGCTTATGATTGGGTCTTGTCCATCACATCATTCTCCTAATGATGTGATCCCGTTATCAACGACATCCAATGTCCATAGTCAGGAAACCATGACTATCTATTGATCACAACGGGCTAGTCAACTAGAGGCTCACTAGGGACATATTGGGGTCTAAGTGTTCACACGTGTATTACGATTTCCGGATAACACAGTTATAGCATGAACAAAAGACAATTATCATGAACATTGAAATATAATAATACTTTTATTATTGCCTCTAGGGCATATTTCCAACAGTCATTTGCTAGAGAACTTGAGCACTTCAATTGTATGTTACCGGACAAGTTTGTTGCCGGGGGTATCATCACTAAGCTTCCTCCTTCGTGGAGGAACTTCGCTACCTTACTGAAGCATAAGAGACAGGAGTTTTCCGTTCCGGATCTCATTGGCACTCTTGATGTGGAAGAAAAGGTGAGAGCAAAGGACACACGTGCTCGACGTATTGAGGAGGATCTACCGCTGTCTGGTACGGAAGAAAAACTTCCGATCCCACAAGTTCAAGAACAAGGGCAAGTTTGATGGTAAAGGAAAGTTTGATGGGAAGAACAAGGCTGTGCAGCACCACGAACTTCAAGAAGAAGAATGACAAGAAGAAAGGTGCTTGTCATGTGTGTGGAGATCTGATCATTGGGCTCCTATTTGCCCCAATCGCTATGACAAGCGTCATCCTAGGAAAGCGGCAAGACCGCTAATGTTGTCATCGGAGACATTGACATGAAGGATCTTTGGGTATGGTATATTTCCACTATTCTTTCAGTATGTCATTCTCCTGATTGGTTGATTGACACGGGTGCTAATGTGCATGTATGCGGTGATATTTCCATGTTTTCGTCTTATCAGACCGCAGGGACTTCAACCGTGCTGATGGGCAACGGTTCAAGTGCTTCTGTTCGTGGTGTTGGCACGGTCGATCTGAAGTTTACTTCGGGGAAGATCGTGTGGCTGAAGAACGTGCATTATGTCCCCTCCGTCAATAAAAATCTTGTTAGCGGATCTCTTCGTGTAGAGATGGCTATAAGCTTGTCTTTGAGTCGAATAAATTTGTAATATCCGAGTATGGAACCTTTGTTGGTAAAAGCTATGAGTCAGGAGGCCTGTTTCGTTTATCCTTATCAGACGTTTGCAATAAAGTTGTTAATCATATTTGCAACAATAGTGAATCAAATTGTGGCATTCACGACTTTGTCATGTTAACTTTGGTTGCATGTTGCGACTAGCGAAGTTGAACTTAATCCCTAGTTTCACCACCGTTAAGGGATCTAAGTGTCAAGTGTGTGTGCAAGCTAAGCAACCTCATAAATCTCACGTGACTGCGGAGACGAGAAATCTTGCACCACTAGAACTTATACATTCAGATCTATGTGAAATGAATGATGTTTTGACAAAAGGTGGAAAGAAATATTTCATGGCGTTAATTGGCGACTCCACTGAATCTTTGCTGTGTGTATCTTACGAAATCTAAGGATGAGGCTTGAACTTTTTCAAGATCTATAAAGCTGAAGTGGAAAACCAACTTGATCGGAAAATCAAGAGGCTTAGGTCCGACCGTGGTGGAAGTATTTTTCCAATGAATTTGATGCTTTTATGCGGAACATGGTATAATCCATGAGAGGCGCCTCCCTACTCACCTCGGTCAAATGGGGTGGCGAAAGAAAGAATCGTACTCTAACGATTTGGTTAACACCATGTTAGACACATCGGGTGTAATGGCTCTGGCTTATTAGGGATGATAGACTACTCATATCAATAAGGAATTCCTTCTTTTCAGGAGCCCATTCGCATGAACTCCAAAGTTAAGCGTGCTCAGCTTGGAGTAGTTTTAGGATGGGTGACCGGCCAGGAAGTTGCTCGGTGCGCGCAGTGAGGACAAAGTGCCTGAAAAAGACTAGTATTGATCTGTGGGGCGATCTAGATCCCGCCGAGAATGTAACGCCGGCCGGGTGTGTCGGGCGTAACAAGTTGGTATCGAGCCGACCCTCGCGGTTACACGGATGGTTGCGGACAGGTCTTGCGGTCATGTTGTTCATAGCGTTTGTGACCCGTCGTGGCACACGGCATGGCACATGTACGGACTGGATGCCTGACGGTTGTGCCAAGAGGAGCGTTCTGTGGCCCGGCGAGGGCGTCGGTTCCTCCGAGTGGGGGTGTATGTAATAGCCTGGCTTATTAGGGATGATAGACTACTCATATCAATAAGGAATTCCTTCTTTTCGGGAGCCCATTCGCAGAACTCCAAAGTTAAGCGTGCTCAGCTTGGAGTAGTTTCAGGATGGGTGACCGGCCGAAGTTGCTCCGGGTGCGCGCAGTGAGGACAAAGTGCACATAAAAGACTAGTATTGATCGTGGGGCAGTCTAGATCCGCCAGAGAATGCGACCACCGGCGGGTGTGTCGGGCGTTACATCGGGTGTCTCAAGGCATGGTGGGGGAGGCGATATTGTGACATGTCATGTCATCGAGTTCCCACAAAGAACAAAGAGATAACTCCATTCGAGGAATGGGAGAAGAAAAGGTTAAAACTCTCTTATCTGCGAACATGGGGTTGTTTGGCGAAAGTCAATGTTCCAATTCAAAAGCGGAAACTTGGACCAAAGGCGTGGATTGTGTTTTCTTGGGATATGCTTTTCATAGCATTGTCTATAGATTCTTGGTTGTAAAATCTGAGGTACCTGACATGCATGTCGGTACGATCATGGAGTCGAATGATGCGACTTTCTTTGAAGATATCTTTCCCATGAAGGATATGGCTACCTCATCTAATCAGGAGATGCCTAGTTCATCGAATCAGGAACCGGTTACAATTACGAACCTGCCATTTTGATGGAAAACTTTGAAAGTCCGTGGAGAGAACAATGAAGTTCCTATTAGGAGCAAGAGCGAGAGGACTGCAAAGTCCTTTGGTGATGATTTTCTTTGTGTATCTCATAGATGACACTCCAGTTCTATTTCAGAGGCCTATGCATCGAAGATCTGAATCTTGGAAGGAAGCGGTTAAATGGCGAGATGGATTCCATCTTGGCGAATGAAACTTGGGAGATAACTGATCATCCTTATGGGTGCAAACCTATAGGATGCAAATGGGTATTCAAGAAGAAGCTTGGGCCTGATGGTACTATTGAAAAATGCAAGGCTTGGCTCGTGGCTAAGGGTTATACCCAAAAGGAAGGTGAAGATTTCTTTGATACTTACTCACCTGTGGCTCGACTAACCACTATTCGAGTTCTACTTTCACTAGCTGCCTCACATGGTCTTCTCGTTCATCAAATGGATGTTAAGACTGCTTTCTGAATGGAGAGTTGGATGAGAAATTTATATGGAACAACGGATGGGTTTGTAATAGATGGTCAGAAGGAAAGTGTGCAAGTTCTTTGAAGTCTTTATGCGGACTCAAGCAAGCACCCAAGCGATGGCATGAGAAGTTGAAAGAACTTTAACAGTTGCAGCTTTGTTGTGAACGAAGGTGACAAATGTGTGTACTATCTCCATGGTGGGGGCGAGGGAGTTATGCTTTGCTTGTATGTTGATGACATACTGATTTTCGAAACAAATCTGAATGTTATTAAGGAGGTCAAGGATTTCCTATCTCGCTGTTTTGAGATGAAGGATTTAGGAGTGGCTGATGTCATTCTAAACATCAAGTTGTTGAGAGATGATGATGGTGGGATTACATTACTTCAATCTCACTATGTGGAAAAGATCTTGAGTTGCTTTGGCTATAGTGACTGCAAGCCCTCTCCAACACCATATGATGCTAGCGTTGCTTGAAAGAATCGAAGAATTGCTAGAGATCAATTGAAGTATTCTCAGATTATTGGCTCGCTTATGTACTTAGCTAGTGCTACAAGACGACATCTCTTTTGCTGTTAGCAAGCTGGGCAGTTTGTCTCAAAACCGGAGATGTGCATTGAAAGCTCTAGAGATTTTTGCGTTATTTGAAAACCTTTGTAAATTATGGAATTCACTACTTTGGGCACCCATAGGTGCTTGAAGAATATAGTGACTCAAAGCTGGATCTCGAATCTTGATGAGATAAAGGCCACGGCGGATATGTGTTCACTCATGGAGGTGGCACTGTTTCTTGGAAGTCTTGCAAGCGAGACCATCTTAGCGAGGTCAACTATGGGCAGAACTCACAACACTAGATACAGCTAAAGTCGAAGCAGATTGGCCACGGCTCTTGAATGACTTGCCGGTTGTTGAGAAACCTGTACCGGGTATCCTTATGAATTGTGACAATCAAACTGTGATCACGAAAGTGAACAGCTCTAAGGATAACATGAAGTCATCAAGACACGTTCAGAGAAGGTTAAAGTCTGTCAGGAAAATGAGAAACTACGGAGTTATTGCATTGGATTATATCGAAACGTCTAAAAATCTGGCAGATCCTTTCTTTGACACACGTAATGTGATAGATAATGCATCGAGGGAGATGGGTATGAGACCCACAATATGAGTTGTTCACAGTGGTAACCTATTCTTTGTGATCGGAGATCCCGTGAATTAGATGTGGAAGACAAGCTGTTGGACAAGCTGCAATACTCTCCTAATCTGCATGGCAGGTTGATGTGTATCTTAATTGTTGGGGAACGTAGTAATTTCAAAAAAAATTCCTACGCACACGCAAGATCATGGTGATGCATAGCAACGAGAGGGGAGAGTGTTGTCTACGTACCCTCGTAGACCAAAGCGGAAGCGTTGGCATAGCGTAGAGGAAGTAGTCGTCGTCCTCGGTCCAACCGATCCAAGCACGTTACTCGGCACCTCCGAGTTCTTGACACACGTACAGCTCGATGGCGCACCCGATCTCGATCCAGCGAGGCGCGGGGAGGAGTTCCACAAGCCGACGGTGTGGTGACAATCTTGATGTTCTCTATCGCGCAGGCTTCGCCTAAGCACCGCTACAATATGACCGAGGTGTAATATCGTGGAGGGGGCACCGCACACGGCTAAGGAACGATCTCAATGATCAACTTGTGTGTCTAGGGTGCCCCCCGCCCCCGTATATAAAGGAGGGAGGGAGGAGGAGGCCGGCCTAGGGAGGAGGCGCGCCATAGGGGGGGCAAACCTACTCCAAGTAGGTTTGGCCCCCCTTTCCTATTAGGAGTAGGAGAAGGAAGGAAGAGGGGGGAGGAGAGAAGGAAAGGGGGCGGCCCCCTCCCAAGTCGGATTGGGCTTGGGGGCGCGCCCCCTCCCTTGCTCCTTCTCCGTCCCTTCCACTAAGGCCCAATAAGGCCCATATACTTACCGGGGGGTTCCGGTAACCTCCCGGAACTCCGGTATATTTCCAATCTCACCCGGAACCTTTCCGGTGTCCAAATATATCCGTCCAATATATCAATCTTTATGTCTCGACCATTTCGAGACTCCTCGTCATGTCCGTGATCACATCCGGGACTCCGAACAACCTTCGGTACATCAAAATACCTAAACTCATAATGAAACTGTCATCGAAACCTTAAGCGTGCGGACCCTACGGTTTGAGAACAATGTAGACATGACTGAGACACGTCTCCGGTCAATAAACAATAGCGGGACCTGGATGCCCATATTGGTTCCTACATATTCTCGAAGATCTTTATCGGTCAAACCGCACAACAACATCGTTGTTCCCTTTGTCATCGGTATGTTACTTGCCCGAGATTCGATCGTCGGTATCCAATACCTAGTTCAATCTCATTACCGGCAAGTCTCTTTACTCGTTCGTAATAAATCATCTACTTAACTAACTCATTAGTTGAAATGCTTGCAAGGCTTAAGTAATGTGTATTACCGAGAGGGCCCAGAGATACCTCTCCGACATTGGAGTGACAAATCCTAATCTCGAAATCGCCAACTCAACAAGTACCTTCGGAGACACCAGAGAGCACCTTTATAATCACCCGATTCGTTGTGACATTTGGTAGCACACAAAGTGTTCCTCCGTAAGCGGAGTTTCATAATCTCATAGTCATAGGAACATGTATAAGTCATGAAGGAAGCAATAGCAACATACTAAGCGATCGGGTGCTAAGCTAATGAATGGGTCATGTCAATCAGATCATTCAACTAATGATGTGACCTTGTTAATCAAATAACAACTCCTTGTTCATGGTTAGGAAACATAACCATCTTTGATTAACAAGCTAGTCAAGTAGAGGCATACTAGTGACACTCTGTTTGTCTATATATTCACACATGTATTATGTTTCGGTTAATACAATTCTAGCATGAATAATAAACATTTATTATGATATGAGGAAATAAATAATAACTTCATTATTGCCTCTAGGGCATATTTCCTTGATCTCCCACTTGCACTAGAGTCAATAATCTAGATTACACGGTAATGATTCTAACACCCATGAAGTCTTGGTGTTGATCATGTTTTGCTCGTGGAAGAGGCTTAGTCAGCGGGTCGCAACATTCAGATCCGTATGTATCTTGCAAATCTCTATGTCTCCCACCGGACTAGATCCGGATGGAATTGAAGCGTCTCTTGATGTGCTTGGTTCTCTTGTGAAATCTGGATTCCTTCGCTAAGGCAATCGCTCGAGATTGTCACAAAAGATTTTCATTGGACCCGATGCACTAGGTATGACACCTAGATCGGATATGAATTCCTTCATCGAGACTCCTTCATTGGCTGCTTCGAAGCAGCTATGTATTCCGCTTCACCGTAGATCCCGCCACGACGCTTTGTTTTGAACTGCACCAACCGACAGCTCCTTTGTTTAATGTAAACACATATCCGGTTTGCGATTTAGAATCGTCGGATCGATGTCAAAGCTTGCATCAACGTAACCATTTACGATGAGCTCTTTGTCACCTCCATATACGAGAAACATATCCTTAGTCCTTTTCAGGTATTTTAGGATGTTCTGGACCGCTGTCCAGTGATCCACTCCTAGATTACTTTGGTACCTCCCTGCTAGACTTATAGCAAGGCACACATCAGGTCTGGTACACAGCATTGCATACATGATAGAGCCTATGGCTGAAGCATTGGGAACATTTTTCATTTTCTCTCTATCTTCTGAAGTGGTTGGGCTTTGAGTCTTACTCAACTTCACACCTTGCAATACAGGCAACAACCCTTTCTTTGCTTGATCCATTTTGAACATCTTCAAAACTTTGTCAAGGTATGTGCTTTGTGAAAGTCCAATTAAGCGTTTTGATCTATCTCTATAGATATTAATGCCCAATATGTAAGCAGCTTTGTCGTGGGAAAACGAGAACCTATGGGGCGGGGCCCCTTTTCGGTCCGGCAGGGAGCGGAGGTCGCACGAAGAGCAGATCGAGGTCAAGCATGCGAGGGATTTTACCCAGCTTCGGAGCTCTCCGGAGAGATAAAACTCCTACTACTGCTTTGTGTTTGTATTTGTTCTTGCTTGAGAGCGTGGGTATGCTGTAGTCTCGAATGAGACGAACCCCTTTACGTGCGCACGGGCCTCCTTTTTATAGTCTAAAGGGGTCACCGACAGGTGGCAACGTAGAGAGAGGGGTAAAAACGTAAAAATGGGGGTTGGTACAACCGCTATCAACAGTGCCCCTACCTAACTCTGAAGGCAGGGGACAAGGGCATTTAATGTCCGTCCGGTCGTCAAAACAGTGCAGGAAGCGACCATTAGGGGCGCCACCGATCGCCACGATGGCCTCCTCGTCATCTTCTCTTGCCACCTCGCACCGCTTGGCTGCACAGCTACCCACCACGTGCACCGGGAGCGACCTGCGGCGACACGTTGTTGGATCGCTGGGGCGTGGAGCGCAGTGGTGGCCGCGCGGCGAGCACCTTGCCGCGGTCGTTATCTTGTCGCACCCGCAAGCTTGCCGCTCGTCGGGTCTTGCCGGGACGCGCGGTGCGTCACGGCAAGTCTTCTGAAGTGCCTTGGCTGGCCTTCCCGGCAAGCTCCTCTTGCCGGGGTCTTGTCCTTCCCGGCAAGCTTCTCTTGCCGGGGCCTTGTCTTCACAGTCAACACTTTGTTCTTGAATGGCAGTAATATGAATAGCGAAGGGTCTTGGCGGACGCCCGACAAGCCTTGCTGCGGGACGCTACGACTGCCCGTGCACAAGTTCGGGGTACTAAGGTACCCCTACTTTAGTACACCGACAGGAGCCCCCGGGCCTGGGCCATACACGGTGCCGAGCGCTGTTGGGCCAGGCCCAAAACAGCGCACGGGCACGCGCGGCCTGGGTCCAAACCAAATCCACTACGTATCCACCGCGTCCTCTCGTAACGGCACGCGTCAATCGCGGCGTCGTGGGAGAGATTGTGGGCAATACTTAAATCCAGGAAATGCGTAACGTTCGCCTCGGTTCTGCATCCCCACCGCGCGGCTCCCATGCGCTTGGGGTCGCGGACGGTGGAAGCGGGAAACTAGGCCGTTGCGAGCAGAGGCAGCGGGTCGGCCCCGACCCCCTGCTCTTCCCGCGCCCTGATTCGCTGAGCGGGGCGGCCGAGCCCCCACCTCGCTCCTTTTAAGAAGAGCGGGAGGGGAGCGCAGAAGCCCGCACTCTCTCATCTTCTCCTTTCTTCAGCTTCTGCTCCCCTTTCTCTCATTCGCCATGGAGAAAGGGAACCCTGGCCCTTCATCGGTGGCGGCGAGGGTCGCCGCCAGACAGTGCACCCCTCCCTATTCCGCGCCCGTGGTGGCAGAGCCAGCCATAAGGGGAAGAGTGAGGGGGCGAGGTCGTGGACGAGGTCGAGGACGAGGTCGAGGCGCTCGGGGAAGAGGCGGACGGGGCGGCGCGCCAGCTCCGCCTCCGCCGGCGGTTCCTCTCCCCACGGCGGTCCATACAGGGGACGACCCTTGCGATTTCTTCGTCAGGCTGCGCCGGGCGCCTCGTCATCGCCTCCGGCTTCCAGCTCCGTTTGCGAAGCGATGGAGTTGGACCCGCCCGAGACACTGAGACTGCACATGAGGGGCTCTGGGATCAACGGCACACGAGTCCGCGTTGTATTCCCAGCCCCTAATGTGATGTATCTTGATCGTGGGTGGAAGACGTTCGCCCGCATCCACAGCCTGATGGAGGGGTTTACCCTCCATTTTAAGTTAATGGAGGGCGATCTTCTCTCCGTCAAGGTCTTCGGGTGCTTTGTGGACTGCTCCTCCGATAGCAAAGGCTCCCCTTCGAGCGAGAGTGACGAGGAGGAGAGCGACAGTGATGATGAGGGTAGCGGGCGGCAGGATGGCGGGCCCGACTAGGTGTCGGGCGCCGCTTCGTGCGTCACCGGTGACCCCATCATCCGTGTCGCCGGCTCCTTGAACTCCCCGGGGTCGCCTCCTTGGGCGGTTGGCATAGGGAGGCTGCGGAAGGGGAAGAGGGCTGGCGACAAGGCCATCAAATCGGAGTACGAGGGCGTAGTGCCCTCGACAGCGTGCTGACGTCCTGCCGCCCCGTCTTCGAGCCCCGCTTCCGGCGCCGCCATCACCGTCCAGCCTTCGGACGGCCGCCGGGATGTTCTCTTGGTGTCTTCTGGCACCTGTAGCTCGCCTAGGCGCCCCTTTTGCCCTTTTCGCCTCCTTGACCTACCTCCTGAAGAAAGAGACAGGAAAGGGATTACGAGCATCTTATCTTTTTAATTTGTAAGCCTTCGGGCCTTAGCCGCATCTAAAACTTGTAATCCTCTCTTTCATGTTTTTCATCCTCTATGGACTGTACCTGAGTGGGATGTTTTTAATGAAAAGAGGATGCTTGTTATGTTATATCCTTTACTCAATTCCATCCCTTGTATGTTTTTACCCTACGCTTTTAGGGAACTTGCCAGTGTGAACACACTTGCCGCGAGCGCTGAGTGCGGAACATCAGCAGCCTGCCGGCGGTGTTGCTTCCGGCAAGAAACCTTGTCGGGGCTAGTTGCAGCACACTTTCATTGTTGATCGGACTCGAAACAAATTAAGGGCGCAACTTAGCCACGAGTCGATTCCTCCGCGCATAGGTTTTCCATACAAGGCATGGTCGTTCAAGGAGTATAACTTAAAAAATTTAAAATAACGGTGCTCAAACTTTGGCAACTTAGCTTTTCTGTCGTTTGTGTCCCGGCAAGGCTTATGCTTCTCTGAACGACGCACGGTCCACATGTTTATCTTCTCCGGTGTCTGGCCAGTGGCTCGATTTGGCGTCGTCCTGATCGACCGAAGAACCACCGGCAGCTCCTCGATACAATTTCTTCCGCACTCGTGCAGCCTATCGAAAGTTCTGGTCTTGAGCCCGCGCAGCACTTCAGCGTTTGCCCTCTCCGCTTGACTGTTGCTTCTCGGGTGAGCAACAGAAGCGAAGCAGATCTTGGCGCCAAGATCTTGGACGTACTGCATGAAGGTGCGGCTCGTAAATTGTGTGTCGTTGTCGGTGATGATCCTGTTAGGGACTCCGAAACGGCAAACAATTGACCTGAAGAACTTGACTGCTGACTGTGCTGTCACCTTCCTCACTGCCTCCACCTCTGGCCACTTCGTGAACTTGTCGATTGCCACGTACAAGAACTCGAAGCCCCCGACAGCTCGGGGAAAGGGGCCGAGGATGTCGAGCCCCCAGACCGAAAATGGCCAGGATAAAGGGATTGTTTAGAGAGCTTGAGCTGGTTGATGAATTTGTTTGGAGTGGAACTGTCATGCTTCACACTTGGTTACTTGTGCAGTTGTAGCCTGGAGGGCTGTCGGCCAAAAGAAACCTTGCCGGAAAGCTTTGCCGGCAAGTGCTCTTGCGCCAATGTGGTGACCACATATGCCTCCGTGTATCTCCGCCAACAGCTCTTGTCCTTCTTCCCGGGAAATGCACTTCAATTTCACTCTGTTGAATCTTCTTCTGTACAGTATGTCATCGACAAACTGGTACATACTTGATTGCCGGGCTACTTTTTCTGCTTCCTCTTGTTCTTCGGGAAGTTCTCTTGTTTGAAGGAAATGGACTATTTGTTGTGCCCATGTCGGAGCTTGCGGCTCGTCAACAAGGACTAAAGGCGCAAATGCTGCTGCGGGAACATCCGCTTCTACGGCAAGAATCTGGGATCCTGCCGGAGCGTGATGCTCCCCGGCAAGCGTGTCGGGACACAGCTTGTCGGGAGCGTCTGCTTCAACGAAGCAAACCCTAGGGCTTGTCGGAGCAGACTGCTCCTCAGCACTTTCTGTGTTGATCCTGGGGACCTTCTTGGCGGCGGCTTCGGGGAGCTCTGCCGGAAAGTAGTTGCCAGTAACCAACTTTCTCTGTCCAGTTGATGGCGTTACAGATGGCTGAGTTAGCTTGAGCACAAAAATACCTGGTTCCACAGGTAACTTGAGTGAGGCGCACTTTGACAGGCCGTCTGCAATGTCGTTCTCAGCTCTTGGAACATGTTCCATCTGCAGGCCGTCAAAATGCTCTTCCAGCTTCCTCACTTCATCAATGTAGGCTTCCATCAGCGGACTCTGATAATCTTTGTTAACTTGGCGGACGACAAGCTGTGAGTCACCCCTGACAATAAGCTTCTTGATCCCAAGTTCTGCCGCGATCCTGAGTCCGGCAAGCAGGCCCTCATACTCTGCAGTATTGTTTGTTGCCTGCTCCTTGGGAAAGTGCACTTGGATCACGTACTTGAGGTGCTCTCCGGTGGGTGCGACAAGTAGCACACCCGCACCGGCGCCTTCCAGCGAGAAGGCACCATCAAAGTACATGATCCATTCCTTGCTTGCTTCCTTGACGGGGACGCTCTTCTCCGGAGTTTCTTCATCAGGGGTTGGCGTCCATTCTGCTATGAATTCTGCCAATGCTCGGCTCTGAATAGTTGAAGTACTTTCAAACTTGAGGCCAAAGCTTGACAGTTCCAGTGCCCACTCGACAATCCTGCCTGTTGCTTCTGGATTTTGCAATATCCTCTTCAACGGAAAGCGAGTGACAACTGTAATCTCATGTGCTTGAAAATAATGGCGCAGCTTCCTCGAGGCCATGAGAAGGCCGAAAAGCAACTTCTGCACACCAGAGTACCTTGATCTAGCCCCCTGCAGAAGGGAACTGACAAAGTAAACTGGGCTTTGCTCCATCTTCTTCTGTTTCTCTTCCGGCAACTGCCCAGATCCATCCTTGCCGGGACCAGAGCTTGTCGGGGAAGCCCCCTGCTTGTCGCTGGATTCGCTTGCCGCGGTTGCCTGCTCATCATCTGCCTCCCTCTCCGCTACTAACGCAGCACTAACCACTTGATTGGTTGCCGCTAGATACAGCAAAAACTTCTCTTGTGGCTTAGGTGCGACAAGTACTGGAGTGGAGGATAGGTATCTCTTCAAGTCCTGTAGCGCAGCCTCCGCTTCCGAAGTCCATTTCATTGGACCTGCCTTTTTCAAAATTTTGAAAAACGGCAGGGCGCGCTCAGCAGACTTAGAGATGAACCTACTGAGAGCAGCAACACAGCCGGTAAGCCTCCGCACATCCTTGACACGCTTCAGGGCTTCAATCTGCTCGATGGCCTTGATCTTGTCGGGGTTGGCCCGGCGAGTCGGCGATCTTGGCCTTTGGGGCAGGGAGTGCGCGGTAGTGGCAACCCCAGCGGTCTTGTCGGCGTCGGCTTGCGCCTGGGCGTCTTGCCGGGGCTTCGATGTACTCGGTTGCCCGGGCTTGTCGCCGTTGGCGAAGCCGATGAGGCTTTGAATGGTGGCCCTCCAGTCGTCGATCTTGTATGGAGCTGGAGGGAAATCTAGAAGCAGCTGAGCTCGGGCCAGCGCTTCCTCTGGAGTCTTGGGTGGTGGTGGCGAGCGACGCGAGGAGCGAGATACGCTCAGACTTCTAACAGTGTTAGAAGGAGCAGCATCTCGTCCAGGCGATCGTACCGCGCTCGTGCCAACATGTTGACGCGCATGCTGGCCTTGGAGCGTCCCGCGATCCACCAGCTCGCCTTGTTCCAACGCGAGTACGGTGCTAGGGGCACCATGGCGTTGTCGATCCTGCACCCCCTGGGAGGGGTGCGGCGTATGTACAGACGCAGAAGCTTGCGGGGCCTTGTCCTTGGACCTGGTGACGACGTGAGTCCTACCGTCGGTGCCCGCTCCTCCGCTGGCGTCTACCCCACCGGCCGTTTGCTCCGGCGGCGGTGGAATCGACGTAGACGGAGCGGCCACCTCCGAAGTCTTTTTCTTCGGTGGCATGTCGATGAGGATGTTGATGTAGCGCGCGCGGAGACCGGATCAGGTTCGCACAACCTCGACGCCCCCTACCTGGCGCGCCAAAGATGTCATGGGGAAACGAGCACCTATGGGGCGGGGCCCCTTTTCGGTCCGGCAGGGAGCGGAGGGCGCATGAAGAGCAGATCGAGGTCAAGCACGCGAGGGATTTTACCAAGCGTTGGAGCTCTCCAGAGAGATAAAACTCCTACTGCTGCTTTGTGTTTGTAAAAACGTAAAAACGGGGGTTGGTACAACCGCTATCAACAGTGCCCCTACCTAACTCTGACGGCAGGGGACAAGGGTATTTAATGCCCGTCCGGTCGTCAAAACAGTGCAGGAAGCGACCGTTAGGGGCGCCACCGATCGCCACGATGGCCTCCTCGTCATCTTCTCTTGCCACCTCGCACCGCTTGGCTGCACAGCTACCCACCACGTGCACCAGGAGTGACCCTGCGGCGACACGTTGTTGGATCTTGTTGGGCGCGTATGCAGAGTGGTGGCCGCCGCGCGAGCACCTTGCATGGTCGTTATCTTGTCGCACCCGCAAGCTTGCCGCTCGTCGGGTCTTGCCGGGACGCGCGGTGCGTCGCGGCAAGTCTTCTGAAGTGCCTTGGCTGGCCTTCCCGGCAAGCTCCTCTTGCCGGGGTCTTGTCCTTCCCGGCAAGCTTCTCTTGCCGGGGCCTTGTCTTCACAGTCAACACTTTGTTCTTGAATGGCAGTAATATGAATAGCGAAGGGTCTTGGCGGACGCCCGGCAAGCCTTGCGGCGGGACGCTACGACTGCCCGTGCACAAGTTCTGGTTACTAAGGTACCCCTACTTTAGTACACCGACAAGCTTCACCGAGGTCTTTCATTGAAAAACTTTTATTCAAGTATCCCTTTATGCTATCCAGAAATTCTATATCATTTCCAATCAATAATATGTCATCCACATATAATATTAGAAATGCTACAGAGCTCCCACTCACTTTCTTGTAAATAGAGGCTTCTCCAAAAGTCTGTATAAACCCAAATGCTTTGATCACACTATCAAAACATTTATTCCAACTCCGAGAGGCTTGCACCAGTCCATAAATGGATCGCTGAAGCTTGCACACTTTGTTAGCTCCCTTTGGATCGATAAAACCTTCTGGTTGCATCATATACAACTCTTCTTCCAGAAATCCATTCAGGAATGCAGTTTTTACATCCATTTGCCAAATTTCATAATCATAAAATGCGGCAATTGCTAACATGATTCGGACAGACTTAAGCATCGCTACGGGTGAGAAGGTTGTCATCGTAGTCAACCCCTTGAACTTGTCGAAAACCTTTTGCAACAAGTCGAGCTTTGTAGCAGTAACATTACCGTCAGCGTCAGTCTTCTTCTTGAAGATCCATTTATTCTCAATTGCTTGCCGACTGAGGGAGTCCTGGACTAGGGGGTGTCCGGACAGCCGGACTATCATTATCCGCTGGACTCCAAGACTACGAAGATACAAGATTGAAGACTCGGCTCGTGTCCGGATGGTACTTTCCTTGGCGTGGAAGGCAAGCTTGGCAATACGGATATGTAGATCTCCTACCATTGTAACCGACTCTGTGTAACCCTAGCCTCCTCCGATGTCTATATAAACCGGAGGGCTTTAGTCCGTAGGACAACATACATTACAACAATCATACCATAGGCTAGCTTCTAGGGTTTGGCCTCCTTGATCTCGTGGTAGATCTACTCTTGTACTACCCATATCATCAATATTAATCAAGCGGGACGAGGGTTTTACCTCCATCGAGAGGGCCCGAACCTGGGTAAAACATTGTGTCCCTTGTCTCCTGTTACCATCCGCCTAGGACTTGCAGTTCGGGACCCCTACCCGAGATCCGCCGGTTTTGACATCGACATTGGTGCTTTCATTGAGAGTTCCTCGTGTCGTCACCGATAGGTTTGATGGCATCTTCAACCAACAATGCTGTCTGGCGAGACTTTTCTCCCGGACAGATCTTCATATTGGCGGCCGCAGCTGCGGGGCAATTCACTTGGCCATCTGGAGCAGATCGAAGCTACGCCTGGCCGTCAGTCGATTCGAAGCTTAAACTTCACGGCCGATGCCGCGGAGACTTGATCTTCGACGGACTCGAGCCACAGCCAGCAGCGCCGCAAGACTGTGGACGATGGGCATGATCTAGCTCGCCACCGAAGCAGGTGTCCGGTGGCGCATTTCGGATCCGCTCCGGCCATTAGCCCGGAGCCGATCGCCCATATCGAGGGCCGGTGGATAGACACCGCCCTGGGGGCTTCAACATCCACGGCGATGGAGCCGAACACTGATCTTGTCCCCTGCGAAACTCGTGATTCCGAGAAGCCGGACTCCGAACCTCCCGCGCCCCTACCGATCGATCCGGATTGGGCGCAGGTTATGGAATTCATCGCCGCCGACATGTTTCAATACTCACCTTTTGGCGATATCCTGAATTCACTAAAGCATCTCTCGTTATCAGGAGAGTCCTGGCCGGACTATGGCCAGGATGGTTGGGGTACGGACGACGAAGAAATTCAGAGCCCACCCACCACCCACTTTGTAGCCACTGTCGACAATCTAACCGACATGCTAGACTATGACTCCAAAGACATCGACGGAGTAGACGACGATGCCGGAGACGAACAAAAAACAGAGCATATAAAGCACGGGAGGACCACCTCGTCACATGACATATATATGGTGGACACCCCAAAGGAGAGCGATAACGAGGACCAACGGGCCGCGGCAGAGGATAACCCCGCCGATAAACGGCCAAAACAACGGCATAGACGCCGCCCTAAGTCCCGCCTCGATGACAACAACGCTCCACAGGAGCCCGCGATGCGGCAGGGCTCACAAGCGGACGACGAACATGCAAATAAGCAACCGTCCGATCATGACGAGTCTGATAATCAATCCAAGCCCGGCGAGAACAACAGTCCGGACGACCTTACGCCAGACACGTCCCCGGAGAACAAGAACCTTCGGAAAAAACTCGTCAGTACTGTAAGAAGCCTGAAGAAGGAAAAACGGAGGCTCAAAACAGCGGAAGACACACTCAGAATGAGATGGAGCAAAGTGCTCAAAACCGCAGATAAGTACGGCAATGGCCACCAATCAAAGAGCTACCCCAAGCGCAAACTGCTACCGGAATTCGACGAAGAGGCCATAGAGCCCCCACCGTCCAAAAATAAAGGGGCTGCCTGGTTGGATAGACGGCCAAATGACAGGCCAAATTATGAAAGCGGTGCCACACATAAATCCACCAACGAACTCGGAAGGATAGATGGCCCAGCCAGGTCCATCTACGGGCCAAAGGAGAAGGCCCCAAGAAGAAAGGCAACACGTCAAGTGTCCAATGATAGCGGCACACACAAATACAGGGGCGCCGCACACCCACTATGTTTCACCGATGAGGTGCCGGACCATGAATTCCCAGCAGGATTTAAACCCATCAACATAGAGGCCTATGATGGAACAACACACAGAGTCTGCGGATAGAAGATTATATACTACATATACATATGGCTAGAGGAGACGATCTCCACGCCATAAAATATCTACCCCTCAAGCTCAAAGGGCCAGCCCGTCATTGGCTTAAAAGCCTCCCAGAAAACACTGTTGGAAGTTGGGAAGAGCTCGAGGATGCGTTTAGAGCAAATTTTCAAGGGACTTATGTCCGCCCTCCGGATGCAGATGATCTAAGTCACATAACACAACAGCCCGGAGAGTCAGCGCGGAAATTCTGGAACAGGTTCCTTACCAAAAAGAACTAAATAGTCGACTGTCCGGACGCCGAAGCCTTAGCAGCTTTCAAGCATAATGTCCGAGACGAATGGCTCGCCAGGCACCTCGGTCAAGAGAAACCGAGGATAATGTCCGCACTAACAAGCCTCATGACCCGCTTCTGTGCGGGAGAGGATAGCTGGTTAGCAAGATGCAATACCAGCGACCCAAGTACATCCGAGATAAGAGATGGAAACGGAAAATCACGGCGCAGAAAAGAGCAGCGCCGGAATAAAGAGAAAAGCCCAAATAGCACGGCAGTCAACGCCGGATTCAAAAGCTCGCGGCCCAATAATAAAACACAGCCTCTAAAGGATGACAGTGACGAATTGTCCAACTTAAACAAGATTTTGGGTCGGATATGTCAAATCCACAAGATTCTAAGGCACGCAAACCACACGCACAGGGATTGTTGGGTTTTTAAACAGTCCGGCCGACTAAACGCCGAACACAAGGGGCTCGACGCGTCAAGCGAAGAAGATAAACCCCACCAGCAGAGCACCGGAAAACAAAAGACTTTCCCACAAGGGGTCAAAGTAGTAAACTCACTTCATGTGATAATACGGAAAAATAGTGCGGCACTTTCTAAAAAGAGCTTCGCACGGTCCAACCCAGCAAACCGTAGAGATTGGATATCTAAACCAATCACTTTCGACCACCTGGACTATTCCAGAAGCGTTCTCAATGCGGGACGGACTCCCCTAATATTGAATCCCATAATAGACGGATTACAATTTACTAGTGTCCTAATGGACGGAGGCAGTGACTTAAACCTGCTGTATTCCAAAACAGTCCGTAGGATGGGGATAAACCTTGCCAAAATCCGACACAGCCGCACTTCCTTCAAAGGAGTGACACCAGGCCCTTACGCCAAGTGCACAGGCTCCATAGTATTAGAAGTCGTGTTCGGATCACCGAACAATTCTCGACGAGAAAAATTAATTTTTCACATTGTCCCATTTGAAAGTGAATATCAAGCACTCTTGGGACGAAAGGCTTTTGTCCGCTTCAACGCCATACCGCATTATGCGTCTCTTACACTCAAGATGCCCGGTCCGCGTGGCGTCATTTCAGTGCGAGGGTCACTTAAAGACCCCGGACTCGGATAGACGAATCCGGCGTCAGTAGACTAGGGGCTCCCTAGCCGCATACCCCTTCACAGGGGGCTGCGCGCACAAACAACCGCGGATGAACAACGTGCATACCCGTCCAGGATAACGGCGCAACGGAGACACAGGTGCAAACGTGCAGTAGGGACCCGTTCTGAGGATTCTTTTCAGATTAAGACCCTGCGTAAACCTTTTTTACTGTCTCTTGTTGTTATTCTCCCTTGGTTTTTTCCTGTAGCCAAAGCGGAGCCTGACGCTTTGGCATCGGCCGCGTCAGAAGACCATGCCCGTACCTGGACACTAGGGGCTTAGGGCATCGTTCTGCCCATTATTATAAAGACCGAACACCTTAGGGAGTGTTCGGCATCTCAAGTTAGGCATTATATGCATCAGCTCCGAATCATGTCTTTGGTCAAATGTTGGGTTTGCCCGGCTCCCGTGTTTTGTTGCCTTATGTTCCGTATCATCGGCTAACGCGGCACCAGGAGAACTACTGCGATTGTGCCCCAGTTCGGCTGGGCGAGCACCTCAATAGAGAAAGCCGAAAACTGACTGTCATGATACAGCGAGAGACTGGTCAACCACTCGATCGACTATCGGAATGTTTAGAATTCCCCGCTTTGACGAAGGACCGTTTCCCGGTCAGGCACTTACGCACCCCGACTTCGGAGATGTGCGGGGCCACCAGGGGCTATATCGTAGCCCCCCCCCCTCGAGCTCCACTGGCTAAGTGAAAGTGATAAAGCATTATAGTCCGGATTGCCTCGTTCGCTACGCTACCACCTCCTTAAAACATGACCGAGACGTCGGATTAAGTGTGAAAACGCGCTATTTTTGCGAACACCCCAGCACCTTGTGCGAGGGGGCTGAAGCCGAAGACTGCATCTTTCAAGTTATAGACAAGTATATGTAAACGGCCGCACATGAGAAGTTTTACTACTTGGACGCACAAGTATAAAAAGCAGTTATACCATAATCATTGATTTACAAGCTAATGCGTTCAATCGAACATTACATTCTTCGAGCACTGCGACTCTATTACACGAGCGCCACGCATAACTTCCCCGAAATAGTGCTCGGCAGGGAGCCGGTTTTCATCCGAACCCTGGGCAGCAATAGCGGTGGCGTCCATCTCCGGACAATGCGCCTTCACACGGGCCAGAGCCATCCGCGCGCCCTCGATGTAGGCCAACCGCTTCATTTCCTTTATATGCGGCACCGCTCCAAGGAATTGCTGCAGGAAGCCGAAGTAGCTCGTCGCCTTGGACCTCTCTGGCCAGACATGGGCCACGATGTCAGTCATGGCAAGTCCGGACAATCTATTTAGCTCGGCCCATTCGGCCAACCGGTCTGTCAATGGAAGTGGGTGATCCGGACTGTGGAATTGAGACCAATATAGCTCTTCCGTCTCGTGATCCTTCTGGCTCCGGAAGTGCTTAACGGCATCAGCCGCACTTGCAGCCAGGTCCATGTACGGATCCTCCGGACTCCACAGCCGCTCAAATTGAGCATACTTCCCATCCATAAACCGGCGACGCAGCAGGAAAGGCTTGCCAGCCACGATATCTCCGGCCTGGCGCAGTTCCTCCTTCATAGCCTGCATTGCAGTGCGGGCATCCTTGGCTTCGGCGGTGGCCTTCTTCATGTCTTCCCGCTCCGATAAGCGCTCCTTTTCAAGAGCCTCATTGCGGTCGGCAGCATCCTTTACTTTCGTGGCCAATTCGGCCACCTCCGCCCTGCTTAGGCAGTGCGCAGCCTTTTCGGCCTTCAACTCTTCGGCCGCCCTCGAGGCAGCTGCGTCACTCCTTCGGGCTCGCTCCTTAGCTAGAGCAAGTTCGGCCCGAAGGCTCACCACAGCAGCAGCACCGTCTGTACAAACAACATATAATTTATCAGAGGAGGGCTTAGACCCCCTTAATACGGCGACTGCGGAGAACTCTTTTACCTTGCGACTCGTCAAGTCGCCTGTTGACAAGTGCGATGTCCGCATCTGCGAAGTCAAGTTGCCGGTTTTACTCGGCTAATTCACTAGTCCGGCTAGCCCCCGGACTATCCGCCACCTGCAAAGGAACGACGGAATCCATTTAGATTTTGATCCTCAGTACGCTGTCGTTTCCGACAACCTACTGAGTCTCAGGGGCTACTATCTATACAGGGTGCATTTTTATATGCAAAACTGTTAAAAGACAAAGGGGTGTGTCATTCTCGCATACCTCAAATCCCGCCAGCAAACTCATGGCGGCATTACGTAATCCGCTCTCGGCGGACGAAATCCTTCCAATCACCATACGCATCAACGCACGGTGATCTTCTGAAATGAACGCCCTCTCAAGCAGATTCTTCAGTTCTATCGACCGGATACTAGTAGGTGCCGTACTCTCTGGCCCCTCCGGACTCGGGGATGCCCTCCATGATGACACTTCAGGCTCGCCTGCCTCATCTGGCGGCGCTGCAGACGGAGGCGTATCGCTCTCCATCATCTCTGGAAGAAGGTCCTCAAGATGAACTCATCTGAGAAGGCTGCAGATCCGAACTGCGATACAAATATTTCGGTTACCCACAGAAGCACAAATGAAGGTATTTCCTTACTAATTAACTTCCTCTTTCATACTCACGGCTCACTGGAGGGCCGATCCATTGGTGATGATTGTGCGTCCGGATTCTTTCCGGGCGCCGGACCCCCCGGTGAAGATCTCTTCACACGCTTAGGGGCTCTGGCCTCCGCATCTTCGGAGGTGGTCCTCTTCTCCCTCTGAAGGGAGGGGCTCTTGGTTCCCCCCTCTTCAGTCGCCCTTCGGAGCGAAATATTAGTTCCTCTATTTTCCCCGTCGCCCCCTTCTATGGGCGCAACCTCCAACATTCTGACTAGCACGGGCTCCAGTACGGTCTCTGGGAGGGTGGCCGGACATCTTATCAGCCTTGATCGCGCCACCCATTCCTATAAAGAGTAAGGGGTCAGGAGGCGAACTTTAGAAAGCCATATAAACAGAATGTCCGGACTCTGAGCTATTTACCTGAGTATCCGGGCGATCGCGGCTTAGGCCTGCGTCCTCGGCTGAATCCGGACACGCTACCTGCGGTACGAAGAACAACTTGTACATCTCCACGGGTGTCGCACCCATAAAGTGTTGGAGAATCTAAGGTCCCTCCGGGTTGAACTCCCATAGACGGAGAGGACGGCGTTTGCAGGGCAGAAGATGCCTGGTAAGCATAACCTGCATCACCTTGATCAGGTCGATCTCCCTCACTTGGAGGTCTCGAATCCGGCCCTGCAGTGTGGGCACGTCTTCGGACGGCCCCCAGTTGAGCCCTTGGTTGACCCACGACATCAGTTGGCGTGGAGGTCCCGGGCAGAATAAGGGCGGCGGCTTTTGCCTGCTGCCCCTCGGAGCGGTGATGTAGAACCACTCCTGTTGCCACGGTCCAAGTTCCTCTTGGAAGGAACCCTCGGGCTACGGGGCATCAACCTTTTTGCTTATGGTTGCCCCGCCGCACTCCGCTTGACGTCCCCCGATCATCTTCGGCTCCACCTTGAAGGTCTTCAGCCATAGGCCAAAGTGGGCGGTGACGCGGAGGAAGGCTTCGCAGACGACGATGAATGCGGAGATATGGAGGATGGACTCCGGAGCCAAGTCGTGAAAGTCCAGCCCATAGTAGAACAGGAGCCCTCTCACGAAGGGATCCGTCGGGAAGCCTAATCCCCGACGGAGGTGGGATACGAAAACGACGTATTCACCGGGCTCGGGGGCGGGCATGGCCTGCCCTTGGGCAGGCAACCTGTGCGAAACCTCGTAAGCCAGGTACTTGGCCTCACGCAACTTCAATATGTCCTCCTCCGTGACGGAGGAGGGCATCCACCGGCCCTGGAGGTCGGAACCGGACATGATTGAGGATCCGAAGCGCTCGAATCTGAAGCTCTGGGTGTTGGAACTGGGAGCAGGGAAGAGATTCGATGCAAGATTGAAGAACAATGGCGAGCCTTGGTCCTCTTATAAAAGGGAAAGAAATACCAAGGGCCGTCTCCGTGACCGTTTGGGATTCCCCTTCGATAGAGGAGGCGTGGCGACGGGAACGGTTGGGTTACCCACGCACGTATTGATGAGGATCCCGGAATAAGGGGAACACAATCTCTGCTTCGACAAGACGTGCTAAGGAAACCGCTTCGCTAAACGCGCTGAGGTGGTATAGTAAAAAAGATTCAAACAAGGACTTGGTGGCGATGTGATGTCACGCCGCATAATACGTCAGCAGATTGAGCTAAGTGTACATTTTATTCTCTCTACGGTGGAATGTGGAAATTATTTTTACAGAGCCGGACACTATCCTGGTGTTCATGATCTCCTGTGGATTATTCAAGGGAGGAACCCGCCTTGCAATGCCGAACATTATGCACGCCGGACTTATCGTCATTGAAGACTGGTTCAGGGGCTACTGAGGGAGTCCTGGACTAGGGGGTGTCCGGACAGCCGTACTATCATTATCCGCCGGACTCCAAGACTACGAAGATACAAGATTGAAGACTCCGGCTCGTGTCCGGATGGTACTTTCCTTGGCGTGGAAGGCAAGCTTGGCAATACAGATATGTAGATCTCCTACCATTGTAACCGACTCTGTGTAACCCTAGCCTCCTCCGGTGTCTATATAAACCGGAGGGCTTTAGTCCGTAGGACAACGTACATTACAACAATCATACCATAGGCTAGCTTCTAGGGTTTAGCCTCCTTGATCTCGTGGTAGATCTACTCTCGTACTACCCATATCATCAATATTAATCAAGCAGGACGTAGGGTTTTACCTCCATCGAGAGGCCCGAACCTGGGTAAAACATTGTGTCCCTTGTCTCCTGTTACCATCCGCCTAGACGCACAGTTCGGGACCCCCTACCCGAGATCCGCCGGTTTTGACACCGACACCGACCATCGGGCAAGTCAACCAAAGTCCATACTTTGTTCTCATACATGGATCCCATCTCAGATTTCATGGCTTCAAGCCATTTTGCGGAATCTGGGCTCACCATCGCTTCTTCATAGTTCTTAGGTTCATCATGATCTAGTAGCATGACTTCCAGAATAGGATTACCATACCACTCTGGTTCGGATCATACTCTGTTCGACCTACGAGGTTCTGTACTAACTTGATCTGAAGTTCTATGATCATCATCATCAACTTCCTCACTAGTTGGTTTTGACGTCACAGAAACCGGTTCCTGTGATGTATTATTTTCCAACAAGGGAGTAGGTATAATTACCTCATCAAGTTCTACTTTCCTCCCACTCACTTCTTTCGAGAGAAACTCCTTCTCTAGAAAGGATCCATTCTTAGCAACGAATGTCTTGCCTTCGGATCTGTGATAGAAGGTGTACCCAACTGTCTCCTTTAGGTATCCTATGAAGACACATTTCTCCAATTTGGGTTCGAGCTTATCAGGTTGAAGCTTTTTCACATAAGCATCGCATCCCCAAACTTTAAGAAACGACAACTTTGGTTTCTTGCCAAACCATAGTTCATAAGGTGACGTCTCAACGGATTTCGACGGTGCCCTATTTAACGTGAATGTGGCCGTCTCTAAAGCATAGCCCCAAAATGATAGCGGTAAATCTGTAAGAGACATCATAGATCGCACCATATCAAGTAAAGTACGATTACGACGTTCCGACACACCATTGCGTTGTGGTTTTCCGGGTGGCGTGAGTTGCGACACTATTCCACATTGTTTTAAGTGTAGACCAAACTCGTAACTCAAATATTCTCCTCCACGATCAGATCGTAGAAACTTTATTTTCTTGTTACGATGATTTTCAACTTCACTCTGAAATTCTTTGAACTTTTCAAATGTTTCAGACTTATGCTTCATTAAGTAGATATACCCATATCTGCTTAAATCATCTGTGAAGGTGAGAAAATAACGATATCCACCACGAGCCTCAACATTCATCGGAATACATACATCTGTATGTATGATTTCCAACAAATCTGTTGCTCTCTCCATAGTACCGGAGAACGGCGTTTTAGTCATCTTGCCCATGAGGCACGGTTCGCAAGTACCAAGTGATTCATAATCAAGTGGTTTCAAAAGACCATCAGTATGGAGTTTCTTCATGCGCTTTACACCGATATGACCTAAACGGCAGTGCCACAAATAAATTGCACTATCATTATCAACTCTGCATCTTTTGTTTTCAACACTATGAATATGTGTATCACTACTATCGAGATTCATAAAAAATAGACCACTCTTCAAGGGTGCATGACCATAAAAGATATTACTCATATAAATAGAACAACCATTATTCTCTGATTTAAATGAATAACCGTCTCGCATCAAACAAGATCCAGATATAATGTTCATGCTCAACGCTGGCACCAAATAACAATTATTTAGGTCTAATACTAATCCCGAAGGTAGATGTAGAGGTAGCGTGCCGACCGCGATCACATCGACTTTGGAACCATTTCCCACGCAAGATCGTCACCTCGTCCTTTGCCGTTGTTCGCTAATCCGTAGTCCTGCTTTGAGTTGCAAATATTAGCAACAGTAACCAATATCAAATACCAGGTGCTCTGCGAGCTCTAGTAAGGTACACATCAATAACATGTATATCACATATACCTTTGTTCACCTTGCCATCCTTCTTATCCGCCAAATACTTGGGGCAGTTCCGCTTCGGTGACCAGTCGCTTGCAATAGAAGCACTCGGCCAGGCTTAGGTCCAGACTTGGGTTTCTTCTCTTGAGCAGCAACTTGTTTGTTGTTCTTCTTGAAGTTCCCCTTCTTCTTCCCGTTGCCCTTTTTCTTGAAACTAGTGGTCTTGTTAACCATCAACACTTGATGCTCCTTCTTGATTTCTACCTCCGCAGCCTTTAGCATTGCGAAGAGCTCGGGAATTGTCTTATCCATCCCTTGCATATTATAGTTCATCACGAAGCTCTTGTAGCTTGGTGGAAGTGATTGGAGAATTCATCAATGATGCTATCATCCGAAGAGTAACTCCCGCTTGAATCAAGTGATTACAATACCCAGACATCTTGAGTATGTGCTCACTGACAGAACTATTCTCCTCCATCTTGCAGCTATAGAACTTATTGGAGACTTCATATCTCTCAATCCGGGCATTCTTCTGGAATATTAACTTCAACTCCTGGAACATCTCATATGCTCCATGACGCTCAAAACGTCGTTGAAGTCCCGGTTCTAAGCCGTAAAGCATGGCACATTGAACTATCGAGTAGTCATCAGCTTTGCTCGCCAGACGTTCTTAACGTCGTCGGTTACATCAGCAGCAGGTTCGCACCCAGCGGTGCTTCCGGGGCGTAATTTTTCTGTGCAGCAATGAGGATAATCCTCAAGTTACGGACCCAGTCCGCGTAGTTGCTACCATCATCTTTCAACTTAGATTTCTCAAGGAACGCATTAAAATTCAACGGAACAACAGCACGGGCCATCTATCTACAATCAACATAGCAAGCAAGATACTATCAGGTACTAAGTTCATGATAAATTTAAGTTCAATTAATCATATTACTTAAGAACTTCCACTTAGACAGACATCTCTCTAGTCATCTAAGTGATCGTGATCCAAATCAACTAAACCATAACCGATCATCACGTGAGACGGAGTAGTTTTCCATGGTGAACATCTTATGTTGATCACATCTACTATATGATTCACGCTCGACCTTTCGGTCTCCGTGTTCCGAGGCCATATATGCATATGCTAGGCTCGTCAAGTTTAACCTGAGTATTCTGCGTGTGCAAAACTGGCTTGCACCCGTTGTAGATGGACGTAGAGCTTATCACACCCGATCATCACGTGGTGTCTGGGCACGACAAACTTTGGCAACGGTGCATACTCAGGGAGAACACTTCTTGATAATTTTTTAGTGAGAGATCATCTTAAAATGCTACCGTCAATCAAAGCAAGATAAGATGCATAAAGGATAAACATCACATGCAATCAATATAAGTGATATGATATGGCCATCATCATCTTGTGCTTGTGATCTCCATCTCAAGCACCATCATGATCACCATCGTCACCGCGCGACACCTTGATCTCCATCATAGCATCGTTGTCGTTTACGCCATCTATTGCTTCTACGACTATCGCTACCGCTTAGTGATAAAGTAAAGCAATTACAGGGCGTTTGCATTTCATAAAATAAAGCGACAACCATATGGCTCCTGCCAGTTGCCGATAACTTCAGTTACAAAACATGATCATCTCATACAATAAAATATAGCATCATGTCTTGGCCATATCACATCACAACATGCCCTACAAAAACAAGTTAGACGTCCTCTACTTTGTTGTTGCAAGTTTTACGTGGCTGCTACAGGCTTAAGCAAGAACCAATCTCACCTACGCATCAAAACCAAAACGATAGTTTGTCAAGTTGGTGCTGTTTTAACCTTCGCAAGGACCGGGCGTAGCCACACTCGGTTCAACTAAAGTTGGAAAAACTGACACAGGGAGGAGTTCCATCAGCACGACGGCGTGGTGACGATCTTGATGTTCTCCTGTCGCAGGGCTTCGCCTAAGCACCGCTACAATATGACCGAGGTGTAATATCGTGGAGGGGGGCAGCGCACACGGCTAAGGAACGATCTCAATGATCAACTTGTGTGTCTAGGGTGCCCTCCCGCCCCCGTATATAAAGGAGGGAGGGAGGAGGAGGCCGGCCTAGGGAGGAGGTGCGCCATAGGGGGGGCAAACCTACTCCAAGTAGGTTTGGCCCCCTTTCCTATTAGGAGTAGGAAAAGGAAGGAAGAGGGGGAGGAGAGAAGGAAGCGGGGGCGGCCCCCTCCCAGTCTGATTGGGCTTGGGGGCGCGCCTCCCTTGCTCCTTCTCCTCCTTCCACTAAGGCCCAATAAGGCCCATATACTTACCGGGGTTCGGTAACCTCCGGAACTCCAGATATTTCAATCTCACACGGAACCTTTCCGGTGTCCAAATATATCCGCCCAATATATCAATCTTTATGTCTCGACCATTTCGAGACTCCTCGTCATGTCCGTGATCACATCCGGGACTCGAACAACCTTCGTACATCAAAATACATAAACTCATAATGAAACTGCTCATCGAAACCTTAAGCGTGCGGACCCTACGGTTCGAGAACAATGTAGACATGACCGAGACACGTCTCGGTCAATAACCAATAGCGGGACCTGGATGCCCATATTGGTTCCTACATATTCTACGAAGATATTTATCGGTCAAACCGCACAACAACATACGTTGTTCCTTTGTCATCGGTATGTTACTTGCCCGAGATTCGATCGTCGGTATCCAATACCTAGTTCAATCTCGTATCGCAGGTCTCTTTACTCGTCCGTAATAAATCATCTCGCAACTAACTCATTAGTTGAAATGCTTGCAAGGCTTAAGTGATGTGTATTACCGAGAGGGCCAGAGATACCTCTCCGACATTCGGAGTGACAAATCCTAATCTCGAATACGCCAACTCAACAAGTACCTTCGGAGACACCTGAGAGCACCTTTATAATCACCCGATTACGTTGTAGACATTTGGTAGCACACAAAGTGTTCCTCCGTAAACGGAGTTGCATAATCTCATAGTCATAGGAACATGTATAAGTCATGAAGGAAGCAATAGCAACATACTAAACGATCGGGTGCTAAGCTAACGGAATGGGTCATGTCAATCAGATCATTCAACTAATGATGTGACCTTGTTAATCAAATAACAACTCCTTGTTCATGGTTAGGAAACATAACCATCTTTGATTAACAAGCTAGTCAAGTAGAGGCATACTAGTGACACTCTGTTTGTCTATATATTCACACATGTATTATGTTTCCGGTTAATACAATTCTAGCATGAATAATAAACATTTATCATGATATGAGGAAATAAATAATAACTTTATTATTGTCTCTAGGGCATATTTCCTTTATTAATGTGTTCTAAGTGGCTCTTTGAAGCAGAGATGTTGTCCTGCAGAACATCTTTTGAAGAACACACCTATATGAGTCTGATTGTCAAACATTGCAATCTATGAGAGTAGGGTTCTCTCTAGTAAACTCATGAAAGGTCACGGAGTATGACGCATAAGCTCCACCCGCGGGGAAGACCCACTGTAGCTACGTATCAGTCAAGGCTTTATGTGAAGCTAGATTCGCAGAAAACTTGCAGTTCAAGGCCCAGTCCACTGTTCAAGTTGCTTACTAGTGTAGCATAGAGTTCTAGGTGGAAGTTCAACTTAACAGTCTCCACTGCAGTACCGATATACAAAACAGTGTTTTGGAACCAAAGGCAAATTTTGTGTGCCTCTGGGATCTGGTGGGGGATTGCTGAAATTTTGTCCATTTTGGGCCTAGCCCAGTAGCAGTTTCAGAAATTCCTAATAAATCCTAGAGGCCCACGCAGCCCATTTGTGCAAGGCAAGAGGTGGAACTAAAGTTTAGTCCCACATTGCTAGATTAGAGGGAGTTGGATCTCTTTATAAGGGAGGCTCCTTCCCCACTTGTATGAGCATGAGAACAAGAGGGACATCCATGCGCGCTCCTCCTCCGCCGCCCGCCTCGCCACACCACGCCTCGTCACGACGCGCCGCGGGTTGCGGGAATGAGACCAGCCAATGTCACTCGGGAGATGGAAAGTTTTTGCTGTAGTGGAGATTAAATGCGAACGCTGCACCCTTCGGCTACTGTGTGTTCGTTTCATCTCCCTCGGTCCCTTCAGCTCCCCGCGCTGCCCTCTCGCCTCCTTCTCTTGCGCCTATAAAAGGGAGGTCGCTCCTCTCAGCAAGATGCACCAGAACTACTTCTTCCTCTCGCCACCGGTTCCTGAGCACTGCGCTGCTGCTACGATCTTCTCCATCCCGGCTTGCGGCGTAATCGCAGGTCGGGACAAGAGCCTCAAACCGCACTCTTTGAGTCCTGTACGGGATAAGGGTGACAAGGTTTTTGGGGAGCGCTCTGCGCGACTACTGGCTGCTTCATCACGGACGATCCGGTCGCCTACAACTACTTCCCCGACGACGACTTCTTCCCCAACGTCCACGACCTCCTCGACGACATGGCAGGCGAGGATACCGACCCCAAGTCCAGCGCTTCTGCTGTTGCTGTGCCGTACGTGTTCTTCTCCTTTCTGTTAGAAGTCCTGCTACAGTTCTTGGCTCTACTTTCTGTCCTACGTATGTTAGGTTCTACTCGTATAAGCAACTTCATCTAGTGACTGTTCTAGATGTGTTTACCTCAAGTTCATATATACAGACGATGTTTACCTTCTCTCTGTCAGATTGCATGACTTGCTTTATATTTGCTATTTTAGTCATGTTTTATCTACTATTTCTGTTAATAAAATCATTCGGTAAATTGCTCATATTTCCAACAACATATACATGAAGATGCTTCCTTGATTCTTCTGACTGAAAAGGAAAAGAAATCGTATAAGTTCGTTCTATTCATATTTTTTTTGTATCGTGTTATTCTCTATGATTCACGTTTCATTCATAAAGAGATGGGGACGAAGATAATGACAAAGCGGACCCAATACTGGCGAAGACAAATTTGAAAGGTTATAGTCTAGGCACATTATCCGGGTCAGGGTTGTTTGCGTTGAAGCTGAAGAAGAAGATTGTGCGCCACCAGTGTCAGCGATGGTCAAGAGCTGCCCCCATGACTAGCGGTTTCCATTGTTGGGCAAGACAGGGCAGCAAGGCCAAGTGAATAAGGGAGCAATTGCGCGTCAATCGCCTACAAGAAGTTAGGAGTTAGTCGATGCCCCGACTTCTATCGCAACCGTGGGATCAGAATTCAAAGGTTGCCGCTTGGCCTTTTTCCTACAATCTGCATGGACGTTTCTTCTCCCCCATTTAGATGGGACGACGATTTTCTACAACATAACACAACTGCCTACTCTCTTTCGACGAGTTCATCCAAAGCTCATCGGAAACTCCACTCTTTCGTACTGCTCACCGCACATTCCCCGTCTCGCTCGTGCTCCGTCTAATCCTCCCAGTGGTGAGAGCGAAAAGCGTACTCCCCCCTTGCACTTAACCTGCCTTGGACTCCCGTACCAGTCTGTCATCGTCGGATCTGCTCGGCCTCGGAGCTTGGTCGATATTCATCTTATATTCGAGGTGGCAGCGCTTGGAGAAGGTGACTGAATTCAGAAAAAGATTATATGCCGCGGGCAAGACGACATGCTGGGAATGGGAGAGAGATAGTGTTTTGATTTAGTGGTTGGAGAGCAAAAAGGCTGATTTTATACGCCTGAAAATTGACTACAACTTCGATGCTGCAAACTCCCAAACGTCTGAAACGCTAGAAAAGGAATCGGCTGAGTAGATCTCCTCCCTCTCCAGGTAAAATTCCCCACCCCACTCGAGCACGCTGCAAGACCTCCCTCTCCAGGCAAAATTCCCCACCCCTCTCCCCTGGACGACCTATTTTTTTCTCACTCCTCTCCTCTGGATCAAGCTCGCGGCCGTCCTCCTGCCCCGTGGATTCAGATCGAGGTCGCTGGCCACACCTCCGGCGATGGTCTCCTGGTCGAGCTCCCCTCCCTGACTGGGTGCGGGGGAGCACGGCCCCTCTAGGGTTTGACCCGCCGCCCTCGATCACTTCCCGCCTCCGTCGACCGTCCGAGCTGCTTTTCTGCCTCACGCCGAGACCTTCTCCGCCGCCTTCCTCCACGACGAAGGTGAGCATCTTCGCCGCCCAAACCGGTCGAAGTCTCCTGTCCGATGTTTTCTCTTGCCCTCGCCATCTGCAGATTGCGCTCAAATCTGCCTTTTTATTCGTGTCTACAGGCGACGGAACACACCGACGCTGCCGATATTGCTCGCCGCCGGCGCCGCCGCTGGACTCTCTCCTGCTCGTGTATTTTAGGGTAAACTCGTCTTGCCTTCCTCGTGTATTTTGCTTGCTTGTCTTTTTAATCTGAAGGAGTTAGCCATAGAGGCGCGTCTTACCTATGGCACTAAGCTTGCCTGGTCTTTTCAGTTCACCGGACTTGACGAAGCACGATGCCGGACAGGAAGGGCGCCACCCTGCTCGAGGATCTGCCCAAGGAGATGATGCACCAAATACTCATCCGGTTGCCGGGCAAGGCCGTTGGCCGCTGCCGTGCGGTAAGCAAGTCGTGGTGCAGTGCCACATCCACACCTGAATTCAAGCTCGAACACCACCGCTGGCAGCCGTTGCTCCCTATTGTCAATGGGAAGGGGCGGCCCGCCAGTTATGTTGTCTTGGGTGACGCTGGTGCTGGCACCTTCAATCAAGAGCTCTGGCCCTTGATCCGGGAACACAAACAAAATTTCAACATTCTCATAGGCTCCTGTGATGGCTTCTTCATTATCTTCCAACGCGGGCCATCTCAATTCTGCATCTGCAACCCGGTCACCCGCAAGGCTGCTCTACTACCGGAGCCTTCAGGGCAATACAACTTCCTAATTGGTTTCTACATCCACCATCCAACTAGAGAATATAGGGTGCTTTGGGTCTCAACGTCACATATCTTTTCTAAAATCACCTTATACATCCTCACAGTGGGATATGACAAGCCGAGGCATGCAATTGTTAGAATGCCAGCGGTCTCATCAGCTTCCATGCAACAGAAGTTACTGACTGGGCTGAGCTTGTCATCCAAGCATTCATCACCAGTCCACCACCGTGGCAGCCTGCACTGGCGTCTTCATGGTGCCGGTGATATTACGGGAGATGGTGGAGACATTATTGTGTTCGACACAGAAGCTGAGTCATTTCGGTTGATGCACAGTCCCGCCCAGTCATGCTCTAATAGGAAGTTGTTTGACATGAATGGGACGCTTGCTTTCTGGGCTGGCTCGACTCCTAGTTTCACCTCTATGGATGTCTGGGTGATGCAAGATTATGAGGCTGAGATCTGGGCTTTCAAGTACCGGATTGAACTGTCAACGGTGGAGGCATCACGACAACTTTATCTAAGTTCTTACAAAAAGAAAAAGAAAACACCACATGATTCAGTGATGCAGTCTTTCGATGATATGGCTGTGCTAAATGAGCGTGAGGTGCTGATCCGATTCAATGACAAACATGTGTTGCGATGTGACATTGATGGCAAATTCTTAGGTTTGGTTAACATTGGTAAGAGTCAATATTGTATGTAAACACTCAGCACCATCTTCAAGAGAGCATCCTTCCAATTCCGTCCCATGAGATGCAAGGATAAGGCGATGAGCCTCCGTTCTCCAAAGGGCGCGTCTGAATGTTGAAGGCTCCTGGTTTGTCCTGGGATTTAGAGCATGTCTTCTGTTCTCAGCTCTTCTACTTGTCAGAACTACCAGTCGAATATGTCATTTTGGATGGTTACAGTAGCATCTGCCATGTCATCATTTCGTGCTTACAATAATGTCTTGAATGTCTTCTTAATGTTCTGAACTATGGTGTATGGATCTATGGTATTAAAACTCCTTATTACTGTCCGTCCCTGCCGCCTAAATGTACTTTAGGTTTGGCATGATTAAGACACAACTATTGTATCTCTGGCTGCTAGATTGATCTCTGTTCAGTGTGAATTTGTCGTGAGTTGTTGGTTCCGCCCTGCTCAGGCATACATCCATATTGCATTTTAATTAGAAGAGTTTTTGTTGTCTGATTGTTACTTCAGTGCTGTTGTGATGGAGAATTACCCATGGCTCTTTGGTCATGTGTTGGGACCAATGGTTGGGACTACTTCCAGGGCCTTTGTTTCATGTTGTTGTTTGTGGCATGGATCTTTGAACTTGCTTGCACTTTTTTTAGTAGAAACAAGTACTGACAATGCTGATACTTTGTTCAGCTTTCTCTGGCTAAAAGATTTGTAACTGTATTACATGTTGTCAGTTTTGCCGATTATAGATCAGAATGGCGACATTTCTTTTCACGTGGAAACCCAGCGAATTTCAATGGTGATACGGCTTTGTGTCCAGGGTTTATGTCTTTTGGGTAGAAACAAACTTGTGCAAGATGTGCTCTCCTGGAGAAACACAAATATGCTATTAGGTCTTAGTTCATCTTTCTCCCGATAACAGATTTGAAACTTAATTACATGTTGTCAGTTTGGCGAACTTAAGAGCGGTCAAGTGTACAGTCTAGTGATTTCAATGATGACATGAAACAGGTTTTGGTTGCATGATTATCCCATTTGGAACTCTTCAAATCAGCTGTTTTCTCCATGCAACTAAGTTATTGGATTCAACATCTTGCACTCGAAGTTTACAGCTAGAAATTTCTCTCGTGACTGTCTGTAAAATGCAGAGCAATTGAATTTGATTAGCAGGATTAGGACTTTTATCACTTGCCTAGCAGAACACCACCAAGTCCATCCCTCTTTTTTTTTGACAGGATCATGTTAATCCATTCGGTCGCATGCTGATCTTGGATGTACGATGATCAGACTCACACCGCGGTCAATGCTTTCACGCTGATCTGTGCAGCCCAAAATCGGCGCGGTCTGTACCTAAAAGAAAAGATGTAGTGGTTGCACAATCAAATGCAGTCACAAAAACATCCACAGTAATATTTGAGGTTATTTGCCATCAGACTAAGGGCATCTCCAGCCGCGCCCCCAAGAAGGCCTCCCCAGGCGATTTTTTCGCGCCAATAAAAACGTCGATCGCGCTTCAGACGCCGAAAATCGCCGGTTCGGGTTTTTTTCCGCCAGCGGTCACAGTCGAACCGGCGCTGGGAGCCGTTGGGGGCTCCGGCGCTAGTGAAAAGCGCGCCTGGCCCACACCGACAGGGGAAAAGTCAAGTTTTTCTTCCCCGACTCGCCTCGCACCCCCCGCGCCCTCGGCCACCACTAGCTGTATCCCGGCGACGGTCGCCGGCCTACTCCGCCTAGATAGCCATTCCCCGCCTGAAAATAGCAGCGCTTCGCCGCGGCAACCCCTCCCCGCAGCACTAGGCGGTGCCGGCCGCCGTTTCGCGCGGGGGCAGTTTAACGGCGGTACACGCCCACGAGCGCAAGGTGTTGGCGTTTTGACTGACTTCGGCGATGGACTCCGATAAGGAGGAAGAGCTCGCCGCTGCTTTGGAGGAGGAAGCGCGCCGACGCCCAGAAGAAGAGCATCGATGGTGCTCGCTGCCCTCGCCAGCTCTTTGGCGAGCAATGAAAAGCAGCGTCGATGTGGCTCGGCGCCGGGCGGTGAAAGCAAAGAACCGACATAAATGCGCAAGGCTCTGATGCTCTACTCCGACTACTTCGCCGATGCTCCACTTCATGGCGAGAGAACATTTCGGCGCCGTTATCGGATGAGCGAAAGCTCTTCCTCAGGATTGTGAATTCCATCCGGGAGTTCGACAACTACGTGAAGTGCAAGATGGATTGCACTGGCGCTCTTGGATTCACCTCCATCAAGAAGTGCACGACAGCGATGAGGATGCTTGCATATGGAGCTCCCAGTGATTCACTCGACGACTATGGGCGCATGGCCGAGTCCACCAGCATAGAGTGTTTCTACAAGTTCTGTTGGGCAGTGGTGGCAGTGTTTGGGCCACAATACTTGAGAGCACCCAATGCGGAAGACACTGCTCGGATCCTAGCCTACAGCAAGAGGATTTCCTGGGATGCTTGGAAGCATCGACTGCATGCATTGGAAATGGAAGCACTGCCCATTTTGTTGGTAGGGGATGTACAAAGGCGCCAAAGGCGGTTGCAGTGTGGTGCTTGAGGCGGTAGCCACACAGGACCTCTGGATTTGGCACTCCTTCTTTGGTATGCCAGAACTCACAATGACATCAACGTGTTGCAGTGCTCTCTGTTTTGCCAAGCTCGTTGAGGGCCATTCTCCTCCGTGAACTTCGAGATCAATGGGCACCAATACAACAAGGGTACTATCTAGCCGACGGCATCTATCCGAGATGGTCGACATTTGTGAAGACGATCTCAAACCTGTGCCAGAGGCAAGAACGCTGGTTTGCGAAGGTTCAGGAGGCTTGCGGGAAGGATGTCGGCGGGCATTTGGTGTGCTCCAATCTCGATTCGCTGTTGTTTGGTACCCGCTCAAACATGGTCGAAAGATCAAATGTGGGATATCATGACTTGCTGTGTCATCTTGCACAACATGATCATCGAGAGCGAGCAAGAAGACCCAGTGTTTGACATCGAACCATACTACAGCAGGGTCCTCTAGCGAAGTTGATCACCAGCTACCGGCAACTTGGACTGCCTATCTCAAGATATCGCCAAGAGATCCGAGACCCACAGTGCATCATCAACTGCAGAAGATCTGATTGAGCACCTATGGAGGCTCAAGGGGACGCCAGCGTGATGAAATACGAGTTTTTATTTGTTGAACTATATAATTTGTATTGAACTATTTGTTGTTGTGCTATTTTGTTGAAGTATTTGATTTTTCTGTGATGAAATATGTGATAAGGAATAATTATGTTGATAATTGAACGCCGAGACAGGGCGAAACCACGCCGAATATGGGCCTATTCTCGTCCATATGAGCCGTTTATTCACCGAAATTGGGCTGCAAAGTGGGCCAATTTCGGCGCCTGGGGGCGAGCTGGGGGCGGCGACTGGGCGAAAAACCGCCCCCAGCGCCGAGTGTCTCGCCGGCTCGCCCCCATGAGGCGATTTTTGTGCGTCCTGGGGGGCCAACGGCTGGAGATGCCCTAAGCATTCAAGGTTGCCGATTTTTCAGAACCAGAGAGATTAGCAAATCTCTAATGATTTTTTGAACTCATGGTTGTTTACGTGGTTCCCCTACAATTGTTGGGAGAGATGAGGCTGCAATGTAATGGAACCACCGGTAGTGGAGACAACGTAGGAACTTGCAAAGTGAGGGTTTGTGTTGTAAAGAATACCATGTGCACCCTCCATGCCTAGAGAGGATTATGGCATGATTGATGGTGGCCATGGTTGCAGCAGAGCAGAATGATGAGGCCACACAGACACATGGAAGCTGTGTCGACTACTAATGTGGAGACAACTAGTGGACGAGGTGGAATGGTTGACATGCTCGGGAACACAACAGAGTAATGAGAAGGCAGCGACAACATAGGTCGAGGGGGGTTTCAGAGCTTCGGAGGTCGAAGAGAAACGAGGATGATTTTAGACTATGAAATAGAGCATCAGTGGCTAACAAATTGATTAAGAGCAATAATAAAAAAAATGATTAAGAGCATGTTCGGTAACCCTCCAATTCCTAAGTCCGCAACTTGGTGGACCGGATTGCGGAGCTAGGCGCAGCATAGTGTAAATATGCAGACAAGCAATTTTTTGTGTTCATGCTTTGCCACTTTTGTGAAGTTGTTGAAAATTACCCATCATGCCATCGATAAGTACATTTGAGCAGGTCCGGTTTCTCATTATTCTCAATTCTCAAAGGCATGAGCAAAGAGGCACGTCCTCCTCCCGTTGGCCAACCCACACCACTACCAGATCGACTGGCGAGGGGAGGGCCAGAGCCGACAAGATGAAAGGGAGGAGGATATGGATGTTGGGTTTCTCGAAGTCACACCTGCTTCCCCCAATGAAAGCACAAAGCAGGCCCCTCTTCTTTCTATTTCACAGAATCATTCTCCCTCCCCCTACCATGATGGCTCTGAGTCACCCCCCCCCCCCAATCGATTGCCTCCCCTTCGACACCCATCTCTCCTCCGATTCCCTCTTGTCACTAGAATCCCAGTCCTCTACCTACCGGAGCACTCTGCCATATTCCACGCATGCCATGAGCGTAACGTTGCCAGATCCTCCATGACACCACCTAGAGTGACCATTTCGATTACTTGAAGCTTCTTTTTTCTATTTATTTTTCGATCGTCCATTAGTATACATCCAACAATATTTTGTTGCTCTATCCCTTCTTTTGTGCCACATTCCTTTTTTGCATCTGATTTCTAGGAACAAAAGAAAACAAAATTGTATGTTGTTCATCTCAGGGTGCAGAGTGGTCAGGGAGTTCCCCCTGCCAATATGTTGAGGCGCAAGAGTATTATTTATTCAGCTTACTGAAAAGGTTCATCTGTCTTCATTTTTATTGGTGTAAATTAAATATAATTATGTTGAGGAGTATTCTATATCTTTGACAGGGTATAGGGAATTAGTAATGGGCGAAACACTTCATAGTAACCATATTGCCTTTGTTCTGCGAGGGAACCAAATATTGCTTTGATTAAAAGAAAGAAAATAACCAACTATTGATAGTTCAATCTAAACGGTGCCTTAGGATCTCAGTTATTTTAGAATTGGTCTGGGAAAATGCAGAGTTTTCAAGTGTATTCAACAGTGGGTACATAAAAAATTTATAGTTTTATTCAAATTTCTGCTCCCCGTTCTATACTGTATTGTTCTACATGTTTTTATTCACAATCGTACGAAGTTTTCCTTTCGTTTGTGGTTGCACAACAAATTGATAGATCACTGGATCGGTTAGGGTTAGGAATTCACGGTGTACCTACCTTCTCTTTGTCCAGATGAAGAACTCCTGGTGCCGGCCATGGTGACGGCGGCCGGTGAAGGCAGAGAGTGGATGGTGGCGGTGAAGTGGCAGTGGCTGTGGTGGAGCTTCCCGTCGCTTCAGTGCCGCCCTCTGGATCGGATTAGGGTTAGGAGTGGGGAAACAGTGGCGGCGACGAACCTCGTACCTTGTGCCTCTGATCCCCACCTCCTCTTTATATACCTTCTTGACAGGGCCCACCAGCCTTGCTTGGGCTGGACGCCCCCGATCAGGGCGTGGGTCAAGGGCCCAATGAGCCGTTGGGCCCATTGGTGGAGAGATCAACCTAACATTCTCCCCCTTGATCTCATCATTTTACTTTTAACTTTATACTTTGAAATAACTCTTTTCAAAGTACTCGTTCCATCACAGATTTGCATGTAGAGCATGTCTCATCGTCACAGTTCATTCCCGGTAGAATCAACACCTACAACACACTCCTCTGTTTTGAAACAGATTCTTTAATCTTGGGCCCTTTTATTGTCCGGAAATCTTAGACTATACCATAAAACCCATGTCGACTGTGTGTTCTCCGAACGCACTGGGCGGTAAGCCTTTAATAAGCAGATCTGCAAACACTTGTCTGTTGCTTTTATGCTTCAAGCATTTCTACATAATTCCGGACTTTCTCCTTTACAACGCATAACTCTGCGTCAATGTGTTTGGCATCAACACTTGACTCGTTGTCATAGGAGCAAAAAACTTAAAATGGTTATCGCTGTTGTCAACCATTATCAATTCCGAGTACATGTTTCTTTAACCTTTTTGCCTGTCCCTCAGCCTCATATCATGTTGTACATTATCATATTAACGATAATCGATTCATTCTTTAGAGTTTTTCCACACAAAAACTCCAAGAGTGAAAGTCGGCGACAATTGTGGATTTATTTGTATATTTCACGAGTCTGTCTTTGTACTCACAATCTTTTGAGAGCACTTATTTCTTTCAAAGCATGAGGCCGATATCCTTGACTCCATTCCGTGATCTATATCTGGTGGACATTACCAAAACAACCCGGTTACGTGAACTGTGTCACGGTAATGTTATACTTTTGCATTCATTAAGCTTCCAACAGCTGAAGCATATGGTACCATATTTATCTGGTCTATTTCGTATTGACTTCTGGAACACTAAAATTCCCAAAATGATTACCCTTTACTATAAGAACAGGCGTAGGTTTTCTCGCATGCATACTTTAGAAACTTTCATTAGCATGCCTATGCGACACTCCTAATACCCCTTTTATTCTTTTCTCGGTGAATCTCGATCCTTATAACGAGAGACATTCTTTTGAACTTTGAGGAAAAGAACTTCTTTTCCTCCTGCAGTCAAATTAACATCACTACTAACAAGTAGAATGTTATCCGCATGTACGAGATATAGGAAAAGAAATTCCCATTCTATAACTTTATACAAACACGATTGTCCTCTCATTTTCTTTAACCCAAAACAACATTTGATTGCTTTAGTCCATAAAAGACTTCTTCAGGCAGTATCCCCTGTGTTCTTTACTTTCATCTGATATAACTCATATCATTATCTTTCATCTGATGTAACTCAGGTCATGATGTGCTACCAACACTCATTGTAATCTATTCAGTGTAAAATGCGCAAAAACCTTTCGATTTTAGTCGTGTTTTACACCTTTACATATTTCCTTTGGAGTCACATTGACCTTGTAGACTCTTTACAGCCTACTGTTTTGGCTCCATTGGAAATTACTCATGAGTCCCGAACATCATCAGAATTCACCAATTTCATTTCATCTCACATAGTCTCTTATCATTTAGATAAGCAGACACTTCTCAAAGCTCAGTTGAGCGCTTTAAATGAGGTGGGATCAACCTCCATTTGAATTTCACTAACATAGACTTTATAGTAATCAGAAGTATCTGGTTTTCTCATTCCTTGAGACCATCTGTGTCTCAGGTACTGTCACTTCTTTCATATGGGGCTGTTGTTGCTCTGTCATTGCCAAGAGGCAAATTAATTGTATAGACTTTCACTTTCAAGAGGCAATAGGTTTTACAGGAACCTTTATCATAAGATCCATGTTAAATCATTCCTCCTTTATAGAGCTAACAATGGGTGTTGTATAGGTCATACAACGTGCTCCCCCAGATTACTCCATCTTCACTAAGAATGGCGTATCTTTAAACTTTATTATTTGGGTTTATTCTGTTAAAACTTTCTTCTTTATGGCACTTTAAGCACCGTCTTAGTATTCCTTAGTCTTCTTTTCTTTAGGGGTATTATTATAATCATCGTACTCCACCGGACGATCACATTCTTCATTAATGGGTATCTTATATTTCTTTCTCCCCCTCGAAATGTGGCAAGAACTTTTCTGCCACAATTTCGAAAAAACTATTCACAACTCTTGTGAATTGAGGAAACTTTGAGTATCTACTTCATTTATCTGATTACTTCATATGTAATGAAGTTATCTCGTTAACCTGCACGGAGTACTTTTTCCTTATTCCATTTGAAACTCAACAGAGTTCTTTATCATTAGTACTTTTGCAAGTCACACTTGCATATCATTCTTATCTTTAGGTTAAATCGTAACTTTTATTCTCTTGAAGTTATTGACTGCTTAATGACCGTTACACATAAGATGTACGGTCGATACTAGGAAAGCATAATAGCTACTCCATACTTTTCTCCCAGAGTGGGACACATTAAAAATCACATGAGTCATCATGTCTTTCTCCTGTCATACAGGATAAGTCTGAGAAAATTCCTGCCGCCATACGGGTTATGCAGGGATTTTCCCAGACTTTTCCTGCCATGCGGGTTTCATCATAATCATCTTTTCCCGCCATGCGGGTAATTCCCTGTAAGGGACATAAATGCCAGAATTGGCTCTTTTGACTGCATATTCAATCATCAAATTTATAAATAAATCCGAATGCTCTTTGACACACATGCTTGATCCGACGTTGGCCAAATTAAACACGCATGTTGCTTGTTTGATCTCAAGTCATGTTGACTAAAAAATCTTATTCATAGAGAGTACATGAAAGACATTCGTCAACCAAGACTCTCAATGATCTATCTCTTTTCTTTTCTTGGATATCCAAGAATTATTTTCTTTTGAAGCCATTCTTTAGAGAGAACATACTCCCTCACACTATGACCTTTCTTGGTCATCTTTCGGGTCACAAGTACCCAGACATCTGCTTTCACGAATGAAAGTATGGAAAACTTTTAGTCTGAGAAAAATTAGCCAATAATCAACAATAATGAGCATAAAAATAACCCCATGTTGATCTGGTAAAACATATGCACATTAAACTTTTAAAACTTTCTTTTATATTCTAAATCACCGTTGGGCAGAATTAGAATAAGACTTCATCGTTCTACATTAATTCCATATCACCGTTGGGCAAAAATGAAAATAACGCATATAACTCATAAATAAAGTGATGATAAAATTTCTATTAAGCAACTTTGCTAAGAAATAACCATCATCACCAACTTTATTACAGCGGAAACAAGAAATACACATTTCTCTTGTTCAAGAGCATTTCTTAATCTTTTATCTGTTCTATGAAAATTTTGATACAACTTTTATCAGAGATTTAAGCTTTGAACATAAGACTCATAGAATTATAATATCGTTATCATCAACGTTGGTCAGAAAATAACAATACCATAATTAAACTTTAATCAAATGTCTTTCTACTATTATAGCAGAAGCTATTTGAATCTGATTTCACCCACAAGTGGAAAATTTTCTCTCAAAAACTGTTCAGCCAATTAAATTTTCCGGTTGGTTCCAATTTAATTGGAGGATAAAACCTTTACTTTGCAGCGGAAAACTTTACTATGTTCTATTCAGAAACAATTCTGTACTCTTTTACTCTCGAAGCAATTTTAACCGGTTGGATCAAAAATGCATTAGAGAAGCAGCAATATAATCTTTTTCTTTAGTTCTATTCACTTTTCAAAAAAAAAAGGAACTTTTGTTTTTATTTGCAGCGGAAAAACATGAATAGAAAATTCATGGACCTTTTACTCTTTACAGAAACTTTTCTTTGACCAAACAAAAATTCGTGAACTTTATTATTTTCTTTATAAAATTCATGAACATTCCTTTTCTGAAAATTTTCATCCTTAGAAACTTTTTCTATTTACTTTGCTATTTTCATAAACAAATTTTCGTTGGAAAAATTTGCATATAAAAACTAAACTGTGTGAATTTTGCCCCAAAACTGGACAAAAACTATTAAAACGTAAATATATGTAAAAAGACGTCGGCTCAGCCGCGCTGCGTCTCGGCCACGGCCTACTCTGCGCTCCGCGCGAGCCGGCCTCGCTTTGGCCTGGGGCTCCGGCCTCAGCCCAGCGCGCGTGGGCTGCGCCCGCGCCGCCGCTGCCGGCCTCTGCCACTTACGGCCCATAGAGCCCGCTGTGAATTAGGTTTTCGATCTCAGCCATCGAACGCGATCGGACGACGCAGCGAGCTTTTCGCTCGATCAAAACTGGGGCAGACCCCGACCGGAGAAACCCTAGACCCCATTTTCTTTCGAGCACGTCGACGCCTCTTCTTTCTCTGTCCCGCAGCGGCGAAACAGGGGCAGCGCCCCGGCTGCTCGCGCCGGCCGCCGGCGACGGCGTCGACCGGCCACCACGCCGCGCCGCGCGAGCCACTCTTTCCCTTCCCCCTCCTTTCCTCTCATCTGTTGCAGATCGAGAAGGAAGACGCAGCTGCGCCTCCTCTGCACCCTCTCGTCGTTCTTCCATTCTGTCGACGTCTACGGCTACGGCCCGGCGGCTGGCGACGGCGCCGAAGGCCACCGCGCCGCCCCGCGCGACCTTTCCCTTTCTGTTTCCGCCCACCACCGCCAGGCCGAGCGAGAGAGACTCTAGTGGTCGCGCCCCCCAAGCTCCCATCTGCGCCCGAGGAATGGAGTGGCGGCGCTGTTGCCTACCCCTTCGCCGGTCGCGCGTTCCCCTTGAGGTGAGCGCGCCGCCGTCGAATGGATCGGTGACGGTGCTCTTTCCCCGATGGGGTCTGTTCTTTTGGCAGTGGCGAAGGCGTGATGCCCCCACTGCCCGTGTTCTTCTTCCGAATGGCTCGGCATGCCGATGCCCATCCGGATCGATTGGAACGGCGCGGCCATGACGGCGGCGCTGCTTTGCCGGCGAGGCCTGAGGCCCTACTCCGGTGACTTTTGCTTTGCTTTTCTCTGTCCTGCTAGAGTTCTTTGGGGAGGGGAACTTTTTTCTTTGTGATCTATTTCAACCAAAAAATCCTATACCCAACCTCTCTGATACCATTGATAGATCACTGGATCGGTTAGGGTTAGGAATTCACGGTGTACCTACCTTCTCTTTGTCCAGATGAAGAACTCCTGGTGCCGGCCATGGTGACGGCGGCCGGTGAAGGCAGAGAGTGGATGGTGGCGGTGAAGTGGCAGTGGCTGTGGTGGAGCTTCCCGTCGCTTCAGTGCCGCCCTCTGGATCGGATTAGGGTTAGGAGTGGGGAAACAGTGGCGGCGACGAACCTCGTACCTTGTGCCTCTGATCCCCACCTCCTCTTTATAGCACTGCGCGACAGGGGCCCACCAGCCTTGCTTGGGCTGGACGCCCCCGATCAGGGCGTGGGTCAAGGGCCCAATGAGCCGTTGGGCCCATTGGTGGAGAGATCAACCTAACACAAATTAGTACACCATGGTCATGATTGAATGAGAGCATCACCCTTGCATATAGCACTGCAGACCAATGGGCATTTGTAAGCTTGCCTTACCCGTTTTATTAAAGTTTCCGGTCTGACCTGTACCTATGTAAGTTTGCCCTACCCATATTTCATTTATCTCTTCAACCTGATATGTTTAGTTGTCCTTCTCTAATGGATTATCGTCCTCTAACGAGTGGAGCGTTTTGGTGCTCACGCTCATCAGCACCGGGTTACAATAGTTGCTTCTCCGTTTTACAAAGGGCGACGCTAGGCGCCGGCGCACCGGCCCAACAGTTGGGCCGGTCCAGCCCTGGCCGCCCAATGCAGCGATTAATGACCGTCAGATCTGTCTCTCGCTTCATCCTCCTCACGAGTCGTTTCTTCAAAAAGAAATTCCAACGGCCCGAGCACCGCCGACACCACGCCATACCCTGCGAGAAAACGGCCGAGCTTGAAGCACCACCACGGCGTTCCTCGTCGCCGGTGGGCGTCCTCGCCGGCCGTCCACGCTTGCCCGAGATACGCGCTCACCATGCATGCAGCTTCGCCGCCCGCGCTCGTCAGAGATCTGCGCTCACCATGGATGCAGCTCCGCCGCTCGCGCTTGCCATGGATACAGCTTCGCCGCCCACGCTTGCCATGGATGGATCCCGCCCTCGCCGCTCGCGCACGCCATGGATGCAGCTCTGCCTCGCTGGTGATTGACTGGTTCCAGCAAATAGAATTGCCCGTTGTAGCATCTTTCGTTGTTTGTCGTAGAAAAATGGAGACACGGTTGCAGCAAAAAAGAAACGTCGCCGCCGCCGTTGGTTGTAGCTCGCCGTTGCAGGTAGCAACATTTGCATAATGAACGGATGTAATAAAACCCATTGCCGGACGTAGCAAATACCTACGACGGTTGCAACAAAAAGTCGTCGTCGCCATCACGGGTCGCAGCTCGGTCGTGCTGGATGTAGCAAAACATTATGCCGGTTGTAGCAAAAAGAGATGCTAGTTGTAGCAAAACCACAACGCCGGCTGTGTGTTGTAGCAAAACGTAACCCTAGATGTAGCAAAATGCTATGCCGGTTGTAGCAAAATATATGCTGGTTGAAGCATGTAGCAAAACTGCAGTGTTTTATCATCTTCTTCCAGCTCCAGCCGTCGCTAGTTGAAGCTTTCTTATTTTCATAGTGTCTAGTTGTAGCTTTCTCTCTCAATGGCGGGAGCTTTTTCCAACAACCGTTGAAGCTTTTCTACCAAAAGTTGTAGCTATTTTCTTTTTAGCAGCGCTTGGTCAAGGCTTTTTGTGTCGTTTTGGTTGAAGCTTTTCACATAGAAGGTTGTAGCATTTCATCTCAACGGTTGTAGCTTTCCGGCGATAGCACTGACCGCTTGTAGCTTTCTCTACATCCGGTTGAAGCTTTTCATCTAGGGGGATGAAGCTTTTTTTTAAACGGTTGCAACATGATGGGAGTGTGACGGTTTTGCAAAAGCCTTCGGTGTCGTCCATCGCCGCCCGGCTCGTCGGCGGTGAGGCAGAACCACGAGGCGCGTGGGAGATGCAAACCGACGGGAATCGAATTGGTCAACGGCCTTGCTACATCCAATGGCGAGCGGGGCTGCAAGCGTGGCGGGGTGAGATCTACATCCATGGCCGGCGGGAATTCGATCTTCCATGGCTGACGGGAAGCTACTCACGCGCTGCAGCGATGGAGGCAGGAGATGCGGGCGTCGGAGCTGCGTGCTGCAACTACGGAGGCAGGAGATGAGGATGGGATGAGATCCGTAGAGCTGGAAGACGGGGATGGGGTGGGCTCCGCGGGAGGTTGAAGAAAAGCAGCAATTTGGATGGCCCACATCCTACGTGTCGCTTGGTGGATGGCTGGGGTGGAGCGCGCATGGATGCGACCGGCGCAAAGTTCGGCCGGCGCACCGTTGCCAAACATTTACCTTTTACAAAACTGGGTTGAGCTTCCTTATCTTCACCTCCGAAAAGCACGGGAACGATGAGTTCGTAGCTTCTTAATGTCGACATCAGAAATACGCATATTATGGTCAACCATTTATGAAAAATACCAATCTACAATAGCCTTTCAATGACCCTTGCATCTCTTGAAATAGCTTTTCGCCTCGCTTTTATAGATAAAGCAAACATCCAAACAACCAATTACCAGTTACCATAACAAATAAGATGGTTGGGGCCACAACAAAAGCACGCCCAAAAAGCACAGAAGAAAAAAAGAAAAAGCCACCGAGTGGCAAACTAACAAGCAGCCCTACAGAGAGGTTAAACGGCGCGCGATAGGCAGAAGCGAATCCAGCAGGAGCTCAAGGTGGTCGCGATCCGCTGCATAGCATTGGGGTGCAAATGCTGCAAGAAAGCAAGAATTTTGAAGAACGAGTTAGAAGCCTGCCGTGGGAAGATCCATTCCAAAATCTCGTCATGGCCGAATGTACGACGAAACGGGATGTTCCACTGTCCATCCAAACAAGCCGCGGAAACTAGAATCCTCGGGTCCACGCAAATAGCAAATAGCTAGCCTAAGGAAGCTCACGCGGAGTGACTCCCCGCCCAACTAGGGGTCCAACCAAAACTGGATACCTTCCCCAATGCCAACCGAGAAGGTGGCCCTAACACGAATCTCATGCTTAATCTTTTGGATAGATTTTGCCTGAATAACTGCAACCACAAACCCCCCTGTCCCCTCAGGATCTGCCAGACGCATCACAACATGAGCGCGATGTTCATGCGGCGTGTGGCAGTGCCTAAACCACCCCGATCCTTGGGCATGCATATGTCCGCCCACTTGACCATGTGGTAGTTTGGACGACCATCGGCCGCCTGCCAGAAGAACCTAGCCAGATCCTTATCAAAGAACCCGTGGACTCCCTCCAGCAGGATATAAATCCCCATCATATACACGGGGAGGTTTGCTAGTTTGCCTTTAAGGATAGTTTTGCTTCCTTCGAAAGTGAACCTACCACACTAAGGCTCCATGCAGGACGCTACTCGTCCCATTAGTGGATCAAATTCACTCACCAAAATTCTAGAGCTAGATATCAGCATCCCCAGATAAGCAATTGGGAAGGTCGCGAGCTTGCAATTGAGGCCATCCACAATCCTCTGTTGCTCGGCTGCAGAGTAGCCCAGGACGACGACCTCACTCTTGTCAAAGTTGATCTTAAGTCCCGACATGGCCTCCAAGCATAGTAGTAGAAACTTGAGATTAATGATATCTAGGTCCAACCCCTCTACCATGATTGTGCATGGTCTCATCCGCGTACTGTAAATGGGTGACACCAGCTCCGGGGATTAAGTGCCCCACCACCCCTTTTAGGTGGCCGGCCAGCCTAACCTGGTCTTGGATGCCTGCTCGGGCATCGACAACTAGGTTGAAGAGAAGAGGGGAAATGGGAACCCCTTGCTTCACTCCCCTAGAGGATCTAGAGAAAGGTCCCACCTCACCATTGATATTGATGGTTGTGTTCCCAGTCCAAACCAACTGCATAATCCACGAGCACCATCTCTCATCAAACCCTCTCCGCTGCAACACCAACCTCAAGAAGGACCAATCTAGGCGGTCGAAGGCCATTTGGAAATCCAACTTGAGAAAGACGCCCTTATGTCCCCTCGATGCCACCTTGCGGACAATCTCATGAAAGGCTAGGATCCCATCATGGATCCGCCGGCCCTTTAGGGACGTGCTCTGGAGAGGATGGGCAATCTGCTCCGCCACATGTGCCAAGCGTGTTGCACACACTTCCGCAAATATCCGCTGAAGCACGTTAATCACCGCGATCGGCCTAAAGTGTCTGATATCCATCGCCCCAACTACTTTAAGGATAAGGGATATGACGCCAAAATTAATCCTTGACATGTCAAATTTGTACGCCCTTCTCCATCCACATACGCAGATAAAAAGCCGACGTGGCAGGGCTCTTTTTTTTGGCGGGGTAAGGCTCATTTCTTGCTCTCATTGCACCTCCTTTTTCCAAAAACAATTGTAATCATACTGCGTACGTGTTAATATGTATTTTCAATATTTGGTCGTGAACCCATGAGCTCAAAATCCGCATGGTTAGGGCAGGAACGAGGTGGTGATGAGCTTGTCAGTCCTTGGAGGTAGAGATTAGGCATGGAAAAGATCACCGGGGGAGGATCAAAGGAGTAGCCCCTTAAAAATATCGATAATGCTGCATCTACATAAGCCTACGTAAAACATCTACGTAAACTTCCAAACTAACTCTTCTCCCCCCTGATTTTCAATGGGGTGGGCCCCTTCCTCCTCTATCCTCCAATTCTAACCCACCAGCTTGCTGATTACGTTGAACACGTAACACAAATTTTGTAGGTGTAGCATTACCGTAAAAATATTCAAATGATGAGCTGACGCGAAAAAATGGGAAGGGGAAAGCAGAAAGAGGCAGTTATCTGTAATTGATGTAATTTCTCTAATTTTGAGGCAAGTGATTAACACTCTCCCAAATAATGGGAGACCCAATTCTGTTTTCTGAAAATAAAGAGAAAGAAATGGTAGGCTTAGCTGGGTCAATCTCCTCCTTCATATAGATGGAAATTCTCATCCTATTCTATTCCACTCACCTGATTTCATTTCGTCTCCCGCAATAGCGCACGAGGCCTGTAAAGTTTGACCAAACTGATGTTCCTCTTCACGTCGAGACCTTCTCCCAAGCCAATTCTTCACCTACGCAGGTGAGCGTCTCCCTCTCTTGCTTCGGTTCGTCTCTTTGTTTTTGTCCCCATCTGACCATTGGTGCTCAAATCTACAGGCACCGTCAGGGGTAAATGTGTGCGTTTTTCTTAATTTATTTATGCTAGTTGTCTGGTCCCAAAAGCGATTCACTAACGCTTGTCCCATTTTAGTTCACCAGACTCAACTGGGGCATCATACCGGACAAGAGAGGCGCAACCCTGCTTGAGGACATGCCCGAGGAGATCATTGACAAGATACTCGTCCGTTTACCACCCAAGGACGTCGGCCGCTGCAGTGCCGTTAGCCCGTTGTGGCGCAGTGTCACCTCCATTCCCGAATTCATGCTCGAACACCACCACCACCAGCCATCGCTCCAATCATCAATGGGTTGGGGCGGCCAGCCAGTTTCGTGATCTCGCGTAATGTTGGGGGAGTCTCTACTCTCTAGTCAACAGCTCTGAACTTTCATCCCAGGCCACAAACACCACTTTGAGAATTGCCTTGAAGCCACATGTGATGGTTTCCTCGTCGTCTCCCGGTCCCGGCGATCTCGATTCTACATGTGCAACCCGGTCATTCACCAGTATACTCTCCTGGGCAAGGCATCCGCAATACCATACCTGGGTTCTACCGACACATTCCAACTGGGCAATACATGGTGCTCTGGGTCTCAAATTCATATCAATCATCTAAATCAAACTTATTCGTCCACACAGTAGAATCCGATGAGCTAAGGCACATTATAGTCAGAATGGCAACAGCCTCATCGCCTTCGCTAGGACAGGAGATATTAAACATTCTTATGAACTCTTCGTCATATTGTCCACCACCAGTCCACCACCTTGGTAATATGCACTGGTGTCCTTATCATGGTTTTGGGTACCGGGCGGAAAATTCGGATACCGCCCGGTATCCGCGTTTACCGCTACCCCATGAGAAAATCCTGTACCGAGCAGAAAAAATCGGGTTTTTTGAAATTTTTGAATTTGAACGGAGAAAGTTTAGTTAAGTAACATGAAAACTATACTATAACAGCAAGCTGGTGATAGCACAATGGTTTGTGTGTCCACAATATATATATCGTAAAAAGAAATGAGGCCAAGGGGGGAATCGAACTCAAAAACTCTAGCAAGAATGATTGTACCCTTGCCAATGCGCTAGCTTCTTTGTTGTGTATCGATTGAGCTTATATACAATATGTATTAGCACAGAAAAAATTTTGAATTTTGAATTTGTTTGAAAATTTTGAACGGTATTCGCTCGGAATTTTTCGGTATCCACGGTTACCGCTTTTCTCGCCGCCCCTCGGTAATTTTTTGGGATTCGGTAGCCAAAACCTTGGTCCTTATGATACTAGTGATATTATGGGAGAGGGCGGAGAAATTATTGTGTTTCACACAGAAGCTGAGTCCTTCCGGAGGATGGGTAGTCCCCTCCAGCCGTACAATTATAGGGATTTGATCAACATGGGGTATGCTTGCTTTCCGGGGCAGCTCAAGTTCCTTGTTGGATATCTGGGTGATGCTGGATTATGAGGCTGAAAACTGGAATTTGAAGTACCCAATTGATGTATCAACGGTGGAGGCATCAAGACAACTTTATATTTAACTTCTTATAGAAAGAAAAAGAAAACACCACTTGATTTAGTGGTGCAATGGTTTAATGGTATGATTATGCTCAACGAGCGTGAGTTGCTGATACTTTTCAACAGTAAACATGTGTTGCATTGCGACATTCATCGCAAGTCTTAGGAATTGTGAACATTGGAAAGAGCCAATATTGTATGGTTCTTTCTCGGCACCGCCTCCAAGAGAGCATTAGTCCAGTTCCGTCCCATGAGATTCAAGAAGATGAGTCTCCATTCTCCACGGGGCACGTTTGAATGTTCAAGATTTCTGGTTTGCTCTACCCATGGATTTAGGGCATGTCTTTTGTTCTTTGTTCTTATTAGATCTACCACTAGAACATGTCGCCTCTGATTTCATGACTTCATTATAATGTTTTTAATGTCTCGTTAATTAATGGGCTGAAATATGGAGTATCTATCTATGATGTCATAACTTTGTTACTCTTCTTCTTTGCGGCTCAATTTTACTCCAGTTTTGGTATCTTTGAGATGAGAGATTTACTATTGGTCATGCTTTTTGAGCAAAGAAATTGTTAGCTCCTGAAATATTATCATGTGTCTCGTCCATGGGCTGTTTGTTTGACCTCTGTTGTTAATTGTGCAATTTGGTCATGACTCCTTAGTTGCGCCTGCTCTTTGTGTGGGTATGCTTGTGTACTGCATACCTGTGTAGCTGTGTATGCAATGACATTTAATTAGCACAGTTTTATGTGCTTGAATGCTGCTACGATTGAAAAACAACCTTGGAGCTTTGGTGGTGTGTTGGGACTTGAGAGTAATGCCAGGTCCTTTGTTTCATGTTGTATTTCCGTGTCGACTGCCCATGTTTTGTTTTGTTTTGTGGACTGAAACGAGTTGAACGTCTCTTGGAGCAAGGTAAATGTATTGGATGCTTCATCGTTTACTGGATAATGTTTTGTAACAGAATTACTAAACAGAACAATATTTCTTTTCATTTTCAGTTCATTCATGTATTGTGAATCAAAGGGAAATTCGACCGATTATGATACTGGTTAAAAGTTCATGGCATCACAGTTGTCTATGTCTGCACGGTTATACTGCTGGATTGGACAAATTACCACTGATAATACCTGTCATTTTCACAGAAATACATAACGACACACTTTGTTATTCTGGATCTCTTCTATGGCATGTTAGTATTATCTGTCTTTGTTCCAGTTGAAGGAAATATGCCCTAGAGGCAATAATAAAGTTATTATTTATTTCCTCATATCATGATAAATGTTTATTATTCATGCTAGAATTGTATTAACCGGAAACATGATACATGTGTGAATACATAGACAAACATAGTGTCACTAGTATGCCTTTACTTGACTAGCTCATTGATCAAAGATGGTTATATTTCCTAACAATAGGCATGTGTTGTCATTTGATTAATGGGATCACATCATTAGGAGAATGATGTGATTGACTTGACCCATTCCGTTAGCTTAGCACTTGATCGTTTAGTATGTTGCTATTACTTTCTTCATGACTTATACAACGTTCCTGCAACTATGAGATTGTGCAACTCCCGTTTACCGGAGGAACACTTTGTGTGCTACCAAACGTCACAACGTAACTGGGTGATTATAAAGGTGCTCTACAGGTGTCTCCAAGGGTACATGTTGAGTTGGCATAATTCGAGATTAGGTTTTGTCACTCCAATTGTCGGAGAGGTATCTCTGGGCCTTCTCAGTAATACTCATCACCTAAGCCTTGCAAGCATTGTAACTAATGAGTTAGTTATGAAATGATGTATTACGGAACGAGTAAAGAGACTTGCCGGTAACGAGATTGAACTAGGTATTGGATACCGACGATCGAATCTCGGGCAAGTAACATACCGATGACAAAGGGAACAACGTATGTTGTTATGCGGTTTGACCAATAAAGATCTTCGTAGAATATGTAGGAACCAATATGAACATCCAGGTTCCACTATTGGTTATTGACGAGAATAGTTATAGGTCATGGCTACATAGTTCTCGAACCCGTAGGGTCCGCACGTTTAACGTTTCGTTGACGATATAGTATTATATGAGTTATGCATGTTGGTAACCGAATGTTGTTCGGAGTCCCGGATGAGATCATGGACATGACGAGGAACTCCGGAATGGTCCGGAGATAAAGTTTGATATATGGGATAACAGTGTTTGATCTCCGGAAGGGTTCGAATTCACGGAAGGGTTCGGATGTTTCGAAATGTTTGGGTGCGAGAACACGTTATTTGGGCCAAAGGGAAAGCCCACAAGGTTTTGGAAAGCGCAAAGGAAGTTTTATGGAGTCGAGGGCGGATGCGAGGTCCTGGCGTGCAGGTCTAAACGCCGAGGAACCTGGCGTCTCGCCCGAGTCCGAGAAGGACTCTTGCCTTTCGGGTGAAACCGACTTTGTGGAGGCTTTTACTCCAAGTTTCGACCCCAAGGCTCAACATATAAATAGAGGGGCAGGGCTAGCACCAAAGACACATCAAGAAACACCAAGCCGTGTGCCGGCAACCCCGTCCCCTCTAGTTTATCCTCTGTCATAGTTTTCGTAGTGCTTAGGCGAAGCCCTGCGGAGATTGTTCTTCACCAACACCGTCACCATGCCGTCGTGCTGCGGGAACTCATCTACTACTTCGCCCGTCTTGCTGGATGAAGAAGGGGAGGACGTCATCGAGCTGAACGTGTGCAGAACTCGGAGGTGCCATGCTTTCGGTACTTGGATCGGTCGGATCGTGAAGACGTACCACTACATCAACCGCGTTGATAAACGCTTCTGCTTAGCGATCTTCAAGGGTATGAAGATACACTCCCCCTCTCGTTGCTATACATCGGCATGATCTGGCGTGTGCGTAGGAAAATTTTGAAATTACTATGTTCCCCAACAGTGGTATCAGAGCCAGGTTTTATGCGTTGATGTTACACTACTAGGAAAAGGGCTATAGATAGGATTGATTCTAATGGCGCACCAGGGAAGCAGTGCGCCACTACTATATACTAATGGCGCACCTGTTTGTGGTACGCCATTAGTGTGTAAGACACTAATGGCGCATCGTAAACGGAGTGCGCCATTAGTATGAATTACTTTTTTTTTCCATTTTCCCATACATACTAATGGCGCATCTGGTCCGTAATGCGCCATTACTATCTATAACTACTAATGACGCACAAGCGGCGATGCGCCATTAGTATATAAACACCATTCCCACTCCACCGCCGACCCCCTGCCTGCACCTCCCCACTCCACCGCCGCCGACCCCGCACCTCCCCACTCCACCGCCCGACGCCCCCCGCACCCTCCCTGCTCCACCGGCGCCGCCGCCCCCGCCCGACCGTCCCCCACTCCACCGCCGCCGACGACCACCCGCACCCTCTCCCCCGCACCATCCCCGGCCCGCTCCACCGTCACAAATGAATGCAACTAAAATTGCAAAAAAAAAAAACAAATTTGATTATATTTTTAAATAACAAATTTGATTATATTTTCAAATAATAAATTTGATGAAAAAAACTCCACCGCCGCCGACGTCCCACCGCACCCTCCACCGCTCCACCGGCCGCCGCCAAACCCCGACCACACCGTCCCCCACTCCACCGCCGCCGACGACCACCCGCACCCTCTCCCCCGTACCATCCCCGGCCCGCTCCACCGTCACAAATGAATGCAACTAAAATTGCAAAGAAAAAAAACAAATTTGATTATATTTTCAAATAACAAATTTGATTATATTTTCAAATAATAAATTTGATGATATTTTTTCATATTCATAAATATTTTCAAATAACAAATTTGATGATATTTTTTAAAAAATTATTACTATTTTTATAAAAAAATATTACTGTTATGATTTAAACAAGTTTTAACATATTTAAACAAAATAAATAGCAAACAACATTTTAAATGCATAAATACAAAAATGGGGAGCACAGGGAATCGAACCGGGACCTCTGGTGTGTGTGTGCTGCGTCTTGACCGGTCGGGCTAGTGGGCTTGTTTTAGTTTAGTTATAGGTTAGGTTGTATATAACTGACTAGTCGATTATATGACGCACTAGGTTTAGGTGCGCCATTAGAACCCTACCCCACACCACCTACTCACCTCACTGTGGCCTCGGTCCCCAACCGTACGCCGCCTCCGTCCGCCGCAGCCGCCCACGCGCCCGCCCGTCTCCTCTCCGCTTCCCCCCTCGAAGCGCCGCCGCCCCTCCGTCGATCGCAGCCGCCCACGTGCCCCTGCCGCCTCCCTCTCCCTTCCTCCCCCTCGGCGCCGCCTCCCCGAGCCCCGCCCCGCAAGCGCCGCCGCCTCGCCTCCCTCCCTAACCCTCGGAGCCCGCGACCTCCCCGCCTCCCCCAAGCTCACCGTCTCCGCCCTCCGTCGTCTCCGCTCCGGCCACCGCCTCATCGTGGTCAGGTAATCTTCATTGCCCTCCTCCCTCTGCCTCTCTTCTCCTCTCTTCCTCCTCTCCTCCCTACCGACCATGCCATCTTCTTCTCTCTTTTGCTAGGTTTAACATGTTTCTGGGCATGGACCTGGCCATGGATCTGGGCGATTCCGCGGCCTCCATGGCCGTGGAATCGCCGCCTCGTTCTCCTCGGGATGTTGTTGGGGATTTTTTGGTAGCATGGGGCGGGAGTTATTGATGTGTTAGGGTTCCATGGAGATAGATCGGGACTTTTTTTTGTTGTTGGATCATCTCCATGTGCTTGCTAAAACAGGTAAACGAAGCAACCTGATGTGCAGTCATTTGCTGCAAGTTGAAGAAAATTAATTCAGACACTTTATAAGGGCATTAACTT